>JAGFNQ010000180.1:43629-102851 GCA_024364735.1 Boesenbergia rotunda
CACAAAACTCGTGACTTTGCGAAGTCATCCCGAAGAGAACTCGGCGTGGACGCGAATAGAGGCGGAGCTTCCAAGGGACGCTACGGTTGGATCTCGTCCCTTACTTCGAGTTACGAGAGGTACTTAAATTAGTTTACTTTTCCGCAAAGTTTTAATTTATGATTATGTCAACACCATAAGGTTGCATGCTAGATACGTGGTTAAAATAATTTAGAAAATTATTTTATGCTAATTCTTCCGCTGCACGTAAAAATTTAAAATTTTACGAACCCGTATCCTTGTCGACATGCACCCGGTCCCAACAGTGGTATCAGAGCCGGTTAGTGTTCGACATATTCATAAAATTGTTTTGCGGAAAACTTTGTCATAATCTCAATTTTGGAAAAATTTTCAATTATGGAAACTTCTAATTATAATAAATTTTAGATTTAGGAATTCAATGTTTGGAAATCCTCATGAAATTTCGCAAACGTTGAAATTTCCTAGTTTCTGAAATTTTATAATAATTGTGAAAACTTCCCATCTTTGGAAACTTTCCAATCTTGGAAATTTTCTATTTTAGAAATTTTCCAACTTTGGAAATATGTAAGTTTTCTTTGTACCAGAAACTTACAATTGTTCTGAAAACCTATTATGAAACCTCGCAATTTTGGGCACTTTCTTTCAAGAAAGTCTAGACAAATTTATGGACAGTTAAATGACAATTTAATTTGAATTGGGTTTTAAATTGACAACAAAATTCTTTATTTTGGATTAAGCCTCGGGGAGCCGTCCAATTTAAAGTTAGTTGTTGTAATTTCTCAATTTTAATTGAAATTGTCATGTTTGATTTGGTTGCGTTTCCGAAACGGACCAAATTGGATTTGCGACAAATTATTTTTCTTTGGGTATCTGAGCCTCGGGGAGCCACCCTTAGAAAACGATTTGTTATAATTAATTAAATCCATGAATAAAATATGGTTGAAGAGGTGATTCTCTTACATATTGTTGTCTCCAAAATTAATTAGGAAATGGTTCCTATAGAGTTTCTTAAATGATATTTTCATGAAAATAATATGTAGTTAGATTAAGGGAATCTCTCTCTTAATTTAATAAGATTTGATTTAGAGAAATCAAAGTCTTAAAACATATTATTTCCGAAATTGATTATGACAATTTAGGAAATTGTTTCCCAAAACAATTCCTTTAATAAAGTATGAAATTGGAATAAGGAAATCCGGTTCCTAATTCAATTAATGAGACTTGATAACTTAAGTCACATACATACTTTATTAAGGATATCGTTAGTCATGACATAATTATATGTCATGAATATGTATTAAAAGAAAAGATGAGACAAAAACCCCTTACAAAATATTAAGGCCAATACCTTCCATTAATATGGTTAGAACCGGAGTTTTGTTTCTCGTTTGGGTTGATGGACACATCCATGCCCAACTTGAACTTTAACATGTTCAAACCATGGAATTAGTTTATGAATAATATAGTTGGAGTCAGAGGTCAATCCTTAGTTTTGGTTGTTGGACACATCCAAGCCTGACTAAACGGTTGAATGAGCTCCAACCATATTAAAACTATTTCTTGATTAATGGGTCAGCCTTAAGCTTGGAGCATCGATTTGTTGTGCCACAGCCAAGGTCGATGTGAAGAGAGGTGCAATTGGGTGCTATGTATATGATGCATACTTGTTAATGAGTTAACAACCCAATGATTTATGCAAACATTCAATTAGTTGATAGCATAATGTGATAGTTACATATATGTGATATGTAATCGGTATAATTACCTACCTTCATAGCTAAGAATAACTTGATGGCCACAGCCATGGTGGTTCTTATCTATGGTTGGATATCAACCTATTTGGAGATGTTCCTACGATCTCCCGAATTGATAAAAAGGGTTATTCAATTTGAAAAATAAATAGGATTTTTATTAATGTATGTTGATACATTCTTTAATCATTCTTCTCACATAAACTCAATTTGTATTTCTAGGTTAATCACTCGATCATGTCTTCACTGAATTTGCGTTCCATTTTGGACACCAATAAACTGACTGGGCCGAACTTCATGGACTGGCTTCGAAACCTGAGGATAGTCCTCAAGGCAGAAAAGCTTGCTTATGTCCTTGAAAATCAACTTCCCGACCGTCCTCCAGAAAATGCAACTCCAGACCAATTGTTGGCCTATCAGAAACATGTGACCGATTCTGAATTTGCAAGTTGCATCATGCTGGCCTCTATGGTACCTGAGCTGCAGAAGCAGCATGAGCATATGGATGCTTATACCATCATCTTCCATCTTAATGAGTTATTTGAAGAGCAAGCGAGATCCTAAAGGTTCGAAGTCTCCAGACTCCTCTTCACCTCCAAGATGCAAGAAGGCACTTCTGCCTCACAGTTCGTGTTAAAGATGTTGGGGTACATTGAGCGACTGAGCACACTCGGTTTTGCAATGGATCATGAACTAAGTATTGACTTAATTCTGAATTGTTTGTCCAAAAGTTGTTCACAATTTGTGATGAACTATCGGATGAACAAGCTGGAGACTTCCATTCCTGAGTTGATCAACATGCTGAAGACTATTGAGCCTTCTGTAAAGCAGGATCAAAAGACGGTACTGTTAGTTGGTTCCTCGAAGAAAGGTTCTAAGAGGAAGGCCAAAGAACATAATAAAGGAAAGAAGAAAAAGGCCAAGAAGACTGAAAAGAAACCAAAAGGAACTTGCCATCATTGTGGCAAGGAGGGTCACTGGCGAAGAAACTGCAAGGTTTATCTTGAGTCCTTAAAGAATAAGGCATCCGATGCCCCATCCTCTTCAGGTATCTTCGTTATTGAATGTCACTCTATTTCCTCAAATACCTGGATACTTGATACTGGGTGTAGCTCACATATATGTAATGACATACAGGGGCTAAGGAATAGAAGAAGACTCGTCAAAGGAGAAGCGAATTTGCGAGTTGGAAACGGAGCAAAGATTGTTGCTGTCGCCATCGGAACATATTTGCTAAAGCTCCCCACTGGACGTGTCTTAGAATTGGATAATTGTTATTTTGTTCCTTCATTAATAAAGAACATTGTATCTATTTCATGTTTGAATGAAAAAGGGTTTCATTTAACTTTTAGTAACAATTGTTGTTACATAACTTTAAATGGTGTTCTTTATGGGAATGGAACTTTGTGCAATGACATCTACACGTTAGATTTATCCAGTGACGTTTTCAATATCGAAGTTAGCAACAAACGTGCTCGAATAGATAATCGAATAGACTCCTACACTTGGCATTGCCGTCTTGGCCATATAAGTAAGAAACGCATGACCGAATTACACCGATGTGGAATTTTGGAATCATTTGAACCCGGTTCATTTGATACATGTGAATCATGCTTAAAAGGCAAGATGACCAAATTACCCTTTTCTGGAAAAGGTAATCCAGTGGGAGAATTGCTTGGTCTTATACATACTGATGTATGTGGACTAATGTCAACTCTTGCACAAGGAGACTATAGCTACTTCATCACCTTTATCGATGATCACTCACGATTCGGGTATGTGTTCTTGATGAAACACAAATCTGAAGCTTTTGAGAAATTCAAAGAGTTCAGAAATGAAGTAGAGAAACAGTTTGGCAAAAGTATTAAAATACTTCGATCCGATCGGGGTGGTGAATACTTAAGTCAAGAGTTTCAAGATTATCTTAGGGATAATGGGATATTGTCCCAATGGACTCCGCCGTATACACCACAGCATAATGGTGTATCTGAGAGGCGCAACCGAACCTTGATGGATATGGTTAGGTCGATGATGAATCATGCAACTCTTCCAAAATCCTTTTGGGGCTATGCACTTAAGACAGCTGTTTACTTGCTAAACAGAGTCCCGACCGAGGTAGTCTCTACTACTCCATATGAGATATGGAATAGTAAGAAACCTCACTTAACTCACCTTAAGATATGGGGTTGTCCCGCTTATGTGAAGCGGACTGTATCAGACAAATTGGATGCTAAGTCTGATAAGTGTCTATTTATTGGATACCCTAAGGAAACGAAGGGTTACCAATTCTATCATCCCTTGGAACGAAAGGTGTTTGTTTCAAGGCATGCTGTATTTCTGGAAAAAGAGTTTCTTTTACAAGAAAACAGTGGGAGTGGCATTGAACTTGATGAAGTTCAAGAAACTCCAATAGACATTACAGAGACACCTAGTCTAGACCCACAACCGATAACTCATAGTGATGAGCTATCAGTTGAACCTAAAACAACACCACCTCTTCGTAGGTCTGATAGGACACGCAATATTCCAGAGAGATATGGATTTCTCATAAGCAAATCGAACGACGTGTTACTCATAAGCGATGACGAACCTATCAGTTATGAAGATGTTCTGAAAAGTTCAGAAAGGGACAAATGACTTGATGCCATGAAGTCGGAAATGGATTCCATGTACGAAAACCAAGTATGGGACTTGGTTAACCCACCTGAGGGGATTAAGCCCATAGGGTGCAAGTGGGTTTTCAAGAAGAAAATCGACATGGAAGGTAATGTTGTTACCTTTAAGGCTAGATTAGTGGCAAAAGGATATCGTCAGAAACAAAGAATTGATTATGACGAAACCTATTCGCCAGTAGCTATGCTTAAATCCATTCGGATGCTCCTAGCCATAGCAGCTCATTATGATTATGAGATATGGCAAATGGATGTGAAAATAGCTTTCCTTAATGGAATCCTGCTTGAGGATGTATACATGATACAACCTGAAGGTTTCACATCGGTTGATAAAACCAAAGTATGCAAGCTTCGACGATCCATATATGGACTGAAGCAAGCATCTAAGAGCTGGAACATCCGTTTTGATGAGACAATCAAAGAGTTTGATTTCTCACAAAATCCTGATGAACCTTGTGTGTACAAGAAGGTTAGTGGGAGTGCAGTCGTATTCCTAGTATTATATGTCGATGACATTTTACTTATAGGAAATGATATATCAGTTTTACAGACAGTTAAAATTTGGTTGTCCAAAACTTTCTCCATGAAAGACCTGGGAGAAGCAACCTATATCCTTGGGATTAGAATCTATAGAGATAGATCAAAATGGTTGCTTGGTCTTTCGCAGTCTACATATATAGACCGAGTGCTAAAAAGGTTTAGCATGTCGGAATCCAAGAAAGGTTACCTTCCCATCAGGCATGGGATCAATCTTTCAAAGTCTATGTGTCCGCGCACAGAAGACGAGAGGATTTGCATGAATAAGATTCCCTATGCATCCGCAATAGGATCTATCATGTATGCTATGTTATGTACTAGGCCCGATGTGTCGTATGCTTTGAGCGTCACAAGCAGATACCAGTTGGATCCAGGAATGGATCATTGGGCGGCTGTCAAGACAATCCTTAAGTACTTAAGAAGAACTAAGGATGTGTTCCTAATATATGGAGAAGGAGATATGGTAATACGTGGGTATACAGATGCCAGTTTCCAGACAGATAAGGATGACTCCAAATCGCAGTCTGGATACGTATTTACTTTGAATGGAGGCGCAGTAAGTTGGAAAAGTTCCAAACAAGACACCGTAGCGGATTCTACCACGGAGGCGGAATATATCGCAGCTTCGGAAGCAGCAAAGGAAGCGGTCTGGATCAAGAAGTTTGTCTCCAAACTTGCTGTAGTTCCAACCATTGATGAAGCAGTGCCGGTTTACTGCGACAACAATGTAGCTATTGCACAAGCAAAGGAACCAAGGTCTCATCAGCGATCCAAACACGTGCTTCGCCGCTATCATCTGATCAGAGAGATTATAAGTAGGAATGACATACAAATTGAGAGAGTTCCCACTGAAAGGAACATAGCGGATCCTTTAACTAAGGCCTTGCCTCAAAACAAGTTTGAGGGTCATGTTAGAGCCTGTGGTATTGGATACCGTAGCGATTGGCATTAGGCCAAGTGGGAGTTTGTTAGTGATATGAGAGAAGTGTCCTAAGGCAATCGCCTTATGATTGTAAACATTTATTTTAATAAATGATAATTCACTATTTGAGTATACATGCTTGTGTATTTGATTGGGATCTTAAACTCATCTACTAAATGTCCGCAATACAACTCACAGCATAAGAGAATTTGTGATGGGATCACAACTTGTGATTATCTCTATATGTGCAAATGTGAAGTATTGAAAATATCCATAGTCGATGAATTGATAAAAACGGACGCTATCAATTCTGTTAAGACTAGCATGGGTTATTCTCTAATCAGTTGATTCTCACTGGCTGGTGACATTGGGATGTCCGGAGATAAACATGGATGCTAGTTAAGGGAACTAGTTCATTGGAGTGACTAGCTGTAAAACTTCATATGGTTATCTATATAGATATGTCAATGAAGTTCTTACTGCAGCTTAAGTGCGATGTTCCTTTGACTTGCAGTGTTCAAGTCATCTTGGTCATGAAGACTTATACTTTAACATCTTAAGCAAGCATCTCCAAGGAGGTGTGGACCCAGGATGATTGGGTATGAGCCGAAGTGCCCGAAGATGTTTGAACAGCCTACAAAGGATTCACCACTCCTTGCGAGGAGATGTATACCCAGGCCTATCGTCGGATTGTTACTCAAAAACCTCTGACCAGAGTATATCATGTTTAGAGTGCGAGTCTCTTAAATACATGAGAGTAATTAGAAATCCAAAGGACGAGAAAGACACTACTTGGGCTAGGTGTGACATAGTCAGCCTAGTGGGGACTCACACACACAGACCATGTCCTAAACCAATTGGGTATAAGATGGTGAAGGGAATGGGGCACGATTCATTAGAGCTGCTGAAGGGTTTCGGAATTACTTCTGAGGTCAAACCGTTGATCTTTCGATTAATTGGGGATCATGATGTACTACTAGGTGCCACTCATGATCGTTCTATAATTAATGGGTTAATTATAGACGACCAACATAAATCGAAAGCCTATTTAGTCACACGCACTACGAGTAATCCAAGGGATTTAAAACGAGTTGAAAATTGGATTTTCCGATCAATAGAAATAAGTCGAATCTGAGTTAATCAGAGGCGCAATGGAAGCTGAAATTGGCTAAGTCTTTTGAAGGCTTATTGGGCGAATTAAATGAGTTTAATTCGCGATGGATGCGGCTTGATTGGTCGGCCAAGGAGGGTGCCAAACCCCCTTGGTTTGGCCAGCCACTTAAAAAGGAGAAAACCAATTAATTTGGTTTAATTAATAAAATAAATCTAGCGCGATTTGTTTTATAAATTATGGATAAATAAATTTGTATAAAGAAATTTATATAAATAAATTTATAGAAATTTATTTCTTTTTTTGGAAATTAAAATAATCCGTGGAATGATTTATTTTAATTTTATAAAATCAATTATGAATTGATTTTTTCATTAAAAGAAAAATTATAAATTTCTTATAAAATTTATTCCATAATTTAAAGGATAGAGAAGAATTTGTTTTATTATAAAGTAGTTATAATAAGACTAGGCATAACGGAATAAGTCATAAGAAATTTTATAAGATAAAAATTCTTATAACTAATTCCGTTAATTCCGTTAAGAGGAGACTTGGCAAGGGAGAAGCAACTATATAAGGAACCAAAGGGAAGCCTTTAATTCCAATCAATAGAATTGATATAGAGCTAACCTCTCCCTCTCTCTCTTCTATTCTCTTCTCCTTCTCCCTCCCATCTAGGGCCGACGCCCAACCTAGATCTTCTAGGGCCGGCGCACCTCCATTGTTCTCCAAGGAGTTGGCGTGAGCAATCTACACCAAGGAGAAGCCAACCAAGAAGAAGAAGAAACGGATCACATCTCCTTCCTTCTCGGAATTCGATTCCGTTTCTCGGGTGGTTAGTTTCCTATCTTTTCTCTTGTTCTTCTAGTTGTGCCTTCCGAGAATCTAGTAGTTCTCGTCGGCACAAAACTCGTGACTTTGTGAAGTCATCCCGAAGAGAACTCGGCCTGGACGCGAATAGAGGCGGAGCTTCCAAGGGACGCTACGGTTGGATCTCGTCCCTTACTTCGAGTTACAAGAGGTACTTAGTAAATTAGTTTACTTTTCCGCAAAGTTTTAATTTATGATTATGTCAACACATCATAAGGTTGCATGCTAGATACGTGGTTAAAATAATTTAGGAAATTATTTTATGCTAATTCTTCCGATGCACGTAAAAATTTAAAATTTTACGAACCCGTATCCTTGTCGACATGCACCCGGTCCCAACATTATCTGCATGATTGATCCATTGCCATGTTCATGCTTGCAATGCCATGTTTACTTGATACTTATGAATATTATGGCATGCTCTGTGATCTTATACTTCATACTCATATGATGCATGTGATTGTTATGTCTTGCTATATCTTTTTCACATGAGATCGTATAGTTATTCCACAAACTATCACATCCTTGTTGATTTGGGATACCCCTAGGGTTGAGGGGGAGTTTGTTTTAATCTTAACAGTCTCTCTTGCCCCTTTTCGATGTTCGACAAAGGGGGAGAGTGTGGATTGGTTAAGTTTAGAATGATCATGTTGTAGGGGGAGGATCTGGACTCCCCTGTGATTCTAAAGTTGGAATATTGATTGAGAATCCCTAAACTTAAAATCGGGTTGTCAAACATCAAAAAGGGGGAGATTGATGATTCAGCCTGGCCCTGATTGTTGTTTTGGTGTTGACAATGATTTTAGTTTAGGTTGATGATGATGATGATTATGATTAAGTCATGATCGAAGATTAGGCATGATATGGAGGATTCTAGCCTGGAGGGCTAGGTGTTGGAAAATCCTAACCTGGAGGGTTAGGTGTGAGAAATCCTGGCTTAGAGGGCTAGGTGTTGGAAAAGTCCTAATTCGGAAGGGTTGGGTCAAAAGTCCTAGCTTGGAGGGCTAGGTGAAAAGTCCTAACTTGGAGGGTTAGGTGCAAATTTCCATCCTGGAGAATTAGGTAAAAAAGTCCTGGCTTGGAGGGTCAGGTGCCTAGCTTGGAGGGCTAGGTTGGATGAAGTTCTAACTCGGAAGGGTTGGGTGAAAAGTTCTAGCTTGGAGGGCTAGGTGAAAAGTCCTAACTTGGAGGGTTAGGTGCAAATTCTCAACTTGGAGGGTTAGATGGAAAATCCTTAGCTTGGAGGGCTAAGGTGGATGGAAACTTAGCTTGGAGGGCTGAGTTTGAGTCCCTGGATCGGTCTGGTGATCGATCAGGGATTTTGGCACGCTGCTCCTTCGTGGATCGGTCGGGTGACCTATCCAGCGATGACTGATCGGTCGGGCGACCGATCAGGGAGCACACAGTGAGGTTGGGAACCTACTGTATTGCTCCTGATCGATCTGGTGACCGATCAGGGAGCGAGCAGTGAGGTTGAGTTCCCTTGATGAACTGCTCATGATCAGTCTGGTGACCGATCAGGATCACTGTGCAGATCGTTTCGGAGAACGATCAAGTGTCGCAGGTTCCTCTCTATGATCGATCAGGACGGAGCCTGATCGGTCTGGTAAGGTTCTGATCGGTCTGGTGACCGATCAGGAGTCTGCCTGATTGGTCCGGTGACCGATCAGAGGGCTTAGGCTGCAAAACTCAGAAATCGCCCAATATAAAGGTGGATCGGTCCGGTGAACGATCCACGACCTGGGATCGTTCTGGTGATCACCCAGGAGAATCTCAAAGAAATCGCGATTTCTGATTGAGCGTTGGGGATCGATCAGGACGGAGCCTGATCGGTCTGGAACCAGCCTGATCGGTCTGGTGACCAATCAGGAGGCTCTCTGATCGGTCCGGTGACCGATCACTTTAATTCAAATTGCATTGTCAGACGCTCTGATCGCATCTGAACACAACCGATTCGCTGCCACTTTCCTCTGATATTTGATATGCTGTTTGATTTGCTGCTCTAATAATCTGAGTAAGTTTCAGGTGACAGGGGAGGATTCAAACACTCAAGGAGAAGTCAAACAGAGCTTTCCTTGGAGTAGGTTTGTCCCTTTCTCCACACAAGTTGCAACGGCTGGATGCAGGACTGAAGCTGCTGACTGAAGCTTGGCAGAGGGAGCTCAGGAAGTTCAGTTAGAGTTCAGTGTAGCTGGTGCGTTGGTAGTGAGGCAGCTGTAGGCTGCTGGAGATGAGATCATCTGTTGCTTAGCGGAGAAACAAAAGGAACGAGAGTTGTAGTGTTCAGTATCAATCGCTTCATTCTTGTGCTCTTGAGTTCCTGCGTTCTGTTTTTGCTCCACGTTAAGCTTGCTGTTCTTGAGTTCTTCAATCATTCTGAGCAAGCTATTGAAAAGCAATCATCATACTTGAGCGCTTGAAGGAGAAAACAAGAGGCTTGGAGTCCGACAGTGGGAAGACACGGAGAAGGGTTCTGCGTGAGATCGCCACTGGGTGGAGCTCAGGGAAGCTTGCTGTGTTTTTGTCCTTGCTAAGTGGTTGAGTAAGATCCTTCTTGTTGTTTCATTGTGCTCATTCTATATCATTGTTTGAAACACACTGTGGGGAGGTTTCTCCACCGAGAAGGAGGTTGCTTCATATCCGGTGATCACCGGGGCTTGATCTGCCGACGATAAGGGATCGCCCACCTTAAGGGCACGCCAAGGAGTAGGGGCAAGTTATCCCCGAACTTTGTAAAATCTCTTTGTTAGCGATCTTGCTAATCTTGCTAGTTAGGTTTTGGTTTAAGTTTCTGCAAGTTTTGTTTTCTCATACTTCCGCTGTGCTATTAATAACTTCAAGTGCAGAAATTTGATAACTCTTCAAAGAAGTGATTGGCTATATTCACCCCCCCCTCTCTAGTCATCTCGTTCCCAACACCTACAAGACAAACAAACACAAGACAAACAAACAATCCTAAGCTTAAATTCTGTAAGTCTACCTGACCTACAAGGCTTTTGCTTGGAGTCAACTCTACAAGACTTTTTTTACCTAAGATCAACTCCTTATGATTTCCCTCTACCTAGCTTCACTAGGACATTACCTTGCCTGACTTCACTTACCAGGACTTTTACACAGCTTCACTCACTTGGATTTCATGCCCACCCCGCGGTCAAGTCTTCATGCCCAGCTTCACTCACTAGGGCTTCATCCACCCAACTTCACTCACTAGGACCTAGCTTCACTCACTAGGATTTCAGTGCCTGATCCTCAACTAGGACTTCATGCCCAATTTCTTGAACCAGGACTTTATGCCTAGCTTCACTCACCAGGTCTTCGGTGCCTTGACATGGACTTCTTTGCTAGTCATCTTAATCTTGACTAGTGTACTCTTAGCCAAACATCAGGTCCTATTTGGCTTAGTCTTTGGTCTAACCAATCAGATATGGGTTTAGTCACTCTGCCAAACATCAAGTGTTGTTTGGCTTATCCCTTGGTCAAACTAACCAACCCTGGGTTCTCTACCAAACATCAGGTTTGTTGGTGCAAAAGCATCAGACAAGAATAGTCAACCTATAGTGTTTCGATGTTTGACAATATACCAAGGTCAGGTCAAAGTGATCAAGGCTAAACCCAAACAGGACCTGATATTTGGAAGGGTAAACCCATGTTTGATCAGTTTGACCAAAGGGTTAGCCAAACAGGACTTCATGATGGGCAGAGTGATCAAACCTAGATCTGATATGTGTGACAATATACCGAGGATTGGTTAGTTAGAACAAGAGTTAGTCAAACAAGATCTAATGTTTGGCCGAGAACCCAGGGTTGGTCAGTTTGACCAAGGTATAAGCTAAACAGGACTTGATAATTGGTAGATTGATTAAACTTATTTGGTCACATAGACCAATGACTGAGCATAACAGGACTTGATGTTTGGCATAAAGAAATCTATTTAGGATTAAGATGACTAGCAAAGAAGTCCTTATCGAGGTATGAAATCCTGGTGAGTGAAGCTAGGTCCTAGTGAGTGAACCTAGGTTGACGAAATCCTGATGAGTGAAGTTGGTTCCTATTGAGTGAAGCTAGGTGGACGAAGTCCTGGTGAGTGAAGTTAGGCACGAAGACCTGGTCGAGAGTTGGGCACTGAAGCCCTAGTTTGAGGAATTTGGCACAAAGACCTAGTCGAGGATTGGGCACAAAATCCTAGTTCGGAGAACTGGACATGATGACTTGGCTAAGGGATGGGCACGAAGTCCTGGTCCAGGACTGGGCACCGAAGACCTAATCAGAAAGATTGGGCAGAAGACTTAGCCGAGCGAGGGCTATAGACAGAAGTAGAGATGGGTTGAGGTATGGACATCTCGAGATCCAGGAGTTTCGGAGGTCGAGCAAAAGTCCAACTGAAGGAGTCGGTTAGAAGAAGGTAACTTCTCTAGAGTGGACTAGGTGAGGACGTGTTCCTCAAAAAAGGGAACAATAAGCGTTGATTCGACCTAGGATTTCATTTGAAATCCAAATTCAGAAGCAGACAACTCTAGCTGCCAATCATTTAGGCTTAGGATTTTTTGTTTGTCTTGTGTTTGTTTGTCTTGCAGGAACCTGGAGCTGGAGGCAAGATAAGAGAGCAAATGAAACAAATAAGGTCTAGAAAAGTAGATCCCGGGCGCCCTAAAGGGTTAAGAGCGCCTCCTGTTGGGTTCTCCCGACACCAAAACACAAAACGCAGCGGAAACAAGAACCCTCGAGCGATCCATGCGAAAGAAAACTCGTACGAAGTTCATCTATCTAATAGATTTATCTACTGTTTATACCTTTGAAGCGTGCCCTTCGTTTATCCTATTCATCCAAGATGCGTCGGATCTCTTGCACGTTCAAACGTCCGTGCCTCTATTCATATCCATACGGACACAATCTCTCAACTTCGGGAGAACTACCTTAGTTGTGCTAGCAACTTGAGGTAGCTCACAGAACACCAAGAACCCTACAATAGAGTTTCAGCCAAAAGGGGACGAGAGGAAGAAGAGAGGAAGGGAAGAAGAAAAACACCCACCCATTCAAAATGACATATCCCTCTTTTATATTCATCCCATGAATATGAAGAGTCTTTTGTCTCTTTGGCTTCCCTTCATTAAAGCCAATAAAGAGCACATCTTTTCATGTGACTCACCTTCTCTTCATCTAATGAAGAGAGACTTTTTATCTTTCCCTATGCAATTCCGACCGGGCCTCTCGGGCTTCCGACTAGGTCTCCCGACCAAGTCTCCCGAGTGCCGAGCTCCCGACCCAGTCTGTCGAGCTCAGACCCAGTCTGCCGAGTGATGACCCAGTCTGCCGAGTGGCGACCCAGTTTGCCAAGTGCCGACCCAGTCTGCCGAGCTCCTAGCCCAGTATGCTGAGTGCCGACTCAGTCTGCCGAGTGCCGACCCAGTCTGCCGAGCTCCCAGCCCAATTTGTCGAGTGCCGACTCAGTCTGCCGAGTGCTAAGCTCCCAACCCGCGCTCCCGAGTTCCCAACTCGGGCTCAGATTTCCCGAGTTCCCAACTCGGGCCCAGGCCTTTCGAGTTCCCAACTCGGGCTCAGGCCTCCCGAGTTCCCAACTCGGGCTCAGATCTCCCGATCAAATTTCCCGAAGCATCGTGTCCTTAGTGTGTGACCCAATAGGTTCTCGTGACGATGGCAATGCACCTAAACACTTTAGACACATAAGCAATGAGCGGCATCTAACAATGCATCATTGCTACCCAAGTAACAAGAAATGTCGAGATCCGACTAAACCTCCGTGACTATGATAGTATATGACCTTGTCCTTCTATCCTTGATACCTAGATTGACCAATGAGGCATAGACCGTGTCATTCTCGATTAATCTTGTGTTTCATGATCCCCGAGTAGACTCACTCAAACAAATGAACTCAATATCTCATATTGACTCATTTGAGCATGGTCATGCGTTTTAGCAATCCTACTCGATCAAGGAGCCCACAGATATCACTCCCGTTATATGGGAGGGAAAGATCCCATCTACATCACTCACATCCCTCCGCATAATTCATTACATACCCAGTGATCGCCGTTATAGTCCACCCTGTTACGGGTGACGTTTGACGATACCAAAGTACATAACTCCTATGTAGGGAACCGTAGTGACTTCAGGTCTAAGGACTATTCATACCAATAGTCACATGAGAATGTTTATGACACTCATATGACAATCTATGAAACTTTCTCATGGCGGGTCAATTCAGTACACATTCTCCAATGTATACCCATGTGTCAACTTGATATCGCATATCCATGACTTGTGAGCTCAAGTTATCAGTTGACCTACATGCTACTCTCCATGCATTAATATTTTCCTTGAATATTAATGCTCGACTAGGAATAGTTTAGTATAGTATTCTCTACATCATCTCACTATCGATTCAACCAATCGATATGATGTAGATAAGAACCTACTACACAAGGACATTATTATACTTAGGTATTTGGCACAAATACAAAGTAAGTATAATAACCAAACATGCCTTTATAATGATAGAATATGATACAAAATGTCCCTAGTCAATCATCACATAATTGGCTCTAGGGCTTCTACTAACAATCTCCCACTAGCACTAGTGCCAATCACTGCAATATCTAATACCCAGTGACCTGGTATGACCATCATGCTTCTTTTGTGCCAAAGCCTTGGTCAAAGGATCTGCGATGATAGAATCAGTGTGTACTCTGTATATCCTCACATCTCCTCTATCGATGATCTCTCAAATGAGATGGAAGCGCCATATTATGTATTTGGTCCACTGATGAGAGCGAGGTTCCTTAGCCTGAGCAATACCCCCATTGTTGTCACAATAGAGGTCTATTGGGTCTGCTATGCCAGGAACCACACCAAGCTCTGTAATGAAATTCCGGATCCAAACAACGTCTTTAACCGCCTGTCCATCTCAGATGCGGCAATATACTCGGCCTCTATTGTATAATCTGGAACTGTGTTCTGCTTCAAACTCTTCCAGCTCATAGCGCCACCATTCAAACAGAATACATACCCTGACTGTGATCTATAGTCATCCCTGTCTATTTGGAAGCTTGCGTCATTGTAACCCTTTACAGCTAGCTCCTCATTACCTCCAAATATCAAAAAATATTCTTTCATCCTTCTCAAGTACTTAAGAATATTCTTGATAGCAGTCCAGTGACTTTCACCTGGATCTGACTGGTACCTGCTCGTCATGCTCAAAGCATACGAGACATCTGGACGAGTACAAAACATGGCGTACATGATAGACCCTATAGCGGATGCATAAGGGATCTAATCCATACGGTCTCTCTCCTCCTTAGAAGAGGGACATTGAGCCTTCGAAAGACTCACACCATGTGATATTGGCAGAAATCCCTTCTTGGAATTTTGCATGGCAAAATGATTAAGCACCTTGTCAATATATGTACTCTGACTTAAGCCAAGCAATCTCTTAGATTTATCTCTATAGATCTTGATACCTAGGATATAGGCTACTTCACCTAAGTCATTCATTGAGAAACAATTCCCAAGCCACGTCTTCACAGACTGTAGTGAAGGGATATCATTCCCAATAAGGAGTATGTCATCTACATACAAGATCAGGAAAATAACTGTGCTCCCACTAACCCTTTTGTAGACACAGGGCTCATCTTCATTCTTGATTAAACCAAACGCTTTGATTGCATCATCGAATCGAAGATTCTAGCTTCGAGTACCTTGCTTTAGCCCATAAATGGACCTTTGCAACTTACATACCTTTCCAGCATGCTCTGGATCTACAAAACCCTCAGGTTGTGTCATGTACACATCCTCGAGTAGATTCCCATTTAGGAATGAGGTTTTGACATCCATCTACCAGATCTCATAGTCATGGTAAGCTGCAATAGCAAGCATGATCTGAATAGATTTAAGCATCGCAACTAGTGAAAAAGTTTCATCATAGTCTATACCATGAATTTGCTTGAAACCTTTAGCTACCAATCGCCCTTTATAGGTATGCATGAATCCATCCATGTCAGTCTTTCTTCTAAAGACCCACTTACACCCAATGGGTTTAATTCCCTCAAGTGGATTAACCAAAGTCCATACTTGGTTATGTACATGGATTCCATTTCGGACCTCATGGCTTCTAGCCATTTCTCAGAATCTGGGCTAATCATATCTTCTCGATAAAATGTAGGCTCATTCAACTCAGTGAGTGTCACGTCATCATGGTCAGGCAAGAGAAAAGAGTATCTCTCAGGCTGACAGCGTATCCTATCAGATCTACGAGGAGGTTGGTCTACTTGAACAGCTTGTTGTTCCACAACTTCTTGTGCAACAACCTCATGATCCAAAATATCTTGTGGTGCCTGTTCAATGTCCATTAAGGCCTCAGTACTATCTGCATCTTGAACTTCTTCAAGATGGATTTTACTCCCACTAATTCTTCTAGAAATAAACTCCTTTTCTAGAAAAACGTCATTTCTAGCGACAAATACTTTGCCTGGTGTGGGATTGTAAAAGTAATATCCCTTTGTTTGCTTGGGATATCTTACAAAATATCACTTATCAGATTTGGGTCCTAGTTTATCTGAGACTTGACGTCAAACGTAAGCCTCACAACCCCAAATCCTCATAAAAGACATCGCGGGAGTTTTCCCAATCCATATCGTATATGGTGTCTTTATGATGACCTTTGATGCAGCTCGGTTAAGTGTGAAAAGAGCTGTCTCTAGAGCGAATCCCCAGAAGGAAGTAGGAAGATCTGTCTAACTCATCATCGATCGTACCATATCTAATAGAGTACGATTTCTCCGTTCGGACACACCATTCCACTGTGGTGTTCCAGGTGGAGTGAGTTGGGATACAATCCCACACTCTGCTAGATGGTCACGAAACTCTTGACTAAGGTATTCACCACCTCGATCTGATCGAAGCATCTTAATACTCTTGTCAAGTTGGTTTTGTACTTCACTTTTGAATTCTTTGAACTTTTCAAAGATTCTGACTTGTGTTTCATAAGATAAACATAACCATATCTACTGATATCATCAGTGAAAGTGATGAAGTACTGATAGCCCCCTCTAGTTGCGACATTGAAAGGGCCACATACATCAATATGTATGAGTCCTAACAAGTCTGTCGTTCTTTCGCTGTGACCACTAAATTGAGTCTTGGTCATCTTGCCTAGAAGACAAGATTCACATGCTTCATATGATTCAAAATCAAATGAGTCCAGTAATCCATCCTTATAGAGCTGGGATAAGCGACTCTCATTTATATGTCCTAAGCGACAATGCCAGAGATACGTTTTGTTCAAATCATTTGATTTGAACTGTTTAGTATTTATGTTATAGATTGAGTTTTCTAGATCTAGAAGATAGAGTCCATTCTGTAATGGTGCATTACAATAGAAGATGTCATTTAACATTATAGAACAACATTTGTCCTTTATGATAAATGAAAAGCCTTTCTTGTCCAAACAAGATATTGAAATTATGTTCTTAGTTAATGCAGGTACATAAAAGCATTCTTCTAGTTCTAAGATAAGCCCAGTGGGCAAAGACAATGAATATGTTCCTACAGCAATAGCAGCAACTCTTGCTCCGTTGCCTACTCGTAGGTCCACTTCGCCCTTGGTCAATGATCTAGCTCTTTGAAGGCCCTGCACATTAGTTCAAATGTGAGAAGCACATCCGGTATCTAATACCCAAGAAGAAGAGATAGATAGATTGACTTCTATAACAAAAATACCTGAGGCAGAAGTTTCACTTCTTTTCTTCTTTGCTTCCTCCAGGTAGAGTTTACAATTTCTCTTCCAATGTCCGGTCTCACCACATTGGAAGTAGGTCCCTTCCTTAGGCACTTTTCCTTTGGCCTTGGATGTAGTAGAGTTGGCCTTGCCTTTGGCATGGGTCTTACCCTTGCTTTTAGGCGTCCATTTACCTTTGCCCTTGTTAACCATCAGTACATTACTGGTCTTGGCTTTCTTGAGATTGGGCTCAGCAGTTCTCAACATGCTGAGCATCTTAGGCAAAGGTTTGTCAATTTCATTCATGTTGTAGTTCTTGAGAAATTGATTATACCCCTCCGGCAACGATTGCAGGATAAGGTCGGTTGCCAACTCTTGGCCCAGTGGGAATCCTAGTCTTTCAAGGTTCTCCACATACCCAATCATCTTGAGTACGTGAGTTCCTACAGGAGTTCCCTCTTGCATCTTGCATGCAAATAGAGCTTTGGACACCTAAAACCGCTCGTGCCTAGCTTGCCCTTGATATAGTTGTTTCAAATGCTCAACCATATCATGTGCATTCATGTTCTCGTGTTGCTTCTGAATCTCAGAGTTCATGGTGGCAAGCATAAGGCATGATACATCAAGTGCATCATCCTGATGCTTCTTGTAAGCATCTTTTTCAGCACGGGTGGCAGTAGCGATAGGGTGCTTCTGGAAGGGGTTGCTCTAGGACGTACAGTTTTATTTCTTGTTTGAGGACTATCCTCAAGTTTCTGTATCAGTCCAGGAAATTAGCTCCGTTGAGCTTGTACTTCTCAAGGACAGATCGCAGAGAGAGAGTATTTGACGTATTAGACGACATGGTAATCTACAACAATACAACATGCAAAATAAGTATCATATCTATATCACTTAATTAGACCTTTAATTAAATGATACTCCCACTAAATTGTAGAGCTTTTATAGGGGCTAGTCATGGATGTAGGCAAACTCAATTTGCTCACACTACTAGCTCCAAATCAAATAGCGACTACATTTATATGGGATAAGATCCAAATTATACTTCATCTTGAGTTAGCTTTGGCTAATCGCCCAAGACTCGGTACAATTAGGTAGGTAACATTTTACCAATTACATTGTATGCAACTCTTGAAAAGGGTTAAGATTCACATTACACATCATCTTGAGTTAGCTTTGGCTAATCGCCCAAGACTTAGTATAATTTTCCTCTTACCCAATTTTCCCAACTTTTGGGATATGTCTCTAAGTGTCTCAATCTAATTGAGGTGACTTAGTTAAGTCTCACCCAATGTTCAATAGCGGGACATCACAATTGTCCTCTCGCACTCTACCAAGATAAAATGCGTTGCTTTGCTTTGGCAAACACAACAACAAATGTGTAACGCCCGCCCTTAATCCCCTAGAGATTCGGCGGCGCTACTTTACTTTCATACATTACAACTATTCGCATGCATTCATATTATATATATATATATATTTTTTTATCTAATCTATGCATGGGCACATGTAATATTAAAGCATGCAAGGTTCATGTAGCGGAAGCATAATTTAGGTATGATAGAGTGCAATAGCGAGTCATAGGGTATCTAAACCAAGTATTCATCTTCAAACATAGCATGTATATAAAAAAACATAACATGGGTTTAACATGACAAGTTCCAAAACTTGAAGAAACTAAGAGCAAGATCCTTTTTATCCACCAGCACTATCACACACACACTTGCCCTTCACCCGCAGCCTCCATAGTTTAGCGTCCTTTATCTGTAGCATAAGGGGAAACACTAAACGATAAGCAATAGCTTAGTAAGACCCTGTCTTACTCACAAAACCGGATATCATGAAAAGGTAAGAGAATATATCATATTCAAGCATGGTAAGCATTTAAGCATGTTAAACATCTAAGCATGTTAACTTCGTAGGAAGGTTCTTTTGAAAACATATAAACATAATACTTGAACATAGCATAATCATTAGGGCCCGGCTTGTACTTCATGTTTTGCACGCGCCCCTGAATAGGAACGAGGTAGCTAATCCCGAACCACTAGGGTTTACTAGGCCTTCTCAAAAGTCCTTCAGCTTAGTATCATAATCATTTGACTCGCTTTAAGAGTCTATAGTACAAGCCATTACAAAATAAAATAGTTATCATGTTCTTCATTTTCATAAAGTATGCTCTTAGTCCCAACCTTCTAGGGAAGCATTCTTTAGGCCCTAAGCCTTCTTCGTTCATGCCCTATAGGGCTCATTCTTATACATATGTATGCATTCATAATCATGACAACTAGCATAGTATAAAGCATGCATTTCATGGGAGCAACCAAGACTAGGGTCCAAGAGTTCTCTCTTGGCCGAAAGTTGTAATTTGGCTAGCATGCATTCCAATCAACATATCAAGAATCACACAAGCATGTCATATTCTACACAAGGTCATTATCATGCATGGTATTTATTAATTCAATCCCAAGTATAGGGCCCTTTGGCCGAACATGTCGGGTTGAGTACTTTGGGGTTTTTAGC
This sequence comes from Boesenbergia rotunda, assembly GCA_024364735.1. NCBI lineage: Eukaryota > Viridiplantae > Streptophyta > Magnoliopsida > Zingiberales > Zingiberaceae > Boesenbergia > Boesenbergia rotunda. Next base: position 63,764 of record JAGFNQ010000180.1, read on the forward strand.
CACATAGCATCATGAACATTCATACATCACATGTGATATCATAGAGATTCATTAGGGTGCATATCATGAAGTTAAGCTCAAGAACCTAACCCTAGGGTAGGGTTGGCCGAATGGTTTAGAAGGGGATTCCCTTCCCTCCTAGCCTTCTTTACTCACACACAATATAATACATTCATGCAAACATCATTATTAAGCATAGGAAAGCATGTGGCCTATTAGGGTGATGGCCGAAACATGTAGAGACATGTAGAGGGCATCATGTGAGTCATGTAATCGATTCAAGAGCAATTATGCTACAGGTGAGGGGTACTTACCTCTTTCGCTAAATATCCTTAAGGTATACCCTTAGTCCGGAGGGGATGTGCTTGTCCTTGCTCTTGAGATCCTTGACTTCTTCTTACCTTGCAAGAGATTCAAACCTTCAATGAGGTCTTGGGAGTGTCCCTTGGGATGAGACCCTTCCCTTGGATTTTCGGAAATCTCAAGGAGGGAGAGGAGTTTGGATTTTCGAAAATTGAAGTGGGAGAGGGGAGTTAGGATTTCGAAAATTGAAGAGGGAGAAGGGAGTTAGGATTTCAAAAATTGAAGAGGGAGAGGGGAGTTAGGATTTCGGCAACTTGAAGAGGGAGAGTGAGTGAGGGTTTGCAACAATGATGGTTAGCCCCTTAGCACTCCCTCTTATTTATACTAAGGGAAGAGACAAAGTGCCTCTTCTCTAAGTGTCCCTTCACCAAGGGGTTTCTCATCAAGAGCCTCTTCCTCTACCCTTTCACATTCCCTAACCCTTAACAAGAATTTCCCTTCCTTCCTCTCAGCAATCCCCTGCTGGGTGAATTTGTTATTTCGTTGCTTTTCAAGGCTTTGCTTACCAAGAGTTCCAAGGTTCGATCCTCGGCAAGAGCATATTTTTGCTCCTCTTTGGTTTTCACTTTTGCAAAGCCCATTAGCCCAATTCACTCTCATATTCTCAAATCATATTTATGCAGTCACAAATTCCAATTCATGCAATCACATATTCTAATTTATGCAATTACATATTCCTAATCCTTTCTAATGAAATCACATAACATTAAATCATGAAATCACAAAAATGTAATTTTATTCATTTATGAAATAAATGTCATACAATCTGATAATATATATTGACATTTTTGTGCCCTTTTTACTATCGAAAGCAAGCCCAAAATTTGGGGCGTTACAAAATGATCGAGGTAGTTTATGAGTACCAAACTTTGGTAGGCATATTGAGTTGACTTAATTAAGATAAACATTAAAGCATGCATCACATACACACACATAGCATATATCAACATATAAGCATTAAAAACTATGACATGGTTATGACCCGTATGCTACGATCTTCTCAAGCCAATGAGAAGATCGATGGTTAACATAGGGATAACATCTTCACCAAGAGCATCCTCCGGTCATCATGTGTGGTTGGCATCCTTCTTGTAACTTCATTCTTCAATAGACACTCCATTCCTCTTTTGTACATTACAATGTAGGAAAACTCGAGTTACATTCGAGTCTAAATCTAATTTTACAATTAGGAAGAATAGACACAAGGCACGACACGTAGGCCATATTATGAATTACAATATGCGCACACACACATACATCCAATCACATTGGGGTTAAGGCCATAACCATTCACCATGTCATCAATCATACACAATAGATTTAGGACATTGATTTTATTATGAGTGCAAAAATAAAATTAGTCGCTTGAGCAGAAACTCATACAGTTATAGACCTATAGATTCATCAACATGAATCTGAGACCCATATAGCTACGGTATGATCACTCGGACTCCCCTTTCCCGAGACAGCCTCGGGGCTCCTTTCCCGGGATGACCCGAGCGCCAGTCCTCCCGAGTGAGCCTCGGGAGCCTTTGGCTCGGTATACCTCAGAGGCCTATCTTCTCGAGTGGGAGGTCGGGAGCCCGACTTCTATATCATACAGTTATATGCAACTCATAATAAATCCTGTCCTACTTCTATATCACATATAAAAGCATAAAACTTTGTACGATCTTTCGCAAGTGGCTCTGATACCACTGTTGGGTTCTTCCGGCACCAAAACACAAAACGCAACGGAAACAAGAACCCTCGAGCGATCCATGCGAAAGGAAACTCATACGAAGTTCATCTATCTAATAGATTTATCTACTATTTATACCTTTGAAGCGTGCCCTTCGTTTATGCCGCTCGTCCAAGATGCGCCGGATCTCTTGCACGTTCAAACGTCCGTGCCTCTATTTGTATCCACACGGACATAATCTCTCAACATCGGGAGAACTACCTTCGTTGTGCTAGCAACTTGAGGTAGCTCACAGAACACCAAGAACCCTAAAATAGAGTTTCGGCCAAAAGTGGAGTAGAGGAAGAAGAGAGGAAGGGAAGAAGAAAAGCACCCACCCATTCAAAATGACAAGTCCCTCTTTTAAATTCATCCCATGAATATGAAGAGTCTTTTGTCTCTTTGACTTCCCTTCATTAAAGCCAATTAAGAGCACATCTTTTCATGTGACTCTTCACCTTTTCTTCATCTAATGAAGAGAGACTTTTTCTCTTTCCCCATGTAATTCCGACCGGGCCTCTCGGGCTTCCGACTAGGTCTCCCGACCAAGTCTCCCGAGTGCCGAGCTCTCGACCCAGTTTGTCGAGCTCAGACCCAGTCTGCCGAGTGCCGACCCAGTCTGCCGAGCTTCCAGCCCAGTATGCTGAGTGTCGACTCAGTCTGCCGAGTGCCAACCCAGTCTGCCGAGTGCCGACCCAGTCTGCCGAGCTCCCAGCCCAGTCTACTGACTGCCGACTCAGTCTGCCGAGTGCCGAGCTCCCGACCCGCGCTCCCGTGTTCCCAACTCGAGCTCCCGAACTGACCTCCCAAGTTCCCAACTCGGGCTCAAATTTCTCGAGTTCCCAACTCGGGCTCAAGCCTTCCGAGTGCCCAACTCGGGCTCAGGCCTTCCGAGTTCCCAACTCGGGCTCAGGCCTCCTGAGTTCCCAACTCAGGGTCAGATCTGCCGATCAGATTTCCCGAAGCATCGTGTCCTTAGTGTGTGACCCAATATGTTCTCGTGACGTTGGCAATGCGCCTAAACACTTTAAACACATAAGCAATGAGTGACATCTAGCAATGCATCATTGCTACCCAAGTAACAAGAAAAGTCGAGATCCGACTAAACCTCCGTGACTATGATAGTGTATGACCTTATCCTTCTATCCTTGATATCTAGATTGACCAATGAGGCATAGACCGTGTCATCCTCGATCAATCTTGTGTTTCTTGATCCCCGAGTAGACTCACTGAAACAAATGAGCTCAATATCTCATATTGACTCATTTGAGCATGGTCATGCGTTTTAGCAGTCCTACTCGATCAAGGAGCCCACAGATATCACTCCCGTCATATGGGAGGGATAGATCCCATCTACATCACTCACATCCCTCCGCATAATTCATTACATACCCAGTGATCGCCTTTATAGTCCACCCTGTTACGGGTGACGTTTAACGATACCAAAATACATAACTCCTTATGAAGGGAATCGTAGTGACTTCAGGTCTAAGGATTATTCATACCAATAGTCACATGAGAAAGTTTATGACAGTCATATGACAATCTATGAATCTTTCTCATGGCGGGTCGATTCAGTACACATTCTCAAATGTATACCCATGTGTCAACTTAATATCGCATATCCATGACTTGTGAGATGAAGTCATCAGTTGACCTACATGCTAGTCTCCAAGCATTAATATTGTCCTTGAATTTTAATGCTCGAGTAGGAATAGTTTAGTGTAGTGTTCTCTACATTATCTCACTATCGATTCAACCAATTGATATGACGTAGATAAAAACCTACTACACAAAGACATTATTATACATAGTTATTTGTCACAAATACAAAGTAAGTATAATAACCAAACATGCCTTTATAATGATAGAATATGATACAAAATGTCCCTAGTCAATCATCACATAATTGGCTCTAGGGCTTCTACTAACAATCTCCCACTAGCACTAGTGTCAATCACTGCAATATCTAATACCCAGTGACCTGGTATGACCATCATGCTTCTTTTGTACCAAAGCCTTGGTCAAAGGATCTGCGATGTTAAAATCAGTGTGTACTCTGCATATTGTCACATCTCCTCTATCGATGATCTCTCAAACGAGATGGAAGCGCCGTAGTATGTCTTTGGTCTGCTGATGAGAGCGAGGTTCCATAGCCTGCGCAATACCCCCATTGTTGTCACAATAGAGGTCTATCGGGTCTGTTATGCCAGGAACCACACCAAGCTCTGTAATAATCTTCCGGATCCAAACAGCCTCTTTTGTCGCCTCAGATGCGGCAATATACTCGGCCTCTATTGTAGAATCTGCAACTGTGTCCTGCTTCAAACTCTTCAAGCTCTGAGCGCCACCATTCAGACAGAATACATACCCTGACTGCGATCTATAGTCATCCATGTCTGTTTGGAAGCTTGCGTCACTGTAACCCTTTACAGCTAGCTCCTCATCGCCTCTAAATATCAAGAAATATTCTTTCATCCTTCTCAAGTACTTAAGAATATTCTTGACAGCAGTCCAGTGACTTTCACCTGGATCTAACTGGTATCTGCTCGTCATGCTCAAAGCATACGAGACATCTGGACGAGTACAAAGCATGGCGTACATAATAGACCCTATAGCGGATGCATAAGAGATCTGATCCATACGGTCTCTCTCCTCCTTAGAAGAGGGACATTGAGCCTTCGAAAGACTCACACCATGTGACATTGGCAGAAATCCCTTCTTGGAATTATGCATGGCAAAATGATTAAGCACCTTGTCAATATATGTACTCTGACTTAAGCCAAGCAATCTCTTAGATTTATCTCTATAGATCTTGATGCCTAGGATATAGGCTGCTTCACCTAAGTCATTCATTGAGAAACAATTCCCAAGCCACGTCTTCATAGATTGTATTGAAGGGATATCATTCCCAATGAGGAGTATGTCATCTAGATACAAGATCAGGAAGATAACTGTGCTCCCACTAACCCTTTTGTAGACACAGGGTTCATCTTCATTCTTGATGAAACCAAACGCTTTGATTGCATCATCAAATCGAAGATTACAGCTTCGAGTACCTTGCTTTAGCCCATAAATGGACCTTTGTAACTTATATACCTTTCCAGCATGCTCTGGATCTACAAAACCCTCAGGTTGTGTCATGTACACATCCTCGAGTAGATTCCTATTTAGGAATGCGGTTTTGACATCCATCTAACAGATCTCGTAGTCATGGTAAGCTGCAATAGCAAGCATGATCTGAATAGATTTAAGCATCGCAACTGGTGAAAAAATTTCATCATAGTCTATACCATGAATTTGCTTGAAACCTTTAGCTACCAATCGCCCTTTATAGGTATGCATGAGTCCATCCATGTCAGTCTTTCTTCTAAAGACCCACTTACACCCAATGGGTTTAATTCCCTCAGGTGAATTAACCAAAGTCCATACTTGGTTATGTACATGGATTCCATTTCGGACCTCATGGCTTCTAGCCATTTCTCAGAATCTGGGCTAATCACAGCTTCTTGATAGGATGTAGGCTCATTCAACTCAATGAGCATCACGTCATCATGGTCAGACAAGAGAAAAGAGTATCTCTCAGGCTGACGACGTATCCTATCAGATCTGCGAGGAGGTTGGTCTACTTGAACAGCTTGTTGTTCCACAACTTCTTGTGCAACAACCTCATGATCCACAATATCTTGTGGTGTATGTTCAATGTCCATTAAGGCCTCAGTACTATCTGCATCTTGAACTTCTTCAAGATGGATTTTACTCCCACTAATTCTTCTAGAAATAAACTCCTTTTCTAGAAAAACGTCATTTCTAGCGACAAACACTTTGCCTAGTGTGGGATTGTAAAAGTAATATCCCTTTGTTTCCTTGGGATATCCTACAAAATAGCACTTATCAGATTTGGGTCCTAGTTTATCTGAGACTTGACGTCGAACGTAAGCCTCACAACCTCAAATCCTCATAAATGACATCGTGGGATGCTTCCCAGTCCATATCGTATATGGTGTCTTTATGACGACCTTTGATGTAGCTCGGTTATGTGTGAAAAGAGCTGTCTCTAGAGTGAATCCCTAGAAGGAAGTAGGAAGATCTGTTTGACTCATCATCGATCGTACCATATCTAATAGAGTACGATTTCTCCGTTCGGACACACCATTCCACTATGGTGTTCCAGGTGGAGTGAGTTGGGATACAATCCCACACTCTGCTAGATAGTCACGAAACTCTTGGCTAAGGTATTCACCACCTCGATCTGATCGGAGCATCTTAATACTCTTGCCAAGTTGGTTTTGTACTTCACTTTTGAATTCTTTGAACTTTTCAAAGGATTCTGACTTGTGTTTCATAAGATAAACATAACTATATCTACTGATATCATCAGTGAAAGTGATGAAGTACTGATACCCCCTCTAGCTGCGACATTGAAAGGGCCACATACATCAGTATGTATGAGTCCTAACAAGTCTGTCGCTCTTTCACCGTGACCACTAAATGGAGTCTTGGTCATCTTGCCTAGAAGACAAGATTCACATGTTTCATATGATTCAAAATCAAATGAGTCCAGTAATCCATCCTTATGGAGTTGGGATAAGCGACTCTCATTTATATGTCCTAAGCGACAATGCCAGAGATACATTTGGTTCAAATCATTTGATTTGAACCGTTTAATATTTATGTTATAGATTGGGTTTTCTAGATCTAGATGATAGAGTCACCGCCGAAGGAGCGGGTGACTTTGATCAGACTTACTGCCGAAGGAGCAAGAAGGTCAGGAATTGTGGAGGAGTCAAGGGTGAAAGAGATATTTTTTTTAAATGTCTAATTTAAGATTTCACATAATCTGTTTCAAGTATAGGGAGAGAGGGCACTATAAAAACAAGTGTCCTACTCGTAAGATTCGTATGTCACTACCGGCAGCAACGAAGGTATCAATGCTAGGAGTCCAGAAGGACAAAAACTATATCAAATGCTTCAAGTGACAAAAGCATGGACACTACAAGAACCAGTGTCCAGACTGGAGAGTAATCCGACCCACAATTCCTGTAAATGCAATGAAGGTAGAGGAGTACAAAAATTTAATTTCTGTAAAAATATTTTTCAAATTCCTGCAATGTCACATAATTTTTCTTTTAATTTAGAAAATATGAATCATAATAATGTTGTTTTTTCTATCAAATTAGATTTTCAGCATCAAAAATTTGAAATATTACATGATTGCTTAAATAATAATGATCTAAATAATATTAAAATCATGAATATCAATTCAAAATTTTTAATTAATGCTGCAATATCAAAAATTAATTCTAAAATTTTATTACATAAGTCTTTGGATAATACTCAAACATTAAATAATAAATTTTTAGATAATCTTGATAATCGTGAAGATAATCTTAATAATTCACAAAATAATACTTTAATTAGTAATTCTAAAGATAATACTCAATCTTTTATTAATATTTTTGAATATAGTTATGAAACTTTAATAAATAATGATTCAAATAATATAATAAGAAACCTTAATTAATAGTTCTCTAGATAATTCAAATAATATATAAGATAATTATGAACTTATATTATTAATTTAGGTAAAAATCAATCTTTAATTAATGATAATTCAAGTAATTCTTAAGATAATAATGAAACATTAATTAATAATTCTCAAGATAATTCTACTAATTTTGAAGATAATCATAGAATATTAATCAGTAATTCTGAAAATTATTCTACTTATTTTAAAGATAATAATACAACTTTTATTAATTCTGAATATAACTCTAAAAATGAAGAAGAATATGATTCCGAAGATGCAGATAAATTCATCAAAATTGAAGCTATAATTAAAAGGGCTTATAAGAACTCAAATAAAATAAAAATATTAAATAAAATTGAAAATTTAAAATCAAAAAAAATAATAGATGAATCAGAATTTTTTGAATTAATGAAAATGATGCAATTAGACCCAAATTTATTATTTAATTCTTAAAAACATAGATCATGATTAATAATCACAAATCTTAAATTCTAATTTAATTCTAAAAAACTTTAATCTTAATTAATAATCACAAATCTTAATTCCTAATTCAATTCTTAAAAACTTTAATCTTAATTAATAATCACAAAACTTAAATCCTAATTTAATTCTTAAAAACTTTAATCTTAATTAATAATCTCAAATCTTAAATTCTAATTTAATTCTCAAAAACGTAAATCTTAATTAATAATCTAAATCTTAAATTATAATTTATTTCTTAAAACTTTAAATCTTAATTAATCAAAAATTCTAATAATAAGTTAATTCTTAAAATATTTAAAGTTAATTGTGTAAATCTTAAATTTTAATTAACAATTCAACTTTAATTAGAAACTCAATGTTAAACTCTAATAGAAAATTGAAAATTAGCTAATATAAAATCCACTAACTAAATTCAAATTAATTACCTTCAATTATGAAACTAATAAAATTCTACCCAACTAGAACAATCAACCTAATAATAATAAATAGGTCAAAGTAGGTTGACATATTCGTGGGTTCATACAAGCTGTATCAAATCGAGAATTTGATACTTTATTCGAAATCAAATTAAATTGCTTTGACTTGATTGACACATGCAAAACTGTCATGCTCATGCATCTATTTATATTTCTTCACATATATCTGCCATGTTATTCATGCTAGTTTATTTCTTGATTAATCTAAAATGGCTAGATAGGAAAAAGATTGGTTGATACTTGCCTAACATAGTACCAGGGTGGGGCGAGATGATAGTACGTTAGAGAAGCTTGGTCTAGGAAGTCAGTAAAGGTAAGGAGTACCCGACATGGTCAACCTAGCTAAGTGGAACTAGCTTAAGCTACCTCACCACATCCTAGACTAGTTAGACTAGAATTTCTCAAAGAGTAAATTAAATGTATCATTTCATTAAAATACTTTATCTAAGGAAAGGGTCATTGTTCCAATATCCAAGAAAGCCCCTGTGTCTCGCCAAGATCTGGAAGTCAATTATTGAAATTTACTTTTAAATTACTACTTATTAAACTTGAATCTAAGTTAAGGTCAAACAATCTATAAAATTAAATTGAGAAAAATTAATCAAGCATCTTATAAACACCCATAAGGCTACTATGCTTGTTTGTACTATGACACTTAGAATGGGTGAGATGATAAGGAATAATCAATTGATAAAAGTTTATAAAATGTTTTAGAAAATCCTTAGAATATCTTCTTAAAAACTTATTTTTAAAGTGATTAAACATAATAATATTTTAATGAATTTCATGTATGATTGTGTGTACTTATAAGTATATTTCAAAAATTATATATTATTTTGAAAATTGTTTGACTTACACTTAGACACAAACCCTCTAGGTCAACACTAAAGTTCCTTAAGTCACTTAGGTAATGTTCTTTATAGTTAACAAGGGTTGCCAGAAAGTGTCAGGTTCAGGGGGAGTAAGTTTTTATCGTGTTTTCTGTAATGACCATCTCTTACTAACTTTGACCTTATACGACCGCCACATTTACTTTACTGCTGGCCCAGGGCTAGTCGACTGACTTCCTTATCAGTCGACTGGTGGCAGTCGACTCCCGGGCCAATTCACTCAACCAATCTTTCTGTTTGAAAACTGGTCGGGGATCAGTTGACTGATGGGGCATCAGTCGACTGATGCAGTCGACTGTACCTGGGAACACTCGACCAATCTTTCTGTTGCCTCAATTTCCTTAGGGTAGTCGACTAATATCTAAATCAGTCGACTAATACACCTAAAACTGCAGTTTCTAGGTTTCAGAAACACTGATCAAGTGTACAAATGCATTCAATTTCGACTAAACAAAAATTATAGGACTCACAATCATAATACCATCATAATTGGACTCAATCATACTCTCATAAAGCATGCATTTCAACTTAATATCTTCTTGCGGAATAAACACAACTAACATTACACAAGGAAACCATGACTCAAGAAACTCATAACATTCTATTGGTTAAAGGCTAGGAACATTAACAAATTCATCCCGAAGGATCTCATTCCACCATCCCGCTGCCACTGACACAAACCATCCATCCTGTAGCCTCCTTGCCTTATATCCTTTCTTTACCTTTATCTGCAATAAAAGGATGCAAACTATAAGCAAATTGCTTAGTAAGTAGATACCTAACTCACAAAACATGCATTCGATATAAACATGCTTATGCTTGCTTTAAAACATGCTTGTAACTGAAAATGCTATTCTTTAACATGAAAAATGATCATGAATACATTTGTAACAATTGCTTGCATTAGAAAACTTTGCTTGAACTGAAAATGCTTAACTTGCTTGAAATGAATACTTGTTATGGAAAACTTACAACTTATCTTATACTTCATATACTTCAAAATAATAAACATCCTTCTTTGGGCTTGACATAGTACCAATGCGCGCATCCCTAATAGGTTTCGGGATAGCTAGCCACCGAACCCTAATAGAGCGTCTACTAGCTTGCCATGTTTAAAGAGCCTTGAGCCCGGTACATGCCACTTAGAAAGTAATATACTTAACTTGTACTCATGCTTATACTTAACTTGCTTAACTTAGCACATATCTTGCACATAGGAAGTGCTCCACTGGCCGAGGTCCCAAAGAGGCCGCCTTCTCCACCACCTAGACCTTCCGGCGTAGATGCGCGATCGTCAGTCAGGGCTCAGCTGATTCTGCCCACTTGCCTTTTGAGTCATCATGGGAGTCGAGAGGGGTGGCAATGGTGGCATGGTGGTCCGCAGTAGGAGAAAGCACCCGTCGGTGGCGCTTCGAGAGCGGGATCGTATCCTCCTCCTCGGTGATTGCGTGTGATGCCTGAGGTGCACAAGTTCACCTCTTCCAAGAGGCAGGAAGAATTGTTCTCCTCTCCTTGGCATCCTCCCGGTTCAAGACAAGTTGCCTTCGCCCCACCATTCCGTCGGCTCTATCGCCGACGGAAGAGCCTGAGCTGCAGGTTCTTCAGCGTCACCTCCCATCCCAAGGGGAGCGGGGGTAGGATCAGCTACCTGAGTATCGGGCAGCTCCTGCATCTGCTTCGAACCTTCAACCTGGTCGACCACCAAGGTGGTGGGAGCTGGAGGAGGGGCGAGGGCTTATTCATCAGCTAGCTCCCATTTAAGGAGCTTGATCATCGCCCGGGACAATATGACGTTCTCTGCAACATAGAAATAATAAAATATCAGTTTGAATCGACAAGTGTTTAACAAAATGTTGAACTTACTAAGGTTATGGCTAAGGTCGGTGGCTTTGGAGCTTTGCCCAGCCCGATATAGAAGTTTTTCACACTGCACCAGGCTAGAGCTGTGGTACTCCATACCAGCCATGATGCTTCTGGCCCACCGGTACCCTGGGTCTTGTTGGAAGTCGCCCAGTTCCAAAAGAGGGGGTAAGTCTTCTCTCCAACGAGTTGGGCAAAAACGACGCTCCTTCCATCCCTTATGGGAGGAAGGGAGGCTTCCTATGAACTTATGGTAGGGGCGAGCGGGGAGGCAAAGTTTGGGAGGAAGAATAAATGAAAGAAGCAAGGGGTCTAAGGTATATTAAAAAGTTTGAAGAGGATAAACACCCCGCCCATCTGAACGAAAGCATTGGGAGCCATCTAGTGTAAGGGGATATCAAAGTAGTTAGATACGTACATGAAAAAGGGAGAAAGAGGAAAATGAATGTCGAACTCTACCTTCCCTAAGAAAAAGGTGAAAAACCTAAGGGAGGTTCTACTATAGATTGGTCTATCTTAAGGACCTCAACATCCAACTCCGTCGGAATGCCGTAGGCCTCGCAAGTAGTTCTTAGGGTGGCAGGCATAAGCATAAACGACGTGCCGTCATACCACTCCGGCTGATTAGCCCTCTCATCTCCGGGTCTTCCCTTCGTACCCTGGTCTCTCTTTCGTTCTCCCTCCTTTCCCATGTCTTTGAATGAAAGGAGGAGAAGAAGATGGAAGATGAATGAAACTTACACGTGGAGAAGAAGCCCTAGCAAAAGCAGAAGCTAGTACACAGAAGCGGGATGCATAATCTCTGATAATTTGCGATGCAAGAAGACAGATGACCGTTTTCACCTTCCCCTTTTATAGGGAAGGAGTCGCTCTCGTGTGGGAATAGAGGCGCGACACGTAGACAGTGATAGCTGCAAATATTGAGGTGTCATTGTTCATTATAGTCGTTGGCCCTATTGAGCGTATCACGGGGAAATTACGTAGAAAAGGGTCTGCCACCTGGCAATATCATATTCGCTGGAACGCTCCCTGACCATTAGGATACCCCATGCGCTCTTAATGGGAAATGGATAGCTATCATTATCGGGCCTCAAAACTCGTAAAGACTCTTAGATTAATTTATTGGATTAATTCAAAGGACCGCCTCAGGCCAAGGGATGAATGTTTCGATTCCTAGGACCCAACAAGAAGTCAAGAGAGAAGGAATGGTAATATGGGCCCTACATATACTTTGCTTCCCTTCATCGTGCTACCAGCATAATCAGTCAGTCACACTTCCTTCGATTAGACTTGAAGGGGGGACTTATGATAGGTATGAACATCCCGGGGTGGACACATGGCATAGAGAAGCTACGTGGTAGGACTCGTCGAACCAAAGCCCCGAGGTCAGACTGGCAATTGGGCTCCCGAGACTAGCTCGGGAGAGTGGAAGAAAGCCCCCGAGGTCAAACCGACAATCGGGCTCCCAAGATTATCTTGGGAAAATAGATGAAGGCCCCATGGTCAGCCTGGGAGATGAGACTCCAAGACTGACTCGGGAGAGTGGAGCCAAAAGATCAACATAGGAGTCAGAAAGCCCGACTTCAAGTAGTCATTCCTCTTTCCAGAACAAGAAAATCATCGGATAATTATTGTCTGCAACGCACGGTAATTAAGGTCTTAATAATCGTAGCGACCATTACCAAAAGATAGGATATCTATCAAGTAACTTATGATTAAGGAACATGGAGGAGAACGTGGAGACACGTGTGATAAAGATCTCAGGTATAAAAGATGCCTTGGCATCCAGGTAAAGGGGCACGTGTGATAATGATCTCAGGTATAAAAGATGCCTTGGCATCCAGGTAAAGGGGGTGACGCCTAAGGTGCACAAGTTCTCCTCTTCCAAGGGGCAGGATGAATTCTTCACCTCTCCTTGGCGTCCTCCCGAGGCAAGACAAGTCGCCTTCGCCCCGCCTTTCTAGTCGGCTATGTCGCCGACGGAAGAGCCTAAGCTGTAGGTTCTTTAGCATCACCTTCTGTCCCAAGGAGAGCGGGGGAGAGATCAACTCCCTGAGTATCGGGCAGCTCCTGCGTCTGCTCTGAACCTTCAGCCTGGTCGACCACCAAGGTGGTGGGAGCTGGAGGAGGGGCAAGGGCTTGTTCATCGGCTAGCTCCCATTTAAGGAGCTTGCTTATCGCCCGGGACAACATGACATTCTCTGCAACACAGAAATAATAAAATATCAGTTAGAATCGACAAGTGTTTAACAAAATGTTGAACTTACTGAGGCTATGGCTAAGGTCGGTGGCTTTGGAGCTATGCCTAGTCCGATATAGGAGTTCTTCACACTGCACCAGGCTGGAGCCGTGGTACTCCATTCTGGCCAAGACGCTTCTGGCCCGCCGGTACCCTTGGTCTTGTTGGAAGTCGCCCAGTTCCGGAAGAGGGGGTAGGTCTTTTCTCCAACAAGTTGGGCAGAAGCGACGCTCGGATAGCCTGATGAAAAAAAAGCGCTCCTTCCATCCCTTATGGGAGGAAGGGAGGCTTCCTATGAACTTATGGCAGGGGCGAGCGGTAAAGCTGAATGCCCCCCTGGAGGCCAAGTTTGGGAGGAAGAAGAAATGAAAGAAGCGAGGGGTGGGGTCGAAGGTATATTGAAATGTTTGAAGAGGATAAACGCCCCACCCATCTGAGCGAAAGCGTTGGGAGCCATCTGGTGTAAGGGGTTATCAAAGTAGTCAGATACGACCATGAAAAAGGGAGGAAGAGGAAAATGGAAGTCGAACTCTACCTTCCTTAAGAAAAAGGTGAAAAACCCTAAGGGAGGTTCTACTAGAGATTTGTTGGGTATGGCTTGGTGGGTTTCCTAAGCAAATACTTAGTCGTCCTTGAGAGGCCTCTCCATGCCTATGGATTAAAAATTAATCCAAATGGAGACCCATCTCCCAATGACCATCTCGTCATCGTATTGAACGGTTCAAATTACAACTTGGCCAATCTCAAAGATCGAGCCTTGTAATTTGCCTAACCGTTAGACCGCGGAAAAGACGACAAGTGGATCGTCGATTTTTGTGTTTATTATTGGGGTCCAATAATTAATTATCATTAATTAACTAATAATTAAACAAGATAATTAATTAACACATGCCACATAATATGATAAAATGAAAGTAGTAGCTAAGAGAGAAATAGACCTCTCTTTACCTTACGATTTTCTACCATATGACCCTCCCCTCTTGGACGTTGTATGGGCAACGATCTACCAAGAATCGTGGTCACCAAGTCGATCCCTTCTCCTTGTGTCAACGAAGCCCTAACCAAAGGTTACCGCTAGCCTCTCTAAGGAAAAAAAAAATTCGAACATAAATCCTACTACTCCTTTCCTCCACGGCCGACGCCTGAACAGTGAGCAACTTGGCATCTGTGCGACACCACGTGAACAGTTAGTTGGCTTGCATGTGGCGTGAACAACAATTAATTGGCTTGCGGCGTGAACAACAATTAATTGGCTTGCATGCGGCGTCAACAGCAATTAATCGGCATGAACAACAATTAATTGGCTTGCGGCGTGAACAACAATTAATTGGCTTGCATGCGGCGTCAACAGCAATTGATTGGCATGAACAACAAATTAATTGCTTGTAAAACAATTTCTTGCATGCGGCTTAGTTGCTCCACTGGAATCCAAGCTGCTCATCCCTTGGAAGATGAGCATTAAAAGTTGCACACTGATTAAAAGTTGCTTGTGCAACTTTTTTTCCACAGAATTCCTCCTGTAAGTTGCGTGATCAATCACACAACTTTCTTAAAGTCTTCTTCAACTTTTCTGCAAAGTTGTGTTGCACTCCTTGGAGAAGAAAGATGTCGTCGGCGCCACCCACCCAAACGAGAGGAGAGAGAGAGGAGGACAGGAAAAATTTAGAGTGCGTTTGGTTTTTATTTTTCAATCTGTTTTTCATTTTCATTTTAGGTAGAAAATATAATTTTCTGAAAAATATATTTGGTTCGTATTTTTCAGCTTTATTTTTCAGAAAAAAACATAGCGTTTTCTGAAAAACTGGAGAATGAAAAAAAGTCATTTTCCAGAAAATGAGAAAATACGGTTTTCTGGAAAATGAAAATGGAAAATGAAACAAACCAAACGCCCCCTTAAGATTTTCTTGTGTTCTATTGGATCCTTAGTTTCATGCCACTATGGGATATTTATAGGGCTACGATAGGGACCATGAGAAGGAGTTGGATCTTGGCCTGCTAATGGATCCAAACCCGATCTATTAATGAAGATACATTCCACTAAAGGATCTCCATTACATTACCTCACCAACCCTCGTATTTACATATGGGCTCCACCTATTATGAGTACGTCTATCTTCCCGTGTTTAAGATATCGTATGCCCGTCGATTAATTAAATTACTGACAATTTTAATTAATCAACTTGTAACTCCTTGACTAGTACTACTCATCCTTATCATCATATCGGATCAAATCCACATGCAAGGTTTAACATGATGAACCTTATGAGCTCATCAAGGGGACATCATCATCCTGACTCACCAGGACACGGATTTCGTCAATAATCAACTGCACACCATATAATTAATATTATTTCTCAACTTACCGGGCCTATCGATTTAGCGGAATAAATCTCGCCCATTGGTAAATCAAAGAAATAAAATACTAAATATACGTGCCCGTTATTATATCGGGATTTAGAGATTGTACTCCATAATAATCCGAGGTCCAATCCAATTATTAAGTTAGTACAAATTGGATGACCTTTATTTTGGTCCTTCTCAATGTATACAAAGCACACTAGTGTAATTCTATAGTCAAGACAAACCACGCCTAATTACACTACAACCATCCCGATGGTTTGTCCAACTCCATCTCAGTTGTAAGCCTCTACTTATACTATGCATGGTACTGATAACATGATCTTCTATGCGTCATCACACACCATGTTATCTATAATGCAGAGTACGAGACTATTTTTGCATATATTAATTTGAACATTCAACTATGTTGTTGTGATTCTCTTTCAAAATGTGGATGTGCATATAGAAAAGGCAAGACTTTTAGTATACATCCTAACAAGATTGGTTTATCCTAAGGACCTCAACATCCAACTGCACCTGAATGCCATAGGCCTCGCATGCTGCTCTCAGGGTGGCAGACATAAGCATAAACGACGTGGCGTCATACCACTCCGGCTGATTAGCCCTCTTATCTCCGAGTCTTCCCTTCCTACCCTGGTCTCTCATTCCTTTTCCCTCCTTTGCCATGTCTTCGAATGAAAGGAGGAGAAGAAGATGGAATATGAATGAAACTTAGACGTGGAGAAGAAGCCCTATCAAAAGCAGAAGCTAGTAGATAAAAGCGGGATGCACAATCTTTGATAATTGGCGATGCAAGAAGACGGAAGGTCGTTTTCACCTTCCCCTTTTATAGGGCAGGAGTCGCTCTCGTGTGGGAATAGAGGCGCGACACGTAGACAGTGATAGCAGTAAATATTAAGGCATCGTCGTTCATTATAGTCGTTGGCCCTACTGAGCGTATCAGGGGGAAATCACGTAGAAAAGGCTCTGCCACCTAGCAATATCATATTCGCTGGAATGCTCCCTGACCATTAAGATATCCCATGTGCTCTTAATGGGAAATGGACAGCTATCATTATCGGGCCTCGAAACTCGTAAGGACACTTAGATTAATTCATTGGATTAATTCAAAGGATCGCCTCAGGCCAAGGGATGAATGTTTCGATTCCTAGGACTCGACAAGAAGTTAAGAGAGAAGGAATGGTAATATGGGCCCTGCAGATACTTTGCTTCCCTCATCGTGCCACCATCCTAATCAGTAAGTCACACTTCCTTCGATTAGACTTGAAGGGGGGACTTGTGATAGGGATGAAGATCCCAGGGTGGACACATGGCATAGAGAAGCTACGTTGCAGGACCCGTCGAACCAGAGCCTCGAGGTCAAACTGGCAATCGGGCTCTCGAGACTAGCTCGGGAGAGTGGAAGAAAGCCCCCGAGGTCAGATCGGTAATCGGGCTCCCGAGATTATCTTGGGAAAATAGATGACGGCCCCATAGTCAGCCTGGGAGATGAGACTCCAAACTGACTTGGGAGAGTGGAGCCCAAAGATCAACATAGGAGTCAGAAAGCCCGACTTCAAGTAGTCGCTCCTCTTTCCAGAACAAGAAAATCATCGGATAATTATTGTTCGCAACGCACGGTAATTAAGGCCTTAATAATCGTAATGGTCATTACCAAAAGATAGGACATCTATCAAATAACGTATGATTAAAGAATGTGGAAGAGAACGTGGAGACACGTGTGATAAAGATCTCAGGTATAAAAGATGCCTTGGCATCCAAGTAAAGGGGGTAAGCTTTCCGAACTGACAGAAAACTTGATTCCTTGTTGTCCTCCGAAAAATAAGACTTCTGACGTAAATCTTAATCTTAAACTCTAATTTAATTCTTAAAAAGTTAATCTTAATTAATAATCTAAATCTTAAATTCTAATAATAATTTAATATTTAATTCTCAAATTCTAATTTAATTCTTAAAATTTAAATCTACATTGATAATGTAAATCATAACAATAATTTAACATTAATTAGAAACTCAATCCTTAATTCAAAATTCAAAATTCGCTAATATAAAATCCACAAACTAAATTCAAATTAATTACCCTTCAATTATAAAACTAATAAAATTCTACTCAACTAGAACAATCTGTTGGTGCAGGCTCGATCCAACACAATCAACTTAATAATAATAAATATGTCAAACTGAGTTGAATTATTCGCGTGTTCGCACGATATGTATCAAATTGAGAATTTGATACTATATTAGATATCAAATTAAAATTGCATTGACTTGATTAACACATGCATAACTGTCATGCTCATGCATCTGTTTATGTTTTCTTCACATATATCTGTCATGTCATTCATACTAGTTTATATCTTGCTTAATCTAGAATGGCTAGATAGAAAAAAGATTAATTGATACTTTTCTAACATTGTATCAGGGTGGGGCGAGTTGATACTACGTTAAGGAAACTTGGTCTAGGAAGTCAAGAAGGGTAAGGAGTACCTGACATGGTCAACCTAGCTAAGTATAACTAACCGATACTAGCTCGCTACATCCTAGACTAGTTAGACCAGAGTTTCTCAAAGAATAAATTAAAAGTATCATTTCTTTAAAAGGCTTTGTCTAAGGAAAGGGTCGTTGTTCCGATATCCAGGAAGGCCCCGGTGCCTCGCCACGACCTAGAAGCCAATTATTGAAATTTACTTTAAAATTACTACTTGTTAAACTTAAATCTAACTCAAGATCAAAGAATCTATAAAATTAAATTGAGAAAAATTAATCAAGCATCTCACAATCACCCATAAGGCTACCATGCATGTCTGTACTGCGACACTTATAATCGATGAGATGATAAGGACTAATTAATTGATAAATATTTTCAAAAATTCATATAATATTTTCTTAAAAACTTATTTTCAAAATAGTGATTAAACATAATAATATTTTAATAAATTTCATGTGTGATTGCGTGTACTTATAAATAGATTTCAAAAATTATTTATCTTTTCGAAAATTGTTTGACCTACACTTAGACCAAAACCCTCTAGGATAACACTAAAGTCCCTTAAGACACTTAGGTAGAGTTCTTTGTAGTTATAAGAGTAGCCAGAAGGTGTCAGGTTCAGGGGTAGTCAGTGTTTATCGTGTTTTCAAAAATTTCTGTTGAAAATTTATTTTTGAAAATCTATTCTTTCCAAAAAAATTATTATCTCTTTCAAAATGATTTTTGCTCAATTTTTTTTTCAAAAATATTATTTCAAAAATTTATGTCATTCAAAATGTTTTTCAAAAAATATTCATTCAAAAATTTATTATGCCTTAAAATTTTTCAAAAAATACTTCATTAAAAATTTTCTACCTTCGAGTTTGCAACTGCACATACTGTTCTACCTTCGAATTTGCAACTGCACCACTGTTTCGGCATGGAGTTCCTTCGAGTTTGCAACTGCAACACTGTTGCAACCTAACATGTGTTTTGGCATGAATTTTCTACCATTTCGGCATAGAGTACCTTTATCTAAGGAGATGTGTCCTAAAACATCAAAGGAGATAGAGGAAATGAAGGCCGTTCCATATGCTTCGGCTGTAGGAATCCTCATGTATGCTATGTTATGTACGAGACTGGATATGTTCTTTGCCGTAGGCATGGCTAGCAGATATCAGAGTAATCCAGGATAGGGACATTAGATTGTGGTAAAGCATATATTGAAGTACCTGAGAAGGACTAGAGATTATATGCTAGTTTACTAGGCAGATCAATTACTCCCTGTGGGTTACATGGATTCTGACTTGCAATCAGATAGGGATAATAGTAAGTCTACCTCAAGGTATGTGTTTACTTTCGGAAGTGGAGCCATAGTATGGAGGAGTATCAAGCAGAAATGCGTGGTGGACTCCACCATGGAAGCTGAGTATGTGGTGGCTGAGGCAGCCAAAGAAGTTGTATAGCTCAGGAACTTCATAATGGACTTAGATGTGATTACTGGTTTGCCCAGAGCTATCACAATTTATTGTGATAACAGTGGTGCAATTGCAAACTCGAAGGAACCACAAGCCCATAAGTAAGTAAACACATAGAGCACAAGTACCACCTGATACGAGAGATAGTAAAGCGAGGAGAAGATGTTGTCGCCAAGATTGCATCAGTGGATAACCTGACAGATCCTTTCACTAAGGCCCTTCGAACGAGAGCTTTTAATAGGCATGTGGAGGAAATGAGAGTCAGATGTATGGCAGTTTGATGGCAGCATAGTCATTTAGTATAAGTGGGAGATTATTAGGATGTATACTAAAAACCTAGCTTTTGTATGAACATCTATATTTTGGAATGAGAATCACATGATCATTGTTTGCATTTTATATTTATTATATGTGTACATATTGTCTAATACTTTATATTGTAGATAACATGGTATGTGGTGTCACACAGAAGATCATGTTATTAGTCTCTTGTAGAGTATAAGTAGTGGCTCACAACCGAGATGATTTTGGACAAACCATTGGCATGGTTGTAGTGAAATTTGGTATTGGTCTATCTTGATCATAGAATTACACTAGTACAGTTTGTGTATATTGAGCAGGACGGATACAGAGGTGATTCGATTTATACTAACTATACAATTGAATGAGACCTCAGATATTATGGTGTATATGCTCTTAATCCCGATATAATGACGGGCACATATACTTAATATCTATTTCTTTGATTTACCAGTGGGCGAGATTTATTTGTTAAATCAATAGACCTGGTAAATTGGGAAATAATATTATTTACATGGTGTGTCGTCGATTATAGAAGGAAACTATGTCCTAATGCGTTAGGATGATGATGTCCTCTTGAGGAGCTCATAAAGTTCATCATGTAAATCCTGCAAGTGGACTTGATCCGACATGATGACAAGGTTGAGTGGTACTACTCATGGAGTTAGATATTAATTAATTAATGTTGAGGCAATCGACCCAAGAATGATCGGGAAGATCATGGTTTTGATG
Source organism: Boesenbergia rotunda (assembly GCA_024364735.1). Lineage (NCBI taxonomy): Eukaryota > Viridiplantae > Streptophyta > Magnoliopsida > Zingiberales > Zingiberaceae > Boesenbergia > Boesenbergia rotunda. The sequence goes on from JAGFNQ010000180.1 coordinate 84,663, forward strand.
TGTGTGCGCCAATATGTTTAAGGATAAGGTGTTGTGTTGTATTTGATATGTGTGATTGAGTTTGCAGGACTTGGAGAATCACACATGGAGGACATATCCGAGGGACGAGAGCCGAGGGAGGAGGACTCCAAGGGCAAGCTAGGAAGTGGACTTCAAAGGGCACACGTGAAGGATGACATGGAGGCAAGCCAAGGGAAGACTTGTGTGTGCATCCGAGAGACGATAGCCGGAGGAAGAAGTCATTAAGAGGCAAGCCAAGGGAGTATACCTGAAGGCACACGTGAAGGAGAGTGTTCGGAGTGACTGTGAGTGCTTGTAGAGGCTTGGCAGTCGACTGGCAGAAAGGCAGTCGACTACCAAAACTCACATAAGGTTTTTAGCCTTCGACCAGTTGACTGCCCTAGGGGCAGTCGATTGGTCGCCCCCAAAAACCAGCCATTGGCTGGCATTTAATGCTAGGCCAGTCGACTGCCCCAGGGGCAGTCGACTAGTAGCGGGGATAGACAGCTTGCGATGTTGTTCTTTACTCATATATAATGGGGACATTTTGGCACGAGGACGGTACGGTTTTCTACTGTACAAAAGTGCAATTCGTGCTAATACTCCTCAGATCTTTCTCTCACTTTTCATTGCATCTTGTAAAGAGGAAGAAAATGACCTTGTAAAGATTTTCTCCACCATGAAAGAGGTTGATGGAGCCCAATACCAGTGTCACGATGAGCACTCAAATTTAGATATTTGTAAAGCTGAAAACCCTTGCTAGCAAGATTAAGTGTAGAATAGGGGCCTCAGGTCGTATTTTTCCAGGACTAGTTGCGAGTATTCGAATTAAGCTTGAAAGTTATTTGTCGTTAAATGATTTGGGTTTTCGAGATAAAATGGGGTTTTGTGTTACAAATAGAAGCGAAAGAGCAGCAATGAAAATGAACTTAGCTAAACAAATAAACCCTAAGGAGTTGGAAGACTACACTTAACCAATTTGAAGGCTAACCAAGAATCTAGCTTCACTAATTGAGACTTTAGCTATTCAATTGGATGTTATGAAACTAAAACTCAAGAGCTGCTAAAATAGCAAAAGGACTTGAAATATTAAGCTAAATTGCAGAAGTTAAAGCTGAAACAAATTTAGCTACGGGAACATAATTTTGAAGAAACAATATTCGGTCTGATCAGTCGGCAATCCGATCATATGCAAGCCTGATTGGTCTGAGTGACTGATCAGGTGGAGTTTGGATCGGTCGACGATCCGATCAATATCTGATAACAAGCTAATACAAAGCAAAATTACTGATAAGCAAAATTCAGAAATGGAAATCTAACAATTAAGAACTCCAGATCAGATTCGTCACCAAGGGTTGCTTCTTGTTGTCACCCAAGAACCGATCCAAGAACCCCTTTGATCGAAAATCAACAAGATCAAACTTCTTCGATCGAATTGCATCCGATTAGTGAACTGGCTGAAATCTTCCTCCCTTTCCTTCCTCCTAGATCAGCTGATGCAACTCTGGCTTAGAAACTCCCAGTGCCAAGCATAGAACCCCTTTGTACTCATGCGCTGAATGATCCAATCGGTGAAGTCAGTGATCGAGCGAAAATGGATTCAGTGGAGCAGAACTTGGCGAGACCCTTGCCAAAGCTTGTCAGCAATAGATTTGTAGCAGATCTCACGAAGAACAGACCTTGATGATTCGAAGCCTTGAAGAGATCTCGATCTGGAGTGGTGACCCGCAACAATTGAGAAGAAACAGAGAAGAACAACGAAGAACACTGGAGCAGAGAAATCGCGACCCCCCCCCCCGAAGCGCGGAGGGAATTTCTGTTTTAATCAATTGACTTTGAATTTGGACGGCTATAATTGCTCCGATCCCATCCAACGGTCGGATCAAGTCAGATCGAACCCAAACTTCCCAGATCTTGATCAAGGGCTCTGATCTACTTGTCCTTAACTCGGATCACTCAGATCTGAAGCGGATGGCTCAGATCTTCTCTTCTCTAACTTGGACGGTCTAGATCTTCTAGTGCTTGATCCAACGGCTGAATCAACTCTGAACTAGCCCAAACTTTCAGATCTTGATCCATGAACTTGATTAAGTCTATATTGCGCTTGGATTGACCAGAAGTTGGCGGATGGCTTAGATCTAACCGTTCTCTTGAATGGACGGCCCATGTTAATCCGATGCTTGATCCATTTGATCCGGATCGAATTCTGACCCAAGTTTGACCCAATATGATCCAGGTCCATGATCATTTGAAACCTACAAAATGATATTAAATTTTAGTGTCAAAACATCTTGAATATAGAAAGAAATGAATCTTAAGCTAAAATAGAGGTAATTCATGAAATCTTATATAAACGCAAACATAAGCATGTCATAGTGGATCAAAACATGAATTTGAGGGCCTAATTTAATCAACAAAATGAAAGTTATCAACTCCCCCACACTTATTCTTGGGCGTCTCGCACAAGCTACTAAAAAACTAAGATGTATCCCCCTACTTAATTCTCAATCATAGTAGTAGGCAATTGAAAAGAAATTACCTAGGGTTGTCCATTCTCAAAAAATCTAAGCTCAATAGACTAGTATCTTGTCCTTAAATCAACAACTTAGCATACTTCCTCTTTCATGACTCATAGAGATGAATTCAACACACAAAACCTTCCAAAGGAATTTTAAGTGGCTCTCTTCCTAAGTTCGACATTTCAATGAAAGTGGAGCTCACTCAAATACAACATGTTTCTTGAACTACCATAAGCTTGCTTATTATCTACTCTCCACCATCATTCTTGACTTGGATCCACATCTACAAAGGTTTATTAGAACACCTAAAAGAAATATGAAATGAATAGAATGAAAAAGAAATTCCATGAATGTTGATACCATACCAAAGACTAATGGTAAAGGAAATAGAGAAATATGATATTCTAAGAAAAGAAATATGGTAAAGAAATATCGCATGAAGAAGAAACATGGGAAAATAAAACAAAATAGAAGACTTGGATACTCAAAATTATTTCTAATGCTCTTTGCCCTTTTGCGGTAGCCTCTTATGAATTCTGAGCCAAGGGGAGTGAGTATGAGCTGATTTGGAGGAGGTCCAATACTGAATGCAGTGTTCTATTTCGTGCTAACTTCATTGATCAGTCCAAAGACCGATCAGACATTGCCTAATCGATCTGATGATCGGACTGGTGCTCCCTGATCGGACTGGTGACTGATCAGGGGCTGATCAGTAGCCAATCTCAGAACTCTGAAACTATTTCTGCCGAGAATCTTCTTCTTCTTTCAATCAACACTAAATCTTAATCCATCTAGCTTCTTATCAACGACTCCAAGTTCAGAAATCTATCCATCTTTTAAACTTTTATATTTTCATTTGTCTTTTCTTTACTTCTATTTTCTTTGCTTCTTTTTTTTTCTGTTTCTGTTTTTTTTTCAACTGCTTGTTGTATGTTTTTTTTTCTCTTTTTTTTTCTCTGAGCAGCTTCATTTCAGATCCACAACTTTGCAACCTTGAGCTCTTCATGTCAATAGAACACTAAGTACTTCACTTGATACCACTTTAAGCATTGAAACACTACACTCAATTCAATTACAACCTCCTTGTGTAGACCCCTTCTTTTCCCTCATAGAGCTTGAAATGCCAAATCATATTCAAGAATCTAAGTATTCCACATGTAACTTTCACTAATCCATTACCGCAACTCTTCCATGATACTATTGGGACCGGGTGCATGCCGACGCGGACACGTATTGTATTGTTACATAATTACATGCAGCGGAAACAAAAGCATGGATAATTTCCTAAATTATTCTAACACATATCCTATGCATGCAATGTGTTCACATAATCGTAATATAAAATTTTTACAGAAAAGGAAATTACTCTACGAATTACCTTGCGTAACTTGGAAGAAGGGACAAGATCCAATCATTAGCGTCCCTTGAAAGCTCCGCCTTTATTCGTATCCACGCCGAGTATCGTCGGGATGACTTCGCTAAGCCACGAGTTTCGTGTTCACGAGAACTAGTAGATTCTCCGCAAACACGACGAAACAAAGAGAGTAATCAAATCGAAAGACTCACCACCAAGGTTAGCCGAAGAGGAAGATCGTCGCAAGGAAGAACTTCGTCGCCTTGATGCTTCCCCTTGTGCTCACGGCAAGAAGAAAGAAGGAAGGCCTATGTCCGGCCAAGAGAGAGGGAGAGAAGAAGAGGAGAGAGCCCAAGCAATTCTTGGATGGATCCTTGATAAGCACCATTTTATTGATTATTTTAATTGTTAAAATCCATGTTTGACCTATGTTTTTATTGCTTAATTGTGATTTTACCCTAGGTTTTAGGATTTCCTCTTATTTTGGACTTAATTGCAAATTTACATATTTTTTGGATTATTTGGCCACTAATTTTCTAATATATTTTTTTTTAGGCATGAAAGGATCCTGGACCTAGGGCATACTGGGTCAAACTTGAGTCGGATGTGAACCGGATCGAATTATCAAGCTTACAATTAATCCGGGCCGTCCGATTCAAGAGCGGCTAGATCTGAGCCATCCGGGATGATCTGAAGCAATCCGAGCTAGGGTTAGGGTTGATCAAGCTCTATGATCAAGATCTGAAGATTTCATTCCAATCAGAGCTCAATCAATCGTTGGATCAAGCAAGGAGGGCTCTAGAGCGTCCATTCACAGATAGAGTTGATTTGGACCATCCGTTGCACATCTGGAGGATCCGAGCTACCACGAGGTAGATCCTGACCCCAGATCATCATCATAAAAATTTGGATTAAATCAGAGCAAGATCAGCCGTTGGATCTCCTCCGATCAATCTGGGCCGTCCGTTGATAACTATTTAATCAAAAACGCTGCCCAGCTCTTCTCTGTCGCGTCTCCGCCGCAGTAGTCATCTTCTTCGATAGTTCATAGCTTTCCATCGTTTTTCTTCAATTCAAGGGGCGCGACCACTCAATCTCGGCCTTGGATCAAGAATTGAGTTTTTGGGGATCGATTCCTTGAAGAATTCAGCTCCATTTGTGCCGGAACAGGGCTTGCTTGAGGGTTTCGGCAATTCCTCAGTCCGATCATTGATTTCTCTTCCACAATCCATTTCAAAGCTTCTGAGCCATTTGTAGGGGTTCTCAGATGAGCTTAGAAGCTTCCCAATTCATCATCGCAGCTCACCCAATTGAGATGGAGTGAATCGGACTGTGATTTCCAGCAAGCGCAGATTAGAAGCAGAATCAACTTCAGAAATGGATTTCCACTGATTTGCTGTGCCTAGGGGTTCGAAGCCAGCTCTTGATTGACGACCAAGAAGTTCTTGAGCTGAGGAGGGGTTGAGGAGTAGCTTAGATAGTTTAATTTCATTGTTTTGGTTGTAAATTTCATTTCTGCCGCTTGTTTCATTACTGTCTTTCTTTTAGAATTGTTTAACTTAGTTTACTGAATTGTTCTGCTCTAATTAGTGTTTAAATTCAGCTTAGTAATTAGCTAGATTGCTTGTTAATGTCTAGTTACCTTTAATCTCAGCTTGCTTCTTGTTTAATTGCTGCGTATCAGATTTAATCAGTTTCAGTTTCAGTTTTCTGAATTTGTTTTCAGTTGTAATTAGGTCTCGGTTCTTAAGTTTGCAAGTGTTAGATAGGCAGTTTGTAGTGTGTGATTGCAACTAGTTTAGTCTGCATTCACACTTGATTTCATTTCTGCACTTCTGCTTAGATTTTCTGTTCAGTCTGTTGCGTGCCAAATTCAGTTCGTGTATCAACTTTTCTTCAGTTGCTATTTCTAAAAATTGTGTCACTTAAGCAATAGCTACATTTAAGCTTCTTTGAACTCCAGTATGCATGTGAATTCAGCTTGCATTTGTTGCTAGTGCACCCATTTTGGGCTTTGAATTTCTGCATTTGTTCTTTTATTTACCTGCGCATCATCCCTGCACATCAGTTTCTCTGATTACTGCAGTCTAAACACATTAGTTGGTTCTGTTGGTTTTACATTCATCTTGCTTTGAATTATTGCAGTCGATTTTGAATTCCTGAATTTCAGTTCTTGTTATCTTCATTCCTGCACATCAGTCCTGCCATTCAAGTTTCCAATTCTGCATTCAGCTTAAATTTCTGAATTCTTCAGCTTCTTATTTCTGAAATGGTACAACCCTTCCTTGTATGCCACTTCAGTTTCTGCTGCTAATTCTGCACCCAACTGTTGGCTTGATAGCCAATTGTATTACAGCAGTTGCTGGTCTGTCCTTGCATCGAGTTGTGTTGCTACATTTCTGCTTCATGATTCTGCAATTTTATTTCTGTAATTGATTTGTTTTGATTGATCAGACCTCTTATTTCGAATTTCTTCATTAATTTCTGCAATTCTCTTCACTAGCAGCTGTGTTGTCCAAAACTAAGTTGATAAGTCCAATTCCTACTCTTGGTATCAGATTTTAGCATTGGCACATATGTTTGAATAATTGAGTATCAAGTTTGTTTCAAATCCCTATTTGTATCAAGTCTTTAGTCCTGAAATTGGGTTTATAATCTTGCACTAACTTCAACTTAATATTGCAGCCCTGTTTAGATGCACTTGCTTAGCATTTGGATTGCGCCTAGGATCAATTTGGTTTTTTGCATTCGGTTAGTGCATTGGTAGATTAAGTTTTCCCTTGGTTAAGCTATAACGTGCCATCACTTGTTAAGTTCCCTTGTTAAGTTTCCTCTCCGTTCATTGCGATCTCATTTCCAATTGCAACCCAAAACCCAGATTTTAATTTGAAACCCAAAATATCAACGACACATAAATACAAGCTCGAATCACACAATATCAACTAGTCCCCAGGAAAAATACGACCTGTGGCCCCTTTACTACGTTTTCATATTTTGATTGCAAAAAAGGTTTCCAGCATTTCATTATAAATTCTAAATTCGATAGACTCACAATTTCGTGACAATATTTAATATATCATTTGGGTCTGTCAAATTTTTGGCGCCGTTGCCGGGGAAGCAACTAGTGGATTTGTTTGATTTTTGCTTGTATGCTTTTAGACATATCATTGGGTTCTGTTTTATTTTGCTTTATCTTTTGTATACGATTGCTGCCATTTTTCTTGTTTGTTGTGTGACAGGGCTGTTAAATCCAAATATTTTCACCAGAGGACTATACAGAGCTCAATGATACCCTGGTGAGGTTAAAAAATGTGTTAAAGGAGTTGGACCACCAACAAAAACGTAAAGCTCAGTCATCTACTTACCAGAAGCCACCTCAGCCACAATTTCAGCCTCTCCAGAAATTCCAGCAGCCAAATCAAGATTTCCAGCAGCCCTATTCTAATTTTCAGCAACCAAACTTTCAGTTTCAGCCACCATTACAACAATTCGAGCAATCACAGCAATTCCAACAATTTCAGACAGATTTTCAGCAAAGTCTACCAAATTTCCAGAATTTTCAGAATGGGCAGCCACAATTCCAGAATTTTCAGCCCCACTTTCAGCAATTTCAGCCTAACTTTCAGCCACCTTATCAACAAGATCAGTCACAATTTCAACAATATCAGCAAGGGCAATCTTTCCAAAATTTTCAGCCATGCCACCAAGAATTTCAGCATCTTAATCAAAATTTCCAGCAGCCTTATTTAAGTTTTCAGCAAGGAGAAAATCAATTTCAGCCTCTACCTCAGCCATGGCAGCAAGAATTTCAACCCATACAAAATTTTCAACAACATTTTCAATATTCACAGCCATGCGATCAGAATTTTTAGCTACATAACCAGAATTTCTAGCCCATGCAAACTCAGTTTTCACCACCACAAATTCAACCTCAGATCCAAGATTTCCAGGGCTACAATTTTCAGCCATCCCCATCAAATTGTGGACCAAATTTTCAGCAATTTAATCAAGGAGGTTTTGAGAATTCTGATTGGAGTGAGGAACAACACCAAAGGATGATGGAGATGTGTCAACAAATCATACAAAACATGCAAAATCAAATGAATCAAGAACAACAATGGGCTCAAAACATACAAGATCTAATTAATCAAGTAGAAGCCCAAAGATCAGGACAATTAGCTTCTCAAGCTGTTTTTAATTCTGAGAGCCCCGGAGTTGGTTTTATATCAGTTCAAGGTGACCCTAGTGCATGGCCAAGTCCTTCTTCAAGTGATCTTAGAATTTTGGTAGAAGAAGAAGAAGACGAAATCATTAAAATCTGGGCACCTACAGCATGCATTCCTTCGGAGACTCCTATTCAAAATCCAATTCCAAATTTTTCAGCTCCAGAAGAAGAAATTGAAGCTCCACAGGACCATTCTCATCTGTTATTTTGTGATGATAGTATTATTGATGGTCCTAATTTTTCTGATACTGTTGTTGTAGATATTCTAGGAGAAGCATGCATAGGAGATGATTCCACAGGTGTAGGGGATTGCACTAAGCCCCAGGGACCACCACAAGATTCAGAGAATGAACCAGAAAGTGTAGGGACTTGCATGGTGGAAGCAAGCACCCAAGGATCACCTGCTTTAGTTGATTGTTCACCAGAGCTTGAGGCTGAAGAGGAGCATGTACTTGATCAGGAGGAGGCCACAGATACATCTACTATTATAGAACCTTCAGGTATTCTCCAGCACGCTCAGGTAAGTATTTCTCCTCTTTGTTCAGAAAAATTCAAAGAGGTACCTAGTGCTGACTTTATTGATTCTGATGAATTTATTGATATACCTTGTGTAGAATTTATTTGTGAAAATCCAATAGAGGTACCAAACATTGATTTCATTGATCGTACTGCATTACTTGATACATCTCTTCATATGAATAGCGAAATAATTTTAGAGGCACCCATAATTGATGTAGTTTGTTATGATGAATCTCTTGATACATTATTTGTGGATATGGCTAGTGAAAGTTTTTTAGAAGTGCCTGAAATTGATGTTATTTATTTTGATGAATCTCTTGCTATATCATATGCTGAGGTTGAATGTGAAAAACTTTTGGAGATATCTGATATTGATTTGATTGGCTGTGACACATTGCATTATACACCCTGGATGGAAAATAATTGTGAAATTTCTATTGATGTGCCAGAAATTGATTTCTTTATTTGTGATGAGTATCTGGATGCAAATTTTGTAGGAAATGATTTTGAAAATTTCATTGAGGTACCAAAATTTGATTTAATTGGATATGATGGAGTTTTGGATTCATTTTATGCAGAGACTGGTATTATTTCATTTCTTTCTGACCCTGAATGCTTGAGAGAGGTATTACATTGTTTTGCAGGGTCCAGAAGACTACAGAGTGGGTGCTCCAACTGAACAGACTTCAACCTCCTGGAAGGACTTCTAAAAGGCAGAAAGAAGGAGGAGATGATCTTACTTTAATCCATAGCCCTCCATTCCTTCAATGGATCTTGAACCTGAATCGCCTGCGGCCACCTGAACAAAATTTTGTGAAATTCAAGTGTGGGGGAGTCCGAAATCTCTCAGCCACCCAGACTCCTCCACTACCAAGATGGAGACTACTTCTAGATAGACTCCGTCCACCAGAATAAAGGGGAGATTGTCCTTTCTTGTATTTTCTTTTATTGCATTTTTCACTTTTATGTTTTCTAGAGTAAATTAAATAAATAGACATTGTAAATACCATGTCTTTTCTTTTAGCACTTTTTCTTGCATGAGTGGAAATAAATGTATCCCTCTAGATTATCTTATTGTCATTTTAGAGTCTTTTGAAAATAAATTAAATTTGGTTGTTAAAACTTAGGGTTTGAGCTCATGGATGAATTCTTGGATGCTTGAGTACTACTTGCTTTAGATTCTTAATTGAGGACTTGAGATGAGTTATTTTTACCTAGTGAGAATTAGCCTTACTTTTGTGATACGCATATATCATTGTGCTTTAGAACTTGCTTAGGTTATTTCAAAATCATATTTCAATGATTGGATCACATCTATAGAGGCTAATCCCTTTGTTTAACTTTCTATATCAATTTGGCAAAAATCATGTTCAATCCATTTTTCTTTACTTATTTCCTACTCTTAACCCCACTTTTCTATGGGCTTGTTTGTTTGGAATGTTTTCTTTGATGCTATTTTGCCCGAGACGGACAAAGATTTAAGTGTGGGGGAGTGACTAAAGTTTTGGAATTATTTTGGAGCAAGGATGTATTTCAGGTCAAAAAGAAAAATTTTTTTGCCAAGTTGAAGCCAAAAGGTGCCAAGTGGGTTGAATTTGGTGTCAAAAATGAGTAAAAGGATGAAAACAATTGAGGCATCTAGACTCTTGATTATAAGTTGAAGATCCAAACAATTTTGAGCCAAGATGAATTGGGTTGAAGAAGAAATATTTTTGTGTAATCCAAATGGCACACAAATGAAGGAAAGCTATGCCATGTTAAAAGAGAAAAAATTTTTGCTATGGAAAATTCGGCCACTTTGCTAGAAGCTTAAATGCAGCTGTCTTTGCTGGAGAAAGCTGAACAAATCAACTTTGATCTACTGTGAATCATTGAAGGACTATTTGTGAAGCTGAGCAGAAGTGGAAACGGCTGGAAAACCTGAAGAAAAACAAAAATCTGAAAGTATTGCAGAAAATGGTGCCATAAATCAGAGGAAGGAAGGAAATCTTTGCATTGTTGAGGCTGGAATCCAATTTACTGATATGGAATAGAATGGAAATGAATTGCAGCAGAAATAATCCGGATTTACAGAAGAAAAGAAACAAAACAGAAAAAAATTCAGTGAAGCTGGAATCAGAAAACAGCTTGGGATCAAAATAGAAAAATGCAGTCAAGTTAATGCTAATTGCTGCAAAACATCAAAGAATTGCAAGGTCTGGAAGGAGCTGCGTGGAGTAGGCAATTGACACTTGAAATAGGAAAATGCAGCTGAAGCAGAAAAATTAGAATGGAATGTTTCCATTCAAACAGATTTGTGTCAACTTTTGGCTGAATTTGATGTTTTCTGGGCTGTGAATCAGAGAACAAAATTCGGAAATGCATCAAAGAATGATGAGAACATCCACTGCTAATCAGAACTGAAAGAAGATGTGGCTGCTAGGACTTGTAGATCAAGATAGAAATAAAAACAGTGAAGGGGCTTGGTCTCAACTTGCTGAGCAGGAATTCTCCACTGCTAAGTGATATAACTTCTGCAAATGTAGAGATCTTGGAGCATTGAATCTGGAAAAGGTGGAGGAAGTTGACAGCCTACAAATAGGACTGAGGAAAGAGCTGAAACAAATTCAGATATAAAAAAAAACAGTAAGAAAAAGAATTCAGTTAAGTCAACTTTCAAGTGAGGTATTTAAGCTCTTTACTACTATTGATGCAAATTGTTTTGAGAAATCAGACTGATCTGAAATGACTCTTAATGAAGTTTGATTCCATTGTGACACAACATTACTGTCCAGAAAAAAAATAGAAAAACAGTGGAAAAGAAAAGAGAGAAACAAAGTTGGCACACAAAAGGGAATGATAGTACCATTAAATTCAGTGGAATTTTTCTCATCCAAATCCAAGCCTTGCATCACTACGCTCTGAATTTACTAGAAAGAAAGAAGGAAGAAAAAGAAGAATGAGAAAAGAGAAGCAAAAACGAGTTGGCACGCAATAGGCAAAACTTGGCACAAGGAAGTCAAGGAAAGGTTTTTCATCCAAATCAAAGGAATTTATTCAAGTTTCACTCCATCACACTTTTGATATCATTAGAGGACTGTAAGATGGGGCAAAACACATTGGAAACATTTTTGAGCAACCAAGTCTCCCACTCTATCAATTTTTCCATTTTCTTGTCCATTTCTTGCCATTATCCATATTTTCACTTGTTTTTGTAGTTGTTGATCCTAATCATGAATAATGGTGGAGATTAGATAATAAGCAAGCTTATGGTAGTACAAGAAGCATGTGTGTTTGAGTGAGCTCCACTTCCATCATCTACTTAGAACTTAAGGAGAGAGCCACCAAAATTTTCCTTGAAAGGCTATGAGTTAGATTCATCTCAATGACTCATGATGGATGAAAAGGCTAAGTTGTTGATTTAAGGACAAGATACTAATCCATAGAGCTTAGATTTATGAGAATTGACAACCTTAGGTAATTTCTTTTCATTTGCTTCTAATTATGCTTAAGAAAATCTAGGGGATACATATTTAGTAGTTTCGTGAGACGCTCAAGGTTAAGTGTGGGGGAGTTGATAAGCACCATTTTATTGATTATTTTAATTGTTAAAATACATGTTTGACCTATGTTTTTATTGCTTAATTGTGATTTTACCCTAGGTTTTAGGATTTCCTTTTATTTTGGACTTAATTGCAAATTTACATATTTTTTGGATTATTTGGCCACTAATTTTCTAATATATTTTTTTTAGGCATGAAAGGATCCTGGACCTAGGGCATACTGGGTCAAACTTGAGTCGGATGTGAACCGGATCGAATTATCAAGCTTACAATTAATCCGGGCCGTCCGATTCAAGAGCGGCTAGATCTGAGCCATCCGAGACGATCTGAAGCAATCCGAGCTAGGGTTAGGGTTGATCAAGCTCTATGATCAAGATTTGAAGGTTTCATTCCAATCAGAGCTCAATCAACCGTTGGATCAAGCAAGGAGGGCTCTAGAGCGTCCATTCACAGATAGAGTTGATCTGGACCATCCGTTGTACATCTGGAGGATCCGAGCTACCACGAGGCAGATCCTGACCCCAGATCATCATCATAAAAATTTGGATCAAATCATAGCAAGATCATCCGTTGGATCTCCTCCGATCAATCTGGGCCGTCCGTTGATAACTATTTAATCAAAAACGCTGCCCAGCTCTTCTCTGTCGCGTCTCCGCCGCAGTAGTCATCTTCTTCGATAGTTCATAGCTTTCCATCGTTTTTCTTCAATTCAAGGGGCGCGACCACTCAATCTCGGCCTTGGATCAAGAATTGAGTCTTTGGGGATCGATTCCTTGAAGAATTCAGCTCCATTTGCGCCGGAACAGGGCTTGCTTGAGGGTTTCGGCAATTCCTCAGTCCGATCATTGATTTCTCTTCCACAATCCATTTCAAAGCTTCTGAGCCATTTGTAGGGGTTCTCAGATGAGCTTAGAAGCTTCCCAATTCATCATCGCAGCTCACCCAATTGAGATGGAGTGAATCGGACTGTGATTTCCAGCAAGCGCAGATTAGAAGCAGAATCAACTTCAGAAATGGATTTCCACTGATTTGCTGTGCCTAGGGGTTCGAAGCCAGCTCTTGATTGACGACCAAGAAGTTCTTGAGCTGAGGAGGGGTTGAGGAGTAGCTTAGATAGTTTAATTTCATTGTTTTGGTTGTAAATTTCATTTCTGCCGCTTGTTTCATTACTGTCTTTCTTTTAGAATTGTTTAACTTAGTTTACTGAATTGTTCTGCTCTAATTAGTGTTTAAATTCAGCTTAGTAATTAGCTAGATTGCTTGTTAATGTCTAGTTACCTTTAATCTCAGCTTGCTTCTTGTTTAATTGCTGCGTATCAGATTTAATCAGTTTCAGTTTCAGTTTTCTGAATTTGTTTTCAGTTGTAATTAGGTCTCGGTTCTTAAGTTTGCAAGTGTTAGATAGGCAGTTTGTAGTGTGTGATTGCAACTAGTTTAGTTTGCATTCACACTTGATTTCATTTCTGCACTTCTGCTTAGATTTTCTGTTCAGTCTGTTGCGTGCCAAATTCAGTTCGTGTATCAACTTTTCTTCAGTTGCTATTTCTGAAAATTGTGTCACTTAAGCAATAGCTACATTTAAGCTTCTTTGAACTCCAGTATGCATGTGAATTCAGCTTGCATTTGTTGCTAGTGCACCCATTTTGGGCTTTGAATTTCTGCATTTGTTCTTTTATTTACCTGCGCATCATCCCTGCACCTCAGTTTCTCTGATTACTGCAGTCTAAACACACTAGCTGGTTCTATTGGTTTTACATTCATCTTGCTTTAAATTATTGCAGTCGATTTTGAATTCCTGAATTTCAGTTCTTGTTATCTTCATTCCTGCACATCAGTCCTGCCATTCAAGTTTCCAATTCTGCATTCAGATTAAATTTCTGAATTCTTCAGCTTCTTATTTCTGAAATGGTACAACCCTTCCTTGTATGCCACTTCAGTTTCTGCTGCTAATTCTGCACCCAACTGTTGGCTTGATAGCCAATTGTATTACAGCAGTTGCTGGTCTGTCCTTGCATCGAGTTGTGTTGCTACATTTCTGCTTCATGATTCTGCAATTTTATTTCTGTAATGGATTTGTTTTGATTGATCAGACCTCTTATTTCGAATTTCTTCATTAATTTCTGCAATTCTCTTCACTAGCAGCTGTGTTGTCTAAAACTAAGTTGATAAGTCCAATTCCTACTCTTGGTATCAGATTTTAGCATTGGCACATATGTTTGAATAATTGAGTATCAAGTTTGTTTCAAATCCCTATTTGTATCAAGTCTTTAGTCCTGAAATTGGGTTTATAATCTTGCACTAACTTCAACTTAATATTGCAGCCCTGTTTAGATGCACTTGCTTAGCATTTGGATTGCACCTAGGATCAATTTGGTTTTTCGCATTCGGTTAGTGCATTGGTAGATTAAGTTTTCCCTTGGTTGAGCTATAACGTGCCATCACTTGTTAAGTTCCCTTGTTAAGTTTCCTCTCCGTTCATTGCGATCTCGTTTCCAATTGCAACCCAAAACCCAGATTTTAATTTGAAACCCAAAATATCAACGACACATAAATACAAGCTCGAATCACACAATATCAACTAGTCCCCAGGAAAAATACGACCTGTGGCCCCTTTAATACGTTTTCATATTTTGATTGCAAAAAGGGTTTCCAGCATTTCATTTATAAATTCTAAATTCGATAGACTCACAATTTCATCACAATATTTAATATATCATTTGGGTTTGTCAATCCTCTTCCATGGCACCCCTTGGGTCCTTTATATAGGGAGAGGTTTTTTAATTCCCAAGCAAACCTCTCCTTGATTATGGAATAATTTCTCAATCAATCCATAATCAAGGTTCTCATGATCAAGCTTCTTCTTCTTGATTATGGAATAATTTCTCAATCAATCCATAATCAAGGCTCTCTTTCTTTTGGCATGATTATATAAAATTTATAAAACAAACCAACCATTGGTTCATTATATAAAAATTTATAAAACAAACCAACCATTGGTTCATTATATAAATTTTATTAAACAAACCAACTCATGGTTCATTATATAAAAATTTATATAAAATTTATATAACCTTTTATAAAATAAATCAACCTTTGGTCTATTTTATAAAACAAACCAAAATAGCCTTATCCTCTTATGGTGGTGGCCGACCATGACAAGAAGAGAGGTGGCCCCCTTCCTTGGCCAGCCCATCTAACCCTAATTGGATCAAATCCCTTAATGAATTAAACTTATTTAATTCACCCATTAAGTCTTAAAAAGACTTAGCCATTCTATGCTTCTGATGCGTCTGAAATAAATTCAGTTTTGACTATTGTTTGGTCTTACCAAAAATATTTTATCTCGATTGGAGAATCCAATTCTCAACTCGTTTTAAATCCTTCGAATTACTCATTATGCGTGTGACCAAATAGGCTTTCAATTTATGTTGGCCGTCCATCATTAACTAATTAATTATAGAATGATCATGAGTGGCACCTAGTAGTACATCATGATCCCCAATTAATTGAAAGATCAATGGTTGACCTCAGAAATGATTATGAAACCCTTCAGCAGCTATAATGAATCGTGCCCCATTCCCTTCACCATCTTATATCTACTTGGTTCAGGACATGGTCTATGTGTGTCAGTCCCCACTAGGCTGACTACGTCACACCTAGCCCAAGTAACGTTTCCTCATCCTATGGATTCTAATTACTCTCATGTATTTAAGAGATTCATACTCTGAACATGTCATGCTCTGGCCAGAGGTTTCGAGTAACAATCCGACAATAGGCCTCGGGTATACATCTCCTCGCAAGGAGTGGTGAATCCTTTGTAGGCTGTTCAAACATCTCCGGTCACTTCGGCTTATACCCAATCATCCTGGGTCCACACCTCCTTGGAGATGCTTGCTTAAGATGTCAAAGTATAAGTCTCCATGACCAAGATGACTTGAACACCGCAAGTCAAAGGAACATCGCACTTAAGCTGCAGTAAGAACTTCACTGACATATCTATATATAGACTACCATATGAAGTTTTACAGCCAGTCACTCCAATGAACTAGTTCCCTTAACTAGCATTCATGTTTATCTCCGGACATCTCAATGTCACCAGCCAGTGAGAATCAGTTGATTAGAGAATAACCCATGCTAGTCTCAACAGAATTGATAGTGTCCGTATTTATCAATTCATCGACTAGGGACAATTTCTATACTTCACAATTGCACATGTAGAGATAATTACTAGTTGTGAATTCATCACAAATTTTCTCATGCTGTGAATTATATTGCGGACATTCAGTAAATGAGCTTAAGATCTTAATCAAATAATCATGTATACTCAAATAGTGAATATTCATTTATTAAAATAAATGATTACAATCATAAGGCGATTGCCTTAGGACACTTCTCTCATATCACTAACAAACTCCCACTTGGCCTAATGCCAATCGCTACGGTACCCAATACCACAGGCTCTAACATGACCCTTAAACTTTCTTCGAGGCAAGGCCTTAGTTAACGGATCCGCTAAATTCCTTTCAGTGGGAATTTTCTTAATTTGTATATCATTCCTACTTATAATCTCTCTGATCAGATGATAGCGGCGAAACACATGTTTGGATCGCTGATGAGACCTTGGTTCCTTTGCTTGTGTAATAGCTCCATTGTTGTCGCAGTAAACCGGTATTGCTCATCAATGGTTGGAACCACACCAAGTTCTGAGACAAACTTCTTGATCTAGACTGCTTCCTTTGCTGCTTCCGAAGCTGCAATATATTCCGCTTCCGTGGTAGAATCTGCTACGGTGTCTTGCTTGGAACTTTTCCAGCTTACTGCGCCTCCATTCAAAATAAATACGTATCCGGACTGAGATTTGGAGTCATCCTTATCTGTCTGGAAATTGACATCTGTATATCCACGTATTATCATATCACCTTCTCCATATATTAGGAACACATCCTTAGTTCTTCTTAAGTACTTGAGGATTGTCTTGACAGCCGCCCAATGATTCATTCCTGGATCAGACTGGTATCTGCTTGTGACGCTCAGAGCATATGATACATCGGGCCTAGTACATAACATAGCATACATGATAGATCCTATCGCGGATGCATAAGGAATCTTATTCATGCAAATCCTCTTATCTTTTGTGCGTGGACACATAGACTTTGAAAGGTTGATCCCATGCCTGATGGGAAGGTAACCTTTCTTGGATTCCAACATGCTAAACCTTTCTAGCACTCGGTCTATATATGTAGACTGCGAAAGATCAAGCAACCGTTTTGATTTATCTCTATATATTCTAATCCCAAGGATATACGTTGCTTCTCCCAGATCTTTCATGGAGAAAGTTTTGAACAACCAAATTTTAACTGACTGTAAGACTGATATATCGTTTTCTATAAGTAAAATGTCATCGACATATAACACTAGGAATACGACTGCACTCCCACTAACCATCTTGTATACACAAGGTTCGTCAGGATTTTGTGAGAAATCAAACTCTTTGATTATCTCATCAAAACGGATGTTCCAGCTCTTGGATGCTTGCTTTAGTCCATATATGGATCGTCGAAGCTTGCATACTTTGGTTTTATTAACCGATGTGAAACCTTCAGGTTGCATCATGTATACATCCTCAAGCAGGTTTCCATTAAGGAAAGCTGTTTTCACATCCATTTGTCATATCTCATAATCATAATGAGCTGCTATGGCCAGGAGCATCCGAATGGATTTGAGCATAGCTACTGGCGAATAGGTTTCGTCATAATCAATTCCTTGTTTCTGACGATATCCTTTTGCCACTAATCTAGCCTTAAAGGTAACAACATTACCTTCCATGTCGATTTTCTTCTTGAAAACCCACTTGCACCCAATGGGCTTAATTCCTTCAGGCGGGTTAACCAAGTCCCATACTTGATTTTCGTACATGGAATCCATTTCCGACTTCATGGCTTCAAGCCATTTATCCCTTTCTGAATTTATCAGAACTTCTTCATAACTGATAGGTTCGTCATTGTTAACGAGTAACACGTCGTTCGATTA
>JAGFNQ010000181.1:0-121407 GCA_024364735.1 Boesenbergia rotunda
GTCATAGCTCTAATACCATTGACCTATTTTTATGGGATGTCATACTAATCGATCAACCTACACATAAACTAGATCGAGATCATGATCAGACTTTAAAGTTAGGTTTCATTGAGCCAAGAAATCCTATATCTCTAAAACATCCTTATCCGTCGGAACAATTTGAATGGAAACCGACTTCTGGATTAGTAATTCTACATTGGAACAGTCAATGACATTAAAATTAATATATAATGCAGATTGGATATGAATCCAGGGCCCGACACTCATCCAAAAGTTTTTATGTGAACGATGTTGCACATAGAAAATCATGATTAGAGCACAGTGTGTTCATCAGCCAATCCTGATTGTAATGCTCTTGTACCTGCTCAAATCCAAACCGCACGGTAATGAGCGCCACCTGCATGCACTGATGCCCTGCCCTTCATGCACAAGTGCCACCTGGTTTACATGCGCAAACCCACGTGTGTCCATGCAATGACTTGCATGCCACATGTCACTAGTAGGACGAATTGTCGACCATTAAGATTCGACATCTTGATTCCCCTAGCAACACTCTACGCGCAACTCATTCGAACTTTGACTTTAAATTTGTTCGGCGTCCATCTCAAACTTTCGATTTCATCTTCTTCGACTCGATATTCGAAGCACTTGCTAACTCGACAACTTGACGAATCAATGACTCAACAAATTACCTCTCCCTCTAAGACTTGGACAACTCTAGATGAAATTGACAATCGACCTACTCAATTAGATCGATAGCTCATCTTGACAGATAAATAAGTGTTGTTCTTCTGGTAGACTATGTATAAAGATTCTTAAAATAGATTCGTTCGATTGAGATGGTGGCAGAAGATACTGAGCGCTCAACATGTGTCGGTAAATAAGATTTTGACCAAATCAAATAAAATTTATATTATGATATAGTAATTATTAGATTAGATATTTTCTTTATTAATTTGTTAATTGACAGTTACTTTATAAATTGGTCAATTGACAGTTTTTTATGAATCTGTCAATTGACTAAGCATTCTAAGACCTCTATAAATTGTATAACTTATGGATATGATCTCTTCTTCTGTTATCTTAATATGGTTTCAGAGTCATAGCTCTTTTTATCTTACGTGCCTCTGTTTCTTCATGCGACGCCTTTCTTCTTTTTCTGCTATCCCTTTTCTCTTAAGGGCTTATCTTTTAATCTATCTTATTCTCCCTTTTCTTTATCAAAGTTTTTGGGGCCTTCTTTACCGCGGTTCAGAAGGAGCACGAGCTCATCGATGCCATGTCGCCAGGCTTGCTTCAAGGGTGGATCGTTGCATCGTAACTGACATGTTCCTGTTCCTTACCAACATCATCAAGTGCATCTCCCTACCGCTCCGCATGTACTTCGTCCAAGTGGAGTCGTACGGGTCACGAGTACTAGATGTTTTTGTGCAATGCAGGCTAATATTCTGCTTTTTATCTTTTATTCTTGCAATTTTTCTCAACAAGAAGCCAAGATACAATAACAACAACTTGTGTTGCTGTTTTTTTTTATTTCCGATTTCAAATATTTGAAGATGTCAAATTTGTTTCCAAATTGGGCATATTGGTATATTCAATATCCTAAAAAACTTGACAACACTTTCATCGGTGGCCTTTCAAATTTAAGAAGATGTAAATTTGTCTCCAAATTAGACATATTGGTATTCAATATCCTAGACGATTTGATTCAAATTGTATTGGTGGTCCTGCAGTTTTAAGACAATCAACTGCTTCACAAGTCTATCCTAAAGTTCTCTTGTCTATACCTACTCATGACAAACCTTCAAAAATTTTATCCAGTGAATAATATATTGACACTGGAGCAACTTATCATGTCACATCAGACTATAATATTTTTACAGAAGTACTACCACATACTGGTTCGAATATGGTACAAATAGGTGATGACTCAGGTTTGTAAATTACTAATCTTGGAAATACATACATTCATTTGTCGAATCATACTTTTTGCATGCACAACATCTTTCGTGTTTTATTTATTACTAAAAATTTACTCTCCGCACGTTGGCAAAACATTATCTTTTTTGAATTTCATCATAATCATTATCTTATATAAAAGATAAAAAAATAAATACTATTGTATTTCATAGGGGAATAAAAAAATAACCTTTACTATCTTCGAAATTCATCAACCAAAGCTTTCATTAGTGAACACACAAATAAACTTGTTTGGCATGCCCGACTTGGTCATCATTCTCTTCGCATTGTCAGTCAATCATTAATAGGTATGGTTTACCTACTTCCTTTACCTCATCTTCATCTCATTCATGTAAGACTTGCATGGATTTTAAAAGTCATACGCTACCTTTCTCTTCATCAAATCATGTTTCTAGTTTTCTACTTGAAATAATTCATTCGGATGTTTGGAGCTTTGCACTTATCTTGTCTAACCAAGGTTTCCAATACTATGTGGAATTATTCATCTTGTCTCTTGTGGAATTATTCATCGTCATCTTATCTCTCGAAAGAAAACTCCTACTCGCTAACCATTTGATAGCCGGCTATAAATTGATCTTATTATTTACTTTCCTTTACATTATTTGGAGACAGGCTGTGAGAAACATCTAGAATAAGTATAATCACTTTTTACTATAACGATATATATTTATTTTCAGCTGTATACCCTCGACATTATTTAAGTGAAGTTTGAAAGATTTCATATGGAGTGAGCCAAGAACTTAATTCGTCATAGCGCTGAGTAACATAATAGGAGATGAATACGGTAACAAAGTTAAACTGCCGAAGACAAAATCATGAGTGATTTGTGAATGTTGAAAGATTTGTAATCTTAGGAGAGAGTAATCCTTCAATTTTAGCGAAGAGTCAATCATTTGGATTCGCATAGCTAGTTGAGGCTCCAAACAACTAGAAGCTTAGACGCCTAGTGAGTTGACTTAGGTTTGTTGGCTCATGAATAGGATGATATTTATATAAGTTCGAAGAAGTCTAGTCAACTGATTGAGTTTAATCTAACTTAATAAGAAAACTAGAAGTAGTGGTTGATCTAACAACCTGAACTTGCAATGCTTAGATGACACTAAGTTAAGCATTAGGAAATTAAAGATATATGGTTGTAATTGATTAAATAATCAATTAATGATGAATCTAATCAATTGATTGAGAATAGAAAAAATAAATGATTAACGAGGTTGGATAACGTTGAATTTCGGATGATCGATATGGTTTTATGGAAGTTTTTCACTGGCCGCTAGGGTAAAATGAGAAAGTATGCGTGACAGAGGGTCTAGAAATTCAGCGTCTCAGGATTCGCTTTCTATTTGAAGGAAAGTTTTTTATAAACTAATACATGTAATAATAATTAATCATCCTTCCACTATACCATAATCCGAGAGGGAAGAATATAAGTAAGAATCAGGAGCATTCAATCAAAGCTGAAAAATATAAGTGAGAACCGAGGATACACGAATAGAATAGGAAGTCATTCAATCAACTACTAATTGGGTTTAAGAATATAAATGAGACACAGAAGAGCAACGAGTAAAAAATTGGTAATTCGATTAAATAGAATAAAAATATTATTTTAATTATTTTTATTTAAAATTATAATTAATTAAACAACATTTAAATTTATTAATTTAATTTTAAATTTTAATTAATTTAATTTTAAATCGAATTAATCGATCTGATTTGTTATAAAAATTCAATCAATTTGATTGTCTTAAAAAAAAAATTCTATTTATTCAATTCGATTTTAATATAAGCTTATCGGTCGGTCACTGTTGGCTGGACAAATCTGGCCTATTTCCCAATGCTATTTCTCTTTCCTACCCCTTTTTCTTTTCAGCTTTCCATGGCGAGTGGAGACCACACCACCCCCCAAACAAGAAGTAGAAAGCAATGAATCAAAATGGCATCCAATGTTGTCTCATTACACATAAAATATCATCATTAATTCATTTTGTTCCTTAACCCTAAACCCCATGCATGACGATGACGATTACATGTACACCGATCAATCCGACGGCTACTACGCGGGCTCCGAACCCGAAGGCGAGTCGGAGGCCGAGTCGAACGAGTCGTGTGAGGGCGACAGGTCAGCTCCGCCGCCACCGTTTCCGCCGCCGCCGCCGCCGCCGCCGCCGCATATGTCCTCGATCATCTTGACCACGCTGACAATCTTAGGCCGCTGGTCAGGTGCGATAGCAGTGCAGCTCATGGCGATCTGGAGCATGGCCACCATCTCTTCCTCGATCCCTTTGTACCGCATCAGCTCCAGGTCGAACACCTCCGCAGTCCATTCCTCCCGCACCACCGACTGTACCCAGCGCGGCAGGTCGGCGGTCGCCGCTCCATCCAACACTGGCTTTCCCGTCAGCAGTTCCAGCAGAACCACCCCGAAGGCGTACACGTCCGCCCGCTGCGACGCCCAGGGTCGGCGCCCGTCGCACGGCGCCTCGGGGGCACGGTAGCCTCCGGCGCGCCCGGAGCCCATGCCGCCAGGGCCCAGGAGGGCCAGGCCAGAGTCGGCAAGCCGCGCGTTGCCCTCTTTGTCAAGGAGTATGTTTGTGGACTTGACGTTGCCGTGCGTCTGCTTCGGCGAGCGGCTTACCTGGTGGTGGATGAACGCTAAGCCCCGCGCTGACGCCATTGCGATACGCATCCTTGTCGTCCAATCCAACGCCGTCCTACCTGGGCCTCTGTTTCCTGTTAAAAAGAAATTCAGAAATTTTCTTGGTGGAAGGAAGGGGGAAAAAAAAGAAAGGATTTTGAAGACGACGACGGACCATGGAGGAGAAAGAACAGGCTTCCGTTGGGCATGTAGTCGTAGACGAGCAGCTTCTCGTCGCGGGCGTAGTAGTAGGCTTTGAGGGGGACGATGTTGGGGTGTCGCAGGCGACCAAGGGCCTCCATATGGCTCTCAAAATCCCGCTTTCCGCCGAGTGGGACTTCGCGGAGGCGCTTGACGGCGACGACAGTACCATCGTCGAGCATTGCTCGGTACACTGTCCCACAGCCACCCTTCCCCAACATCTCCGCCGACGCTCGGAGGAGGTCCTCCAGCTCGAACCGCTTCGTTCCTTCGAAGAAGACCATCTTCCCCCTCTCGAATCCGCTCCCGGCGGCGGCCGCCACGGCAGCTCCTTGGACGGCGTAGGGACTGGAGGAGTAGACTATCTTTTCTCCTTCGTGTAGGCGAGACGGGTTCTTCCCGGCGAACTTGCGCCAGAAGTAGCAGAACAGAAGGCCGGAGACAAGGATGAGCACCGCAAAGTCGCCGACGACGATGGCCACCACTACCACTCTGTTCATCCCGCCGCGTTCACCGCCCGTAGCGGCCCCGTGAGGTGATGAACCCTCGGGCTTTGCAGAAGGGGATGACGCCACGACCGCGGCGGCCGGAGGAACAGGAGCCGCGGCTCCCGCTGAGGGGCGGCTAGGGTCGCTCACCACGTCACGGCAGGTAGGAAGAGGCCCGCCGCAGAGCGCAGGGTTTCCTGTGAAAGCCGAGGAGGGGAATGCTGCAAACGACGGCGGAATGGCGCCGGAGAGCATGTTGGAGGATAAGTTGAGGTCTTGGAGGCTAGGAAGCACGAGGCCGGAGATGGGACCGGAAAGCAGGTTCCCGTCGAGCCGCAGCGTGAGCAGTCGGCTAAGCCGGTTGACGGCCGCTGGCACTGGGCCCGTGAGGTTGTTCGAGCTAAGGTCGAGACGGTAAAGCCGACGGAACGATCCAACCGACGGCGGGATCTGGCCGGAGAACAGGTTGTGGGAAAGGAACAGAAGCTTGAGAGCCGACAAAGAGGACAGATCAGGAATGGCGCCGGCGAGGCGGTTCGACTTGAGACTGAGAACGCGGAGCTGGTCGAGCCGGGCTACGGCCGGAAGCCCGCCGTAGCAAGCGAAGCCTAGGCCCTCGAGCACAAGGCGCGTGACACGGCCACCGGCGCAGGCAACACCCCGCCACGACGCGCAGGGCGAGGGGTCGGAGAGGTTCCAACTCCCGAGGCTTCCGGCGGCGTCGCAGGCGACCTTGAACTCCAGCAGCGCGCTCAAGTCCCCATCCAAAGTCCCAGAATCGACGATACAGAAACAGGAACAAGAGAGAAAAAACAGAAAGAGAGCCGAACGAGGCGATATCTCCTCCCTCATTTCCCTGTTGTTGTTCGATGGAAGATGCACGGAATTAAGCGGAAACAATGCTAGAGACTGGGACTAGAGAAAGAAACAACGAAAGGAGGTTGCTGCTGCTTTTTGTGCTTGATCGAGGTTCGGAGAGTGTTGTGCTGCTGCTGCTGGTTTCCTGCAGCTTTAGCTTTCATCATCTTTTCTCCTCGGTTTTAATTGGAGCGAGAGGATAAAGGGAAAGGCATTGACATCGGAATGAGCGCTCCGTAGTCCCAGACCCGGACTACTGCAAAGTTATTTTGAAATTCTTTTAAGGCGAGAATAAATCTCCCATCCCGAAATTCTCTCCGTCCCGTGTCCTAACTCGTCGACGACGGCCGGTGAATTCTCCGATCGTCGATCGGATATCATCGGCGGCCGAAGGCCGCCTCTCCGAACAAAACTATACCCTAGGGGTACTGTGAACCCGTCGGAGATCGTCGCAATTACGATCTCGTCGGATTCATCGCCGAATCCGGCGAAATCACAATTGCGACGATCTCGACCGATTCACTATTCTCCTAGGATATCGTTTGATTCGGGATGACGATCGGAGACTAATGATGATGTCCGGTTAATTGGAGGACTCGCCGGTCGTCGCCGGCGAATTGAGACACGGAGACAGACAGAATCTCAGGACAGAAGATCCGTGTGCTTTGAGGCACCTCTGATTTTGGATTATTCCCAACAGATTTTTCACATCTTAGTTTTTTTTAATAAATTTAAATAGTTGAAATCTAATCATTCAGAATTTATTTTTTTATAATTTTTAATATCATTTAAAAAAATATTTTAAAATAAATCATAATATATATTTTATAACTTTAATTTAAAAAATACATATTTATATCAAATATATTATCTATTTTTATCATTACTATAATAATTTACATAAATAAAAATTTAATGATCTCGAATATAATTAAAGAAAAAATTAATTCTTTTAAAAAAATTATAATATATGTTTTGTAATTTTAATTTAACATATTTATATCAAATATATTAAGTACTATAGTAATTAATATAAATAAAAATTTTGATAGGTTCAAAAATAATTAAGGAAAAAAATTAATTTGGATGGTTAAATTTTGACCACCAAGAAAATGGTAGTAAGTTATCTCATAGTGGTTATATTTTTTCTCGATTCATTAGAATGAATCATTATTTATTTATATAAATCTATTATATAATATATTAGGGTTATTTTTTTAACCAATTCGGTTAATTCTAAAGATGAATAATTTTTTTAAATTTGTTTATTGGATTAATTTGAAAATACTAATAGGTGGTAAATAGGTAATTCGTTCGTTCCTAGCACTCCTGTCAATCCGTTTCAAGGCTAACACAGAGAAGGTTAATTACGGGATTACTAGTTCGGATGCTGTAATTAATATGTGGAATTTGAAATACTAATAGCTCGATTGTCTAGTAATCTATATGCCTTAATTTTCAAATACAATGACAAATTCTTTATTGGTCTTGAATTTCAAACCCTAATTATGCGGGTAATCTGTTGAGACTCTATCGGGGCTTACTTGAGGGAGCTTTTAACGATAGTGATCTTATAATTATTTATAGGGTGATAAATTAAGAAATTATAATTAACCATCATAAAAGAGTGTTATACACCATTTTTATAGGAATTCAATCTATATCTAAATAATGTTGTCATATAATAATCAACTCAGTTATATACGATTTTGTCATACTTGCTAATCATTCAAAAGGATCATGTATTCCAACGTTGGCCTGATATAATTCATATCATGCCCAATGGGTCCAATATTATTTTTTTCGATTTTTCATTATTATATTTTAACATCTCGGAGAAGTCCAAATAAACAATAAATAACATATTTGAACTCCTTGTAATCTCAAAAATCTACGGAAATTAAAATTTATTTTTTTCATCAGCCTTACTTACCACTAAGGGTCTCCTCTTAATGCCTTCAACCCTATTTTATATGACCTTGGTATCATTGCTACCATAGGGGACTAATCTCACCACTCTATTTATTATCTTCTGTTTTGCCGCCAATAATATATAATTTCCACCTCAAATGTAGCTTTAACTGTTCTCTAATGCACATTAGATGAGTCCTGATAGAATGGGTTGATAGCTAGCACATACAGTGTTATTATCTTGTAATCTAGGGATCAAAACTTGGTAAAAGCAAGTATATCCGTTTTCCCTATGTGTTAATCATAACATCCAGACTAGTAGCCCCATAATTTACTTCCTCCGTGTTAATTCTAGGATGGGTTGGCGGGGGCGCTAGCACTAGGGGCGAGTGAATCGCCTTTTGTCACCTTTAACGCCTTTGATGATGATAGTCCTCATGGGATGGACTGATGTTAGCGAGTGTAGTGTTGCTACCTTGAGATCTGAGAGTCAAAACCTGACAAAGTCAATGTGCCCCCCAAACGCGTCAGCCACAACATCAGGACTAGTAGCCCCCATAATTTACTTGCTCCGTGTCGACCCTGGGACGGATTGACGGAGGCGCTTAACGCCTTTTGCCATCTAATTCCTTTGATGATGTCCTACGGGATAGATTGATGTTTAGTGTATGAGGCATTGTCGTCATGAGGTCTGGGAATCAAATTTTGATAAAATCAGGTGTCTGTCCTCCTTTATGCATTAGTCACTGTCCGTGCTAACAGTCCCGTGATTAACCTCTCCATGTTAACTCCTGTGATGGATTGGTGGGAGAGTTGAGGATCAGCGAATCACCTTTTATCATCATCTTATGCATTTGATGATATCTTCATGACATAATTGAGTTGTTGATCACATAATAAATTTAAGAAATTAAGTAAGGATCAAATCTTAACCAAGTTTATCTTCTATGTAAGGGCTAATTTCAATTTCACGAATTAATCATCTTTAAGAGAAACGAAAAAATCTAATGCCTTTGATGACGTCTTAACTTGACCCTTTCCTAGCGCACATTGCGCCCCTCATCATGTTCTCACATTTGTCCCTGTCTACTAAGTGGGGCCGAAAGACTAAAAAAGGAAAGTAATATTTATGGTAGGCGCGAGAGGAAAAAGAGTTTAGGGAAAATAATATTTTAAGTTATAATTAGACTTGGTCGTGATTTCAAAATTGATAATTTGATGATTTTTAAGTGATGATTTGATAATACAAAAAATCTTAATCTTAACCATCGAAAGTTGATTATGCTTCACAATTCAGAATTATCCATTATGATTGGGTTCATGATTCATCATCAGTTACGATTATAAACTCTAAAAAGTACGAAACATAATATATAAAAACGATAAAAAAAAGAGTTTCAATTTATTTAAATGGTCAAATTCAAGGAAAATCAAAGTCCAAATATTTTATTTACCTTTATTATCTATTTATCTTAGGAGATGACGTTGTTCATTCATATCATAATCCATAAATATCAAAAAAATATCAAAGATATCTTAAATATCATAAAAATTAAAATTATTAAAAATAAAAAAAAAATGTTCGAAGGCTTTGATAAAATCAAATAATGTCTTTTGAACCTAAAATTTGACGGTTATGAATTCCCTATAATAAACATAGATCATTAACGTATAGAGTTACAAGTCAAAAGTTATAATCTATTCAATATTGAATCCTTCTGTTTACGTTGGTCTTGCATCAATCAGTTAGTTTAGCAATGGGTCGGTTACAATTATAACCTATTGCCCAAGGTCAATTAGTAATTGGCCAATTGACCAAGTTAAGATTCCAAGTCAAGTTCGGATGGACTTCATGGTCGGGTCTAGCCGTCTTGGTATAATAATGATTTTAGATAATTAAATATATATAGAGAATAAATGAAAATTAGAGTTCTATGAATTTAAGTCAAGTAAAAAATGAAAAAAAAAATAAAAAAAAATAAATAACGAGGTATTTTCAACCTCGGGCGATCGGTCTGACCTCACGGAAGTTTTTTATCGATCGTCAGGGAAAATCGGGAAGCGTTCGCGATGGATGATTTAGAAGTTCAACGTTTCAGGATTCGCGGTGGGTGGTGGATGAATCTATATACAGTAGTTTAGCTTGCAAGCAAAGTGTGTGTGCTTGGAAACTCGTGTGGATCAGTTGACCTGCAGCGTGAAGAACATGTGAGTATTGAGGTAGCTAGCTAGCTCCATTGCTGGCTGCTTCTGCTTGCTTGTAGATCTGGTTTCTTATCCATATACACAACTTGTCATGTTTCTGCCAGTTTCACCATTGTGCATGCCAATAACAATTCGGCCATGCAGGTGCTTGTTGTTTTTGTAATATTATAATCTTTTCTTCTTCTTGTAATTGATTGCAACTGTCAAATATACAACATAATTCCTAATTCTGATATACTTCTTCTTCTCCTATCAAAGAGAAAATACAGAATAGAAAATCTCTCTATTCAATTTGGAAGATCAATCATTCATAAGGTTTCGTTTTTTCGTCTACATGGTGATTCGAGAATATCACGATGATAACTATGGATTCAGGTTAGTTGCCAAAGATAATTTATTATGTGGACTCCTAAGAAAAAAATCGGTGGGTTGAGCTCCGTCAGCGGGACCCGTCTTCGTGGCAGATAACCGAGCTACCAACATACACAACAAACGGCCTATCCACTAGCGTGGCCGATCCACTAACGCGGTCGATCTGCCAACAAGATTGATCTGCCAATTTATCCCCAGCTTCCGTCAGATCGATTGTGCCGATCAGACGCTTCAGTTCACCTCCACTCCAACCCTACACCTCTCCCAGGCTTAAATACGAGTATACACATGGACCCCTCTTGTTAGTTGTCAGAATACATTAATTTTTAGAATATATGCTTATCTAAACATATCAGATAACTTAATGTATATAGTGTGATCCTACAAGATCTCTTATAGTAACATGAGTGACATGACCCTTTGACACCTTTAACATGAGCGACACTCCTTAATGTGAAGATGACATCTTGTCAGAGATTTTTCTTATAAAAGCCTCGCTCTTGCAGGCCACAAAGAGGAGAACTCATTCTACTCGTAGGAATGCACATTTATTTAGAGGGGAGAGGCCGAGAAAACACTTTAATATTTATATTCTCATTCTCTTTTTTACTGTTTATCTTCTTCCTATGTTTCTATTGTTGGAGATTTAATTTGAGTGTTGGAGTACAAGGTCGGGGGCACCCCCAGTAACTTTTGCACTTACTTTTTTCAACGGGATAGCTCATGGACAGCTCAGCGGCACCATCTTCTTCTTGGTTATGAGATGATTTAGTCAATATTCTAGCCACTTCATCGACAATCGTTCTTCATCACTTCTTGACAGGAATAGGATAGAACAACTCCGATGATAGCACCTTCTTCTTAATCATGTTGATTTAGTCACATTCCAACTACTTTATTGACAATTCTTCTACATCGCTTCCTGATAGCTAGCATCAATATAATGCTTATATGGATGTTAAGCACACAAACTAGGAATTATTTAGAATTTCATAACAATTCATGCATAAAATATAATTGAATTTATTCTGTCAATTGTATCACTACCATTTATTATATATATATATATATATATATATATATATATATATATATATATATATATATATATAGTGTATATTCTTTTTTTGTTGTTGTTGAATCGAGCCGTGTCAATATGTTGGGAGTCGAAAGCCATTAGCTTGGGCGCAAACCTGAGGAGGCGATCGGAACAAGGAGGTGTCCGCTGAAAGATCTCTTATGTCTTATTTCACATTCTTGTAAGAGATAAATCGTAAGAGGTTTCTTCACCTCTAGTTGCTGACCGAAAAGGAGAAATTAAGATTGGAGGTGTGTTCAAGGAGTAATCCACTTACAGATCGTAACAATGGAATAGGGGTCTTTGAAATAATTAGTTGATTATTGCAAATAATTATTGCAAATTTGTCACGAAAGTTGTTACAAAATCTACACCAAATTTATAATTCGTCGGAGATTTTACGATGAATTTTCAAATTTATCACAAAATTTTGCAACAAATTCAAAATTTGTCATAAATTTTACAACGAATTTAAGTTTTTCTACAATAAATTTTGAAATTCGTCGCAAAATTTGCGACAAATTTTGAAACTCGTCGCAATATCTACGATAAATTTATAAATTCGTTGCAAAAAATTTACTACGACTTTTAAAATTTGACATAGAATTTCTGCGACGAATTCAAAATTTATCGCAGATTCTGTAACAAATTTATATTTTCATCCTAAAAAATCTGTAATAAATTTTGAAATTCATCGCAAAATCTGCGATAAATTTTTAATTCGTGACAAAAAATCCGCTACAAATTTTGAAATTCGTCGCAAAATATGTGATAAATTTTTAATTCGTCGCAAAAATTCTGGGACAAATTTGAAAATTCGTCACAAATTTTATGACAAATTTATAAATTCGTCAAAGATATTTTGCAACAAATTTAAAATTTGTCGCTGATTTACAGCGAATTTCAAATTTGTCACAGATTCTGCAACAAATTTTAAATTGGCACAATATTTGCGGTAAATTTTAAATTCGTAGTAAAAAATCTATGACGAATTTGGCGACGAAAATTGAATTTGTCGCAAAATTTTGCGACAAATTCAATTTTTTATGGTAGAATTTTAGGATGACTATTTGCCGACAAATTCAATTTTCATCGTCAAATTCGTCACAAAAAATATTTTTTTAAAAAAATCATCGTACATTTCGTTACAAAATCTATTTTTTTTGTTTTTTTAGTGACTGGTCTCTTCAGTACTCTATTTTTTTGCCATTATATAATAACTAATCTTCACTCAAGCTTCTGGATTATTGCCATCGTAATAGCCAACTGTTTCATTATGACTGCGCAAATTCTTGATCAATCCACTGAAGATCCCATCAATCAACTATGTAAAATTAACTCTTTATTTGATTCAAGATACCATACGTTGATTGTACAAACTATCAATTGACTCGACTTCAGTCGACTGCTCTTATTATCAGACCACTAATGACTTAACCATCAATCCACTTTAAAACACATTCAATTAACTGAAGAATTGACTAAGGTCATTTAATTTCTAACTTAGTCCAAGCCTAATCTAGCCCTTGATTTAACCCACAATTACATATGCGAGAATATAGAATATATTTCTCCAAGACTCCAAGATGCATAAACGAACCTTGTGTTGGATCATTGATAAGGTTAGGGGTGAATAGTTGGTCATCTTTTGTTCCATGTTAGTGTCTACAATTTGAGTTAGCACATTAGAAAAATACAACACATCACTAAAACACAAACACAAATGAAAATAATTATTCAAGCACATCACATTTACGTGATTTAGTGACACTAGGTGAAAATAATTATTCAACACATAACTATATATATTTGTTAATCATTCATTGCAATAATTTAATCTTTTATTATAATTTGATGGCATTAATTTATTTTTTTATTTTCTTATATCGATTGTAAAAAAATGCTGATTATAATAAGTTTCTCCTCCTCCTCCATTGATCTACCGTCTCCACTCAATCCTTCATTGTTTTACTTTTTTCTAGTTTTATTTTTTAAAATTATTGATTTTGTAATAAGTTTCTCCGTTCAGTGCTAAATTGGAAATGAAAAAAAATATAATGGGCATCATCATCATAATAAACTATGAACGTAGCTATTTCGAAAAATCATGAATCACACAGTTTTAATTTATATTTTATTTCCATTAGGCACTTTCTATAGAACACTAATCCAATCCTCTACCCCACTAGAACAAAATGATTAATTAGGTAACATGAGCGATAAATCGGGAAGTGCTCGTGAAAAGAAGTCCAAAAGCCCATTATCATATGATTGCACGCCCTATTTAAAGAAAAAATCCTTATAAATGTATTATAGTTGAGGATCGAATCATAAATGTCTAGGTGACAACTTAACACCCTTCCATTCTACCATAGCCCCAGGGGCCGCTGCCACATTATCATGCATCTTATAGTTGATACTCTCCTGAAGTTAGATGAATTTCATTAGCAGAGATCCCTGATCTCTCTAGTTTGAGCTCTCCACTCTGAGCACTCAGAGCTCCCCAAATTCTCCCCTCTGAGCCCTCAAAGCTCCCCATTTGTAAAACAAATACCTAAATCATGTTTTGCTTTGATGGTGAATGTCAAATACATAACCATTTCCCCCTATATAGTCAATATGATTTATTTCCCATTTTGATTGTTGTTCATGTGTAGATTTAAAGGAAAGTTGTATTTCTAATTCTCTAGGAATCGCCAGTCATTCTCTACTCTAAAACAACCTCAACTAATCTTTTTTCCTCACGTTAGACTTTAAGATTCATGTAGATTGTTTTTTACAAGAAAACTTTTCTCACTTCTCAAAATAACAATCCAATTTTTAAATTTAAGGAGACAGAGATCTCAAAAAATTATATACTTGGACAATTTTATTTTATTTTAGAACATTAGATTTCTTAATCTCAAAACTCTCATCACAAAAATTTAGGGACACTTTGCATCCCAATGGTTGTTAGTTAATATATTAATTTATTGTTATAAGACCAAATATGTTGGTAAAAGGTGAGGTGAATAGGCAAATAAAAAACTTAAAAGTCAAATAATAAAAACATAATTTTGCAAAAATTCAAGAGAAGAACTCGATTATTTACTTGATTCGTAATCCTTGATTCTCACTTTATAACCTATGGACCATAATGTGAGTAAACTCTTTAAATCACTAATTTTTTTCTCTCGAAAATCTGAAGGTGGAGAAACATTTTGCAAACATTTTTATAATAAATTTGAAAAAAAAAGTAATAAATTAAAGAATTTATAAAGCTAGAGCTCGAAGGTAAGAACCTCAAGATCAAAAATAAAAACAAGACTATAAAAAATAAATATAATAATGGCAACAAGAGAGAACATTGTCACGGATGAACGGTTGTTTGAGCTTTTATTGTCTCATAGGCGTCCAAAAAGTTATGAATAAGCTTCAATAGTTGCTTTGTATTAATGTTGGTCGACTATTTTAAGCCATTAGTTAGCTGGAACTTGATCTGAGCAGAACCAACCTCATCAATTATTGGCTTCAGTCAACTCAAAACATTTTCAATTGATTGTTATACTTCTAGAGAATCCCATAGCTTTAACTCTCAGAGGCAATCTTGATATAGTCTACTAATTCAACCTTATCAGTCCACTCCAATCCAAGACTCAATCTAGATAATTAGTTTCTGTTCAGTGGTATAATATTTTGAATGTAAAATTAATTTGGTTGGCTAATTTAGCTTCAGTCTAGCATTTAATCAATCTTGTTGCGAACAGAAATATTCTATCTCCTTTAATAAAGCCTCAGTCGACTGCTAAGCCAACTATATGAGATTCAATCGACCCAACTTGGAATAGAAACTTTCTGTTCAGAAGGAATGCATCTCTAGTAGACTAATCATAAATCAATCAACTGAACTATAATTCAATCAACTCAATTGAACCTTTCTTTTTTGAGCAATCTGCCTTCTATGAGACCATCAGAACATTGACTTCAACCTGAACACCTAATTTTTGATCAAATCTTTTCCTAAGTGAAAATTTTATCCAATGCCCAAAATACAAATTGCTCATAATCTCTCACAACTCAAATGCCAAAGGCATTTGAGATCTCTTACCTCTTTACCTCTAGGACTTCTCATTTGTTAGCTATGCGGTCGATCTTGACCTATTAGGATTTCTCATTCACCAAGAGGCGTCGCTTCTCTGAATGCTACTTGTTTGCCAACTCATGTTGAACGACTTAACTACTGATTATAACAAACAA
Organism: Boesenbergia rotunda; assembly: GCA_024364735.1. Lineage (NCBI taxonomy): Eukaryota > Viridiplantae > Streptophyta > Magnoliopsida > Zingiberales > Zingiberaceae > Boesenbergia > Boesenbergia rotunda. The sequence continues at coordinate 15,962 of JAGFNQ010000181.1, forward strand.
ATCCAACAAGATTGATTACACATTGAATCTGAAAAACACACACACACACCTGGCGATCGCAGAACTGTGCACAAGGCTCTTACTTTCCAGCAACTAGAGAGAATGATTTTACTACATAAATAGGTAAACTGACTTGGATCACTCATGAATGCTTCTCCCACCACAAATGGAATTTTATTTAGTTAGATTGAATCAAGAAAACTGTCTTTAACTGTTGAAGGAAAAAAAACGAGTTACAAGAATACGATACCAAGAAAATTTTCTCCAATAATTTTCTTTCCAAGTACATCTTGTTAAGGCATAACTAAGACAGTATTTTTGAACCAAATTTTGCAATTAGAGCACTTGGCGGAATTAGAAAACCAAATCGAACCCTGAAATTCCCTACCAAGTGTGAAGAACCTCGTCTTTACAAAACTTGAAGTATGATGTTTTCAAATTCCACTATCAGCACCAGATGAATCATCATTGCCTGTCGATTTGATTTGATCTTCTATAATTTTTCCATCTTTAGGTACCAAACAAGGGATTCCATTTATTATCTGAATCAAGCAATATAAAAGGTCATGAAGACAATTCCATCAAAAATTAGAGCAATCGGGCATAGTAAGTGAATACAAATTGTTCAGTTGTTCTATCCTAAAGTTGACAAATATTTTAATTCTTTGGTAGTATGACACTTAGGATGGATGGTTCAACCAAGCCTGCAGGATCATTGGAAGATTGTAAAACTCTGAAACACCTGTTAACATAACATCAATTCCTACTCCACAATGTCCTTGAGCCATGTCGTTAGTAGGATTTAAAGAATGTGGAAAACTATTGCTCTAACAACAACATTCCTTGCAAATTTTAGGCCTTCATTGATTGTTAAAAGCCAACTCATCAATGGTGAACTGATTTTACAAGTACTTCAAACTAAAACTACTGTTTCATGACACTGCATGAAGGATGAAAACAACAAATGCATCAACTTCAAAAGTGGAATAGATGTGCAATAACGCACTAGTGTGATATACTAATATATCAATCCAATTAATAATTTCCGCACAAAAAAGTAATAATACAACGCAAAAACATAATATATAACAACATATATTAATCATCAATGCTGAAATAACATGTAAGTACTCGGAACATTTGTTAACAAGTACTTAAATGAATAATTATAAGTTATCACCCAATAGATTTAGCTTATATATACTAATAAGTAATGATGAAATACAATGAACAAGCATGTACTTGAACACTTGCAAAATAAGTATTTAAATGAATATAAGGCACATTCAATAATTTAGCTAATATATATTAATCATCAATGATATATAAAAGTAACATGCATGTACTTGAACACTTACAAAGCAAGTATTTAGATGAATAATTATAAGTAACCATCCAATAAATTTAGCTTAAAAAAGAGTTTCATAATCATGAGAATTAATCCTGCAAGAAAAACCTCATAAAAGCACTTGTTGTTTGAGAAGAAACTCCCCGAGTAATAATCAAGGTTTTTATGTGATTTAGTCCAACCCAAACTAGTTTGAATGTACCCCTAATTTAAAAATTAAACTTATGTTTAAATAAGTTTGAAAGTGAATTAAATTTTAAAAAATTATTGTAATCAACTCTCCTCACAATATGGCCAATAAAGTAGATATAAATGTCTCTATATTATATGTTATGAGAAAATTCAAATTCATTAAAACAATACGAAAATTTACCGTATCGCTAGATGCTCTATAATAATCATTCATTACAACTCTCATATGCAAGGTGGAGCTCACATTTTGGTAGATACAAGTAAATAAAGAAACTAAGTTAATTGATGACCATTAATATGCCAAGTAACTTATAGATTTTTAACTTGCTATCTTGTATTACTAATTCATAATGTTTTTTTTTTGTTTAGTTTCTTCTTTTTTTTTTTACTTTTCTAGATGACATGAACAACTGATATCTTGATTGAGTTGATTACTTACTAAACAGATAGAGTCAACAAGTGTTTCTTCTGAAGTTTATCATTTAGGAATTCCTCTAAAATGTTATTAGAAGTTATTCTCAAATGTTATTAAAGAGTTTTTCTAAGGTTGCATCTTTAAAGGATTTATCTATAATACCTGTAGAGAGCTCTTCTAAAGTGTCATTTGAGGACTTACATAAAGCCAAGTTATTAAGACGTTCATTTGAGGACAACTTTTTTATTTTAGCTAAAAGTTCATGGATTGCAAATAAACTAACTAGAAGTTTTATAGTCAAGTTTTGTTTAGTTAAGGAAGATTTTTGTGTGTGTTTACATACTATTAGGCAGTTACACAACAACAACAAAGCCTTATCCCACTAGGTGGGGTCGGCTAACTATTAGGCAGTTGTCTCTTAAAATTAAGTGGAATAAATCTCTTCATCAATTATATTTTCATTTCATGTTAATATGTGATGAAATCTTATTTGTCTTGGTCGGGCCTCAAATGGACTAGATAAGTTGTTAATATTTTTAGCAGATCCATTAAGTGCATATTTAGCAAATCATACTCATAGCAGAGCTCATATTGTGCTAGTCAAAATAATTTTTAATATCATCTAACTGATGAAGATATATATTAGATTCCATTCTACCATAAATAAACATGCATAGATGTACAACCATTATTATCATTTAAAAAAAAACCTATTACAGAGATAGAATAATTTGATCATATATGTGTGTGTTTACTTTTCTGGAAAGCGAAAGAATAATTATTTAGGTGGTTTTTTTTTTCTAATTTTGTTTGGATGAGTATAGTTTAGTTGATATGTCTCATAATATTTCTCATAGATTTAGTGATAATTGGAGAAGTTTCTCTTATCATGTCAATCTAAATATTTAGAAATAAAGATGATTAGAAAATAAAGTAATATGATAAGTATAATACAAGAAAATAAGATGAATGATAAACAAATTAAAATGCAAGTAAAAGAGGATGCTAATAATGCCATTCTTTTTTCTATTGTATGATGACTTAATTAGATATGAAATATGCTAATAATGTCATTTTTTCATCAAATGATGGCTAAACAAAACGTGAAATAATAGGATGATATTTGTTTTAATAATATGTAATGGTATGCAAAAACGAATATGGTATTTTGTTTTTTCTAAACAATATACAATGGTATGCAAAAATTGCAAGAAAAACTAATTACACTGAGTAATTTGAAATTACTATCTAAATAAATTAAAGTAAATTCCAAAGAGGGAGGTAGTAATTATATCAAGATGATGCAAACTTTCATCAATGTCAAGTTGCAACAAGGATTAAGCAGTGTTATAAATGGCGGCCGAGACGGGCATCAACCGCACCACCTCAGGCTAAGGCGGTAACTCAACTCTTTTCGCCCCGCCGCGAACCGCTGTTGCCATTTCGCCACTTGCGGCGTGCCCGAACGCGTCGCCTGGGCCTGATGACGAGTCCGAACGCGTCGCGCGAGCCCAGACCCGTTGTCCGAGCCTAGCGATGGGCTCAAAAGCGTTGTTTAAACTTGGTGATGGGCCCAACGGCGTCACTCGTGCCCGGTGATAGGCCCGGATGCGTTGTCTGACCCAGCGACTCTTCCAAACGTGTTGCGCGGTCTCAACGACGAGTCCGGATTCATCGCGCGGTCCCAGTCTCCCATAGACAAGTCGAACTCGTCACCCGACCGAAACAAGGTACTCTGGTAAGTTGTACGTTAGAGTTTAATTAAATAATTTTAGATTAATAATTTTAATCAACTCTTAGCTATGATTGAGATAATTTAAATAGACATAATTAAAGTCTAATAAAATTATCACATGAATTATATATATATATATATATATATATATATATATTTTAAATATTTAGATTAAATTTTTAATTTAAATTAATATATTTATTAAAAGTAAATATTATAAAGAATAATTATTATTTATAATATTATGCATAAAAATAGTAAAAAAAATTCAACCGCCTAGGCGGTTGAGGCAGTAGTTGGACACCGACCGCTCTGTCACCGCCTACCGCCTTTTACAACACTAGGATTAAGCCCAATCAATGAAGATACTTAATACTAAAATGTTACAATTTTTTACTAACTGTGAAAAAGACTTGTTTTGTAGAAGGCGCGGGTGTTACAATCACCAATGAAGATGAAGCAAGTGGAGTTTGAAGCTAGCAGATGAAGTATGATAATATATATGTATTTTTTCCCTTCTATTGACAAAATTTTCTCTTTCCCTCTTATTTTTTATTAAATCTTTCTCTTTGTTTTACACTTTTCTCTCTTTCTCTTTTTTCTCACTTCTTGCTTTCTCTTCTTCTTTTTCTATTGTAAACAACCTTTTTTTCTCATTTTATTTTTTTGACATCTTTCTTCTATAACCCTTTTTCCTCCTTAAGATATCAACATTATTGGGTTATCATGTCAGTGATTTCATGGGAGTTGATTTTACCGGTGGTTTACTGATAGAACTGATCCTTGATATGCCATCCCAATCGGCACTAGAAAGAACTCAATTCCAACAAGGATACCACATCAACATTCAACAATTATCAATAACTACTAGTCAGATGAACAAGCATTTGAAACTTCCTCAACAACTCGGTAAGCAAGTGAAAGTTGGTGATCATGCAAGTCACTGGGAGAACGAAAATCAAGACGTACCGGGAAAGAAACGCCGATCGAATCGCTGATTAAGGACTGGGAATCGGGACAATATCTGAAACATAAGATATATTTCTTTTACTTTAGAAATTTGATCGGGAGATCCCACACGATGCAGGCGCCATGAAGAGGACGAACCTGAGGGCTTGCCTGGAGAGAGGGCAAACCAACATATCGGAGCACAGCTTGCCGAATACGTCGCCGTTGCCTCCGCCGCCGCCGCCACTTCCGCTTCCGATTCCGGTCCTAAAGAGAAGCGAAAAGAATCCCCTCGCCATTGGCAAATCCAATCGCAAAGCTCAATGGACTGGGTTGGTCTGAAGACGCGAAGCTTAACGTTAAAGCGGCCCACCGCACTAATAATAATAATAAAATTTATTCAGTTATTGTTTAGCCCGTAAGGTTTTATGAAAAATGATATACAACGTGAAAAAAGTAATATGAAAATTCAATGTAAAACCTAATTACACTAATCTTCGACGAGTTCATCGTGTCTCCCAAGTTATAGTTTAGTTTGAGACGGCGGCCTCCGGCCGCCGCCACTGTCAAAGCGGCAATCGAACGTATATACGAAAAGTGTCACGTCATTTACGTTAAATTTCACGTTGAAATTTTACATTTTCTATCATAGCTCTTTTAAAAAATATTTTATAGAAGTGTAATGTTAAATATAAAAAATATCTACTAATGTTTATGATCGATTATATACTAAAAATAAACCTTTTAGATTTTTTTTATTCTTATACAAAACAATTTTTGTCTAGTAACAAATATAAAATTTTAATTTTATTAAAGGTTATTTAAATCATTAATTTTTATAATTAATTAATTTTTTAGATTTTTATTAGAATAATTAAGGCTTTATTTTTAAAAATCTATTATTTTATAAAGAATATGTCGTTTTGTCAAATTATAAAAAAAATGTTAGGATTGTGTATAATAGATAAGTTTTAGAGTTAAAAAAACTTATAATTTCCTTTTTATATGGGTGAGAATTCATATATTGTGTCATATCAAAATTAAAATTTTAATTCGATCTTCACTAGGGCTAATCTAGCATAGGATTAGAAGGGGTCATGATCTCCAAATACATCGATTATGCTGCCCTGTGATAAGTCTTCAAAGGAAGAAGTCATCGTAGATAGAAATGTCAAATTTAGTAGGTCGGATTAAGTTTCGATCGGATTGATTTTTTTTTTAATTCTTAATTTGAAATCGACTTGAATTCGAATTCAATTTGAAATTTTTAAATCCAAATTCGAACCTGACCAAACCACAAATTTTAATTCGATCTGATTTAAAATAATTTTTTTATTATTTTTCTTATAATTTTTTACTTTTATCTCAATACTTCACCATTATCAAATTAACATTGATATTAATATCTATTAAAACATCTTAACCTGAATCGAACCGAACCGAATCTGACTCGAAAATTTTCAATCCAAAACTTTCAAATCTGAATCTGAAAATTTTAAATCTAAATCTGATTTTTTTTTCAGATGAACTCGGATAAGATCGTCAGATGGGATTCATTTGTCACACTCCTAATCGCACACCTCAACCTGATCTCCCAAACTAAATCCAATCCAATAGGCCTAAAATCTTCAATTCATCCCTATATGCCTCCGAGGCTATGCTATAGCAATAGAGTAACTAGTCGCTATCCCAAACATCCGCGGTTCAATCCCTAGCTACGACGTATTTTGTAGAATTTTTTCTCTAAATGGGGCATGAATCCTAGGACACTAGACTTCTAGACCGCTCACCGCGAACACTTTCCGATTTATCCTGATAATCGATAAAAAACTTTCATGAGATCAGATCGATCATCTCATATTCATCTGCTATAGTCCAACATTTTTAAATCCATCCCAATATATAAAATACTTTATCATTCATCTTTTTTATCACCAATTTTATTGAGATTTTATTCTCTCTGACAACATCATCTTCCAATCATCATCATCAGTGCTAGTGTGCCACCTAGTGTGCTACCGTCATCTTTATTTCATCATGACATTCACTTACCATATACGACATCAAAAGTACAGGAGATTAAGGAGACAATTGATTTGTATCATTTTTTATTTTTATTTTTCAAAAAATCATATTTTCTAAATTTTTAAAAAATGATTTTTTTATTATCTAATTTTCTAGAAAATACTATATTTTTTTCTAGAAAATAAAACTGAAAAATGCAAACCAAATATGTTTTTCAGAAAATCACATTTTCTATAGAAAATGAAAATGGAAAACAGACTGAAAAATACAAACCAAACGCCACCTAAATTTACTTGTGAGCTTCACTTAAATTCAATATCAATTATACTCGTATCATTTCGATAAAAAAAAACATTTCCTTTTTTTAATATTGACTCTCTTTTTTTTAGTTCATAATTTTAAATAACTCACATTTAATTATTTTTCTCATAATTTTATACATGTTATCACATTCTTCATTAAAAAAATTATATCCAATTTAACCATTATCCAAAACATATGAATACTCGTCTAAAATTTAAATTCTATGTTAAAAATTTAGAATTTAAATTCTATGATAAAAATTTAAATTTTATGTTAAAAATTTAGAATTTAAATTCTATGATAAAAATTTAAAATTTAAAATTATATATTCATTTGACCTACCAAAATTATCTAAGTTAAGTCGGTCATTTAAACGTTTATTAAAATATATCTTTCTTCGCTTTTTTATTCCTCCATTATTTATTAGTGTCTTATTGTATTCATCTTTAATATATATCTTATTTGGATAAGAATTCTTATCTTTCTCTCTCTCACTTTAGCTATTATATAAATTAATGTCTTTTTTTCTTCTTTTGTATCTAATTTTTGATATAACCGTTTAAAAGTTTTATTCTTTACTCCATTAACTATTTTCTTAGTCTCTTCTTGACTATTGTATATATTTTTTAAATTTTTTTCGTTCTTATAAATATATAATTTTTTTATAAGTTGTTCGTTTTTACTTCACTTTCTCATCCCACGACCAAGAATCCTTATACATGTCCATCCTTTTGACTCACTGAGTATACTCTATAGTTTTCCCTTCTTCATTTTTTATTTCAAACTCATAACTCTCATGCACCCTCTCAAATTCCTCAAGTTTTACTCCGACATGCTCATTTAGATCGTCTCCTATTAAAATTATTTCATTTAATGAAATATTTTATAATACTTTATTTAGGTCATCCCAAAACCTAGATTTGATATCTTCATCTAATCCTACTTGAGATACATATATGCTAATTACATTCATAGTTATTTTTGCTACTACTATCTTGAGAGCTATAATTCTATCATCTTTTTAACTACTCCTATAACTTCATCATTTAACGAACTATTTACAACAATGCCCACTTCATTTCTTATTTTACTGTTTTATGTGCATCAAACTTAAAACTCGAGTTCTTTATCATTTTTGTCTTGCCTACTCAATTTATCTCTTATACATACAAAATACTAATACCTCTCATAATCATCGTATCTACTATCACTACAAGAATTTTTGGATTCAACAACACCCAATAGACAACAGTTTTTTGAAAAACCGTTGTCTTTTTTTATTTAACAACGGTTTTTTCAAAAACCGTTGATGTTGAAAAATTTTTTACGGAAAAAGACAACGGTTGTTAAAAAATCGTTGTCTTATGTATGTCAAAGATAACAGTTTTTTAAAAACTGATGTCTATTTGGTTGGTTATGACAACTGATTTTAAATAACCGTTGTCTATCTGTGTTGCTTACGTGATAATACACAACATCGAGCGAGCGCAAAAACGAAAACGTACGTTGTTTACATTTTATAAACCCGGTGCCCTAACCCTCCGCCGAACTCGAACTCTCCTCTTTCCCCCCTCCTTTCGTTTTCTCCTTCTCCCCCGACGCCGCTGAGCTCTGCCCGACGCCACCCTCTTCGAGCACGCGGAGCAAGCCATAGGAGCGCCGTCTCCGAGCTCTAGCAACACACGCGAAGCCCTCTTGCTCTCGATCGCAGCGAGTACAAGCCGACTTTCCCTCTTTTTCTCTTCTTCCTCCTCGTTGCAACCACCCCCTAAGCCACCGCCGACGACAGGTTTTGCAAGAGAATCGGGGCAGGAAGATGACGGCATGAACGAAATGGGGTTTCATGTGGCAGCCAACCAGTCAAAGCAGCTCAAGTTCGGGCGTGGCTCCGGCCAGATCGATCGAGATTCGAGGTACTGGGATGGGGACAATAGGAACAAGGACGGGGGTTTGGCGGAGAAGGATTTTGCAGTAGATGAGTAGCAAGCGGCCCAACTAGGTCAATTATTGGAGAATGGGAAGCGCCCGCGTGGGCATATATCTGCGCACGATCCCTAGGCTAAAGTGAACGAGAAGAAAAGTGCGAAGATTGACGGGGAATTGTACAATGAGGGTGGGCGGGAGGAGCTGGATTCTTACAATGAGGATTATGAAGCTTCTGCAACGGATGAAAGCAAGCTGAAGCAGGGCAATGAGGAGAATTTCGATGATGAGTACGATGATGGTATCGGTATGCAGCATTACGATGATGAATCACATGATGCTGATGGAGTGCGTAGGTTGGATGAGGATGATGGAGATGAACCAGAGAAAGATGTATCTATCGACATACACAACAATGATTCTCGGGAGATACAAGGTGGTTCTGTTGGTGACTTAAAATCATTGAAGGATCATAAGCTTTCGAGTTCCACAAAGAAGGCTGGCTCAAAAAGAAAATCAAAGCGCCACAGAGTTTCTAGTAAGCTATTAACATTTTTATTACTCTTCTATGCTGTATGTGGTTATCAAATTCTCTTAACAGTATCTTTGCCTAAAATGAAATAGTGCAAGATACACATGCAATTTTATAAACAGTCATGACAATTGAATGTTGAATATTCTCTACAATGTGAAACTCACGGAGATATATTTAATTAGTTTTTAGCAGTGAAAGTTTTCAGTAGTTTCCCTTATATTGCGCTAGGAATCATGAACCTTATGTGCCTAAGGCCATAGTATGTTCTTGTCATATAATATTTTGTTATTACTTAGATCATTTTTCTCGGTGTTGATTGGTCTATATGTTATTACTTAAATTTAGAATTTAAATTCTATGATAAAAATTTAAATTTTATGTTAAAAATTTAGAATTTAAATTCTATAATAAAATTTTAAAATTTACAATTATATATTCATTTGACCTACCGAAATTATCTAAGTTAAGTCGGTCATTTAAACGTTTATTAAAATGTTGATTAAAACATATCTTTCATCGCTTTTTTATTCCTCCATTATTTATTAGTGTCTTATTGCATTCATCTTTAATATATCTTATTTGGATAAGATAAGAATTTTTATCTTCCTCTCTCTCACTTTAGCTATTATATAAATTAATGTCTTTTTTTTCTTCTTTTGTATCTAATTTTTGATATAACCGTTTAAAAGTTTTATTCTTTACTCCATTAAGTATTTTCTTAGTCTCTTTCTTGACTATTGTATATATTTTTTAAATTTTTTTCATTCTTACAACTATATAATTTTTTTATAAGTTGTTCGTTTTTACTTCACTTTCTCATCCCACCACCAAGAATCCTCATACATGTCCATCTCTTTGACTCACTGAGTATACTCTATAGTTTTCCCTTCTTCATTTTTTATTTCAAACTCATAATTCTCATGCACCCTCTCAAATTCCTCAAGTTTTACTCCGACATGCTCATTTAGATCGTCTCCTATTAAAATTATTTCATTTAATGAAATATTTTATAATACTTTATTTAGGTCATCCCAAAACCTAGATTTGATATCTTCATCTAATCCTACTTGAGATACATATATGCTAATTACATTCATAGTTATTTTTGCTACTACTATCTTGAGAGCTATAATTCTATCATCTTTTTAACTACTCCTATAACTTCATCATTTAACGAACTATCTACAACAATGCCCACTTCATTTCTTATTTTACTCTTTTATGTGCATCAAACTTAAAACTCGAGTTCTCTATCATTTTTTTCTTACCTACTCAATTTATCTCTTATACATACAAAATACTAATACCTCTCATAATCATCGTATCTACTATCTTCATTATTTTACAAGTGAGGATTCCTATATTTCATGTTCCAAATCTTACACTATTATTTTCTAAAATATTTGTTCTTATCTAACCTATAGTATGAGAACTCTTATCTATTTAACATTATTATTTTCTAAACTATTTCATCTTATCTAACCTATAGTATGAGAACTCTTATCTATTTAATACTATTATTTTCTAAAATATTTGTTCTTATCCAACTTATAGTATGAGAACTCTTTATCTATTTAACACTACACTCAAGTTCTCATGGAAATGTAGTGATTTTTGCATATACATTATGGTTAAACACTGCAACGTGAACTCTTACATATTTAATACTACATCCGATTTCTGAAGATGTAACGATTATTACCGAGATGTTACAGTCGGATCTTACAATGTATTCTTTCTAGGAAAGGACCTATCATTATCATAATAATTTAATGGATTCATTTATTGAATATTTATCTTAGTTGAATGCTAGTTGGCAACTTAATGTAACTAACCCTTTTCTTTTATCCGAACTTGAGACTGATCATGATGGGGCAATTCGTCATGTGCAGAGTTTAGGGTTGTTTTGCTTGAAATTGATTGCTTGATACAAGGTGGCAATTCCCTCGCCCTCAGCGCTCCACCAACTCGTCTCAGGATCAACACGGAGAAGGTAAATCATGAGGGCTACTAGCCTAGATGTTGTGGCTAGCATGTGGGGATGGTGGGCACACCGGCTTTGACAGGTTTTAACTTCCAAATCTCAAAGTGGCAACACCCACCTACTAATCATCAGTCGATCTCGTGGGGACTTGATTGCTTGATACAAGGTGGCAAAAGATGATTCACTCGCCCCCAACACCAACACGTTGAAGGTAAATCATAAATCATGGGGGGCTACTAGCCCGGATGTTATAGCTAATACGTGAGGAGGGCGGATACACTGACTTTGTTAGGTTTTGACCGTGATATCTAAAGATGATAATATTCATATATTAACTATCAGTCTATCCCATGAGACCTTGATTGCTTGACACAGATAGTAATTAGAATGATATTAAATTTTGCATTAGAAAGATATTGTTCCTAAAGATATGGTCGGCTGCTTATGGTTCTAGAATATCTTTCAGGTTTTGACTGCTATTGGTGGTTGTTTTATTCTGAAAATTGATGGATGTATTGTATTTGGAGTTGGATAGTTTCTCTAATTTCTGATTATTTGGATGCTAGAAATTAGTTTAATGGTTTTCTTGGACTGATGTATATGGAGGTTGAACTCTAGAGGCTAATGGCCTTTTGTATGTCTAGAGAGTTAATAGTTTATGATACGTACAATTTTTGTAAATTTTATAATGATATTTGTTTCTCTCTCTTTTTTATAATTCAAATGTCTAAATTTTGTCCTTCAAGTTCCTACTAATCTTGAAGGTACTCAGTCTTCTTCCTTGATTCATCTATACATATTTAGAGGTCAATTTTCAGAATATTCATCCAGTTTTGAATTTTAATTCTCTTACTTGTTCATTAAGCATTTTACTACAGCACAACATCCGTGGGAGCGTATTTATTTCTTTTATTATTGGTGGCAAAAGGCCCTCAGCATCCCCGCCAATCCGTCCCAAGACTAATACGGAAGAGGTAAATCACAGGGACTACTAGCCCGGATGTTGTGGTTAGCACGTGGGGAGGATGAGCATACTGGCTTTGTCAGGATTTGCCCCCAAATCTTTTGATGACAACCCCCATATATTAACCATCAATCCATCTTATGGGGACTATTTTTTTTATTATTGTGTTGATAGGAGAAATGTCAAATTGTTAAAAAATGAACGATGTCAATGTATCTAAATTACATTGTTGATGTGTATGAATTATGCTACCACTTTATATTTTATTTCTAATTTATAGTTTGTTGCTTCGTTTTTAATTCATTGATATCGATGTTTTGATTGAATATATTGAGCATGATAAAATTTTATTCAGATATTAGCATTATATAAAATAGGAAAACTTAATGACAGTTCAGTAGAGATTTCATCAATTTTTTTTAAATAAAACAATAATAAAGTTTAAATGAAGAATTTTTAGCAAAAACAATAGTCCAGTGAATGTAATATTCATTATTTAAATAAGTGTAGTAAAAATAATTATACTCACCCAGACATCTTTCATAGTAAGTTCCCAAATTATAAAAAAAAATCATAAAATTAATTTATGATCTCTCATAATAAGTTCCCAAATTATAAAAAAAAATCATAAAATTAATTTATGACCGTACTGAAAAGTATTCAAATCATAAACATTGTAGTGAATGTTTTATGTAATGTTTCGGAAGCATAGGATTAAGTGGACAATTGGTAATGGTGGGATGATCCTTAACTTTAACCGAGGCACGCAAGGCAGGGAAATAACTGGAAAAGACTGGCTGGGACTTGCCGCCTGAAAACAACACAAACTCCAAAAACAGAGAGTTAGAATGGTACCAACAATGCCTCGGCGATTGTCACTTCCACTCTCAAGTTAGAACTCATAAATGTTTTTAAAACAATATAAAGAGAGTGTGTTTAGATGTGTCCAAAAACTTATCTCATTCATGTGATATCCTCCTCCTTTTATCTTTCTTCCGTTTCTCTTTCCTAGCATACATACGTTCCAATCATTGAGATCCTCCTTTAATATCTTTCCTCATGCTTTAAAATGTTTTATTACTCTTTAACCTTCTTGTATTGCGGTTCTCCTAATGAACATTTATTGTCTTCCCTAGAACGTACTGAATGGAAATAAGCTCACATGCTTGAATTCACCTAGGACAAGAATTACTCGCTCGAAAAGAGTTATCCGTTCGGCATGAGCCTTCTAAAGAACCACCCGCTCGGGAGGAACCTTTTCCAATCGATTCAAGCTAACGCGAGCCTCGAGTAGGACCAGTCATGTGTCTAGTAGGATGGTCGAGGCAAGTCAGATCTAGCTGAATGGACCGATGAGGAATGAACCCTGAGCGAGACCAATCTTCTCAAACTTGTGCCATGCGAGCCCCACCTTTGACCCACCTTGATCTTCATATGATCACATGGTAACATCCTAACCTACCTCATCATATCTATGTGATTCATTTTAAACTCAATTAATTCCCAATAGCATAAATTGATGGATTTAATTGTACTTTATTGACCACATAAAAAATTTTCAAATTAAATTCACGCTTGTGTCAATCACTCATTCATGAGTTTAAGTGGTTTTAGTTCATTTTTATCATATAAATTGTATATTATATTTAAATAATATAATTTAAATTACTAATATATTTATGCGATTATAAAACTAGATAATCGCCAAGAAGTATTTTAAACTCTTTGCTTTTCTTTGTAACAATTATATGAGCTAAGCATGGAAATAAGTATTCCTTATCAATTTTATTGCTATGAAGAAATAAAGAACAATCTATATATTCCTTGAAACAATGTCTATCTCATTCTTAGTCAATTGTATGAACTAAATGCACCATAAATGATATTTGTATCGCAATGGATTAGTAATTTTCTTTTCCATTTGAAAACCAACTTGCAACATTAACAACTATATATGTATATAATAACTTTCTTAAAAAATTTTACAATAAAAGACAATAGTACCTTCTGCAGTTGATGCTCAATATCTATTCTTATAACACTCATGAGGAGTGTCATGTCTGTTACATCTAAGAATTTCATTACTATGGTCCAAGACCAGTTAATATACGAAATGATATGTACCTGAGTCGTTGAGATGATCATATGAACATTTCAAAACTTACAGAAAAGTAACTAGTTTTGAGAATATACAAGGTATGTTTTCAGCATTGTTGCTCCTGTTGGATCAGACATCAAATGCCTCACAAGGCACATTCTCATGCTGTTTGGGGCTAACGCAAACATGTAGAAGGCAAACCATATCAGGTCCACGGAGGAGAGCGTCGATCCAAGAAAGCCTTGCCACATCCTGCAAATCAACATCGCGATGAATATGATCAAACGTCAAGCTTCAAGTCCCTATTTTTTTTAGGATAATACATGAACTAAACAAATCATATTTTTTTTTTAAAAAAAATGTTATTTGTGGATAATATGTGTTAATTGACAAAAGTGCTATTATATTAAATTTGAATTATGAAGAAAGCTTGAAAAACTTGAGATATGGAGAAGACCAAAGAAAAATTGAATTGGAGTGGTTAAGATGAATCAATATAAAGTTCTATCATTCAACAACAAAAAATATTAATCAAGATATAATTAAAATGATAAAAAATGATGGTCGAAATTGAGACTTACGTTTAGATTTTTATATCCCTTTGAGTTAGAAGGAAAATTGTTTAAGACAAGTATGACCTACTAAAGGGGAGCCTTAGCGCAACTGTCATGTGACCTTGTGATCATGTGTTCCGAGTCGCGAAAACAGCCTCTTGCAATATAAGGTAAGGTGCTCTAACCCTTTCCTAGACGTTGTACTGACGGAAGCTTCGTGCGCTAGGCTACCCTTTAATATGATCTACTAAACTTTATGGATCTAAGCGGTGCTTATTGGGAAATGTTAAAATGGAGTAGTTCCTAGAAAGGATAAAATAATAATATTAAAGAGTAATTAAGTGTAGTTGCAATAGATATTAAAATACTAAAAAATAATCTGAAACATATTTAAAACTAATAAATTTTATACTTAGATCACCACCATCTCTAGTACTTGAGTTGGTGTTCATGTGCTTCTTTTGACATTGTAATGTTGATGTATAGAGCATAGAAAAATGCAATTAACTCTTAAAACTCATGATATGCTCACATAAACTTTAAAAATATTGTATCTTGAATAGTAAAACATGGACAAGGATAGGCATACCAATTTGGTAAACGGAAGAATGTCTGGAAGAAAGTCCTGATTCCCTCAATATCAAGTTCTATTATCAGTGCTAGCCCAAAAAGAAAGAATGACCTCTGCCTTTTTCTTTCTTGTGGCCAAAGAGTTTTCCATGCTGCAAGAAAACAACAGGATAGATGATATAATATTAGTGCAGGACGACCAATTGAAAATAAATGAAAATCAGTGTTTTCCATTTGCCAATAATTGGAAAAGTAATACAGAATCCCTCATAATGCTTGGGTTCCAAAACAAAAAATAAACATAATGTGGAACACCCAACAATCAGTGTCTAAAGAAATGGAATACTAATCTCTATCTCCCTAATTCAAAGATGCCCTTTATTTTTCTAACCATATACATTCGATATAACATGGTTTTATCCTCTATGGCCTAAATTATCTACTCTGAAGTTGTTCTGTGACCTTTCTTGTATACTTGAGGTCCAGCAAGTAATCAATTTTCTGCAGCTGATCAAGTTTCAGAGTTTTTTCCTTTGAGAATTTGCTAATCGGTGATCAGAAACTCCATAGTGGCAGAAACACATACACATGAATACATGATCATCGTTTCTATATGTGATTTGTATGCACTAGTTGTTTTAGAAGATCTATACTCTGCGTTCATAAACCAAAAGGTCCACTGAACTTTTTTGCTATGATCTAACAGATGACCTATTGGAAGCTGAACAGGATGGTGATCGTTTCACAAAGCCATATTTGAATGTGATACTTGAGTGTAAATTCAGAGGCACAAGGGTTGTGCTGGTCAACGTGAACGAAACATGTTCCGTCTGCTGACTGGGACGTGGACAGATTGAGGCACTGAAATTGCCTGACATCTTTTCTTTGTGCTGTCCAGAACACTAGCTTCTTATGTTTCTTCACAGAATGAAGTGAGCATCGATAAGGCAGAAAACAGGTCTCCTCTAGCAACAAATTTTCTTCGTTGATGATGAACATGAGCCTCCTCTTCCACATAAAATTAAAAAGAAGTGAATGGATGCTTAATGGATGCACAAAATTAAAGAAGTTGCACATGTGCATTGGTCCTCTCTTTGCCTATAAACAAAAAGACATTAATGTGTTTTCGTAATTGAATGTGTTTCTTAAAGGAAAGAGAAGAGAAGAGAAGAGAAACCAATACATGCAAAATAGCAACTGCAATGACTTCATTATCATCACCAAATGTGAAACTCATAAATTTCAGAGATCCTTTTAAGAATTAGAAGATAATAAAGTATTAATGATAATTACATTGGTATCAGAGAGAAGTTAAAAAAAATCTATGAATTTCTATTTGAATTGTGGATTTACTGTGAGGAATTATATTGCAAATTAAATTGTGCATTAATGTGGATACGAGTAAGGATAATTGTTTGTTCCTAAAATAATGATTAAATTGAGGATACACTCACTTGATTATTATGTTTTTTTGATAGATTTGTGGGATCTAACCCTTATGATTGCTTTAAAACATCAGTTTTTTTATTAATTAAGTTAAAGAGTTTCAAGCTTTTAATTCACTATGGATATATGTATGAAGGCATAACAGTTTATGCTAATTTTATACCTAAAAATAAACTAACAAGAGTGTTAATAACATTTAGTATATTATAATTGATAAAAAAATCAATTATTATCATGTGCAGGTTTGTTTGTTGTTGTTTATGCATTTAGATGATGATTATTACATATATGAATGAATTTATGTTAATTAAGATAGTTTATGATCATCAAAATGATCAACTAAAATGATAATATGGCATGCATAAAATATTCATTTATTCATGACACTTATAAATGCCCATTAAGAAAAATAATGAATAAATACCGTTCATTGATTATTAGAACTATGAAATTTCTCAAAGGAAAATCAATTTTAATTTTAATGACAAGTGAACAGAACCAAGAAAATTAAATTCTTGAATCAAATATATCTTGTTAATCTAAAGATGACATATTTGCCCAAAGGTGTCTTACACAGTACTCTAATGTTTTTATCTGAATTAATGTGTATCATTTGCAGTATTTTCTTTTCATTGACGAGGTCCTTATATTACTTATTTTATAGTTTGAACTTGGAGTGAGCAAATTAATTTTAGGTGTGTTGGATTTTCACTTGACACTAGTGAAGGAAAAGTCAGAAGAGAAGTCCAAGTATAAAGCATGAGAATTATTAACAAATTAAGCCTTGGATGACTATTGCAAACAACATTAAAACTACCATTGCACAAATAAAAACTGCAAAAGAATATCTCAAGTTTGTGGAAGAATATTTCATTCTATTAGAAATTCACTCTTCGCTGTTACATTAATAGCACAACTAACCATCATGAAATTTGATGGGTTGCATAATATATAAGATCCCATTGAGGTGACTAATATTGTACAAAGATTGAAGACATTAGGAATGAACGTGGATGACTCCTTGGTTCATTTTATTTTGAACTTATTACCTCCTCAAGATGGTGTTTTTCAAAATAACTATACCACTGTTAAGGCAAATGGGATGTTAATGAATTGATTGGCAAGTTTATTGAGAAAAATAGACTTAAGAATTCGAAAAGTCATTCCATTAACTTCACGATTCAAGGGAGTTGGTGAAGTGATTATGCATGCCGATGCATGTGCACCTTTTTATACTTCATCTTTTGGCGGAGAGAAATATAATATAACCTTTTAAAGATAATTTTTCACATTACACATATGTGTGTTTGTGTACAGAAAAATCTCAAATAGTAAATGTTTTTGAAGACATTAATAAAGTTAAGGCAATGAGACAAGAAATCAAATTATAAGATCTCTTAGAAGAGTTAAATATTATGAGAAATATGCTAAAACAAGAGAATGTTTAGCATTTGTAACACGTCTTGAAAGACATGACATATGTACACAATATACTATGTCAGATACACCTCAATCAAATGCTGAGACAAAAAGGTGTAACCACACATTACTCAGATAATTCATCATTATTCAAATCATTGTAGATGTACACATTAAAAACAATGGACCTACTAAATAGGGTCCCCTAGCAAGACGACTCCAAAAGCTTCTTTCCTTGAGTTATGGACAAATAGGAAATTCACTTTAACACACATGTATGTATGTTTGGGGTTATACAGCAAAGCAAGAATTTATAATTGACATGAATGAAAGTTAGAATCCCGAACACCGAACACTTAGTACTTAGTGATTACTTAATTGATTACCCAAAAAAATCTAAAGAATTTATAATTGACATGAATGAAAGTTAGAATCCCGAACACCGAACAGTTAGTGATTACTTAATTGATTACCCAAAAAAATCTAAAGGGTACATATTTTATTATCCTAGCCGTGATACAAAAAAAAATAGAAACTAGTCATGTGAAATTGCTTACAAATTGTGAAGTTAGTAGGAGTGAGGAACAACAACGTGTGAACATTAAGGAAGTTAAGGTAAATGTATCTGAGTGCTCCTTCATCTAGTGTTGTTCCAATAGTTGTTCAAATTGTTGAAGAACCTCATAACAACAACATTAAATGACATTTAAATAATGAAACACCCTTGAAGAAACTAACTCACAAAGAGAGCTCAAGTAAATGAGTAACAAGCAATGCTATTGATGATCCTGTCGACCAGTGGAGGGTTCTCGCTCAGATGGCCTAGTCAGACAGAAGAGTTGTTGTGACTTTTAAGGGAGCGGAGTTACAGAAAGCTAGGGGAGGATGAAAAATCAATCTAGCAGAATCCCTTTTCTGAAGCACCAAATGGACCTTATATAGGGGAGGAGGAGAACCCCTGTCTTGTTTGGGTTGTCTTGTCTCATAAAATTCAATCTTCTGACACAATCCTCTGGCAACCTTAGTTTCCCTGAGGGTCTGACATGGCCGCCAAGAGGTATATTCCAGGATGTCACTTCCGTCCTCATTAATGTCTGGTGCTCACAGGATAATGGCAGGTGTCTCTTCTTCATAATGAGAGGATATATCTGTATCTGACGGAGTCTAATCTAATTAAATGACTTAGACAATGCGGTCACCCTGGCTTGTCTTATTATGTAGCTGTGAATCCATCCGGGCCTGGCCGACCGACCGGAAGTGGTCACCCGGAGGGGCTCAGTCACTCGGCTGTCAACGACTCTTGGGTGGGCAAGTCGCCTAAGTGGGTTCAGCCGTTCCTGGTGCCTGCCAATCCGACCGGCCGGCCGGGCATGCCCGACCAAACAGCCGGCCACAAATCGTGAGTCACTTCTTAGGGCGGAGTGTGATTTCATTAGCAGGGCGATCGAGCCGTCCGGTCGGGCATGCTCGACCGGGACCGCCCGCCCGGAAGTCAACTACACCTTCGGTATCCCTTTTTCAAGGGAATCGTGTTTTCCCTCCGCCCGACTAAACCCTTTCGGTCGGGTTCAGCCGACCAATCTCATCCGACCGGCTATCGCCGACCGGACCAGATCCGTGTAGCCCCAAGCGCATTCCTCAGGCAAGGTTAACACCCTGTGCGCCCGACTGTCCTTACCTCGATCGCCCACCCCCGACCGGGCTTCCTAACAGGTCAAATTAACTCCCGACCGGATCAACTGAGAAAATCAAAATAAGTAATTCCAAGATTCCAAGCAACTATAAAACTTATTTGCAAGAATTAGATCTTCAAATTAATAAAGATTCGGTTTCATTTTCACAAGTCGTAGATAGTGCAAAATCTAAGAAATTGTTTTTTTTAATGATGTTAGATATCAACGAGTTGGGTAATTTAGAGTTAGGATAGATGTTAAAGCAACCCTTTTGAATAGAAATCTTAAAGAGGAAATGTTATATTTTAAGAAATCAATATATCAAGTCAAAGAGGCTTCCATGCAATGATATTTTAAGTTTAATCTGTGATAAACTATAAGAATTATAAGGATTGTATCAAAAAACCTTATGGAATTCTAGAGAGGTCTAATATAGAAAGTGATCTATTTCAGAAAGAGATAAATTAAGTCTCAAGCAATGTCCAAAGAATGATAATCAAAGAAAAAAATAGAATCAATTCCATATGTTTCTATTCTGAGAAGTCTAATTTATATGCAAACTTGTACAAAATCATACATTAGTTTTGCAATCAGAATGTTAGGCATATGGTTTGAAATCTCATACCATGTCGCGCGAAACGTATTGATCCAGTAAATCACCGAAACTCGATGCTACTAGTACTAAGATTTAAAATCTCGAATTGTGTTGTACTTTCAATCTTTGACTGAAATGGTGTAGGTGACAGATTAGAGGTTGAAGGATGAAGGAGATGAAGCAAGGGAATGAGACATTGTATGTACTAAGTGGTATCAAGTTTCAATAATTCGCCGAAATATTATGTTTCGATCGTTCTGCCAAACATAGTACAAGATTTAAAATCATGCTCCGGCACTGACAATGTCTCTTTCCTATATTTCATCTCCTTCTTTATTCAACTCCAATCCATTACCAACATCATGCATCGACACATTGGCACAATACTGAAAGTATCGCTCCATTCAAAAATTGAAACATCCGCACGACTCGAGATTTTGAACCTTAATTAGGCAAGTATCAGAATAATCCAAGAATTGACCATTAGAAAGTCGTTAAGACAAGTTCAATCCATTGGAAGTGGTTGGTTACTTTGATTCAGATTTTGCTAAATGCATTGACCACAAAGTCCATTTTTGATTATTTATTTATTTTCAGAGAAAGCACAATATCATGGAAAAGTGATAAGCAATCTACCATTACCTTATCCACAATAGAAGTTAAGTTTGTGACATGTTTAAAGCCACAATTCATGCGTTATGGCTGCGAGCTCTATTTTGTTAACACTTTTACCAATTTGCTAAACTTTATTGCGATAATTTTACAACAATCTTCTTCTCCAAAAATAATAAATACTCCAGACGTGTTAAACATATAGAATTAAAGTATTTTGTCATTAAGGAAGAAATCACAAACAAAGAGTGTCTATCTCATGATTGCAAATTAGTTAACAATTAAAGTTTTCCAATAAAAAATATTCAAGGAACATTACATAAAATGAGTCTTGGTTCTGTACTGAGCTGACTTATGTGTTTTGTAATATATTTATTTTTTATTTCTAGTAATGACATACACATTATTGTGTTTTAATATGATCTAAAATTGCCTAAAAATATTACAATGAACTCAAAATCTCGAGTTGTACCAAAGTTTCAAACTTTGACCAAAACAATTCTGTTTTGATACCCTGCTATGGTGCTAGTGGAGAATTGACGGGGGAAAGGGGAAGGAGATGAAAAAGAAGAGATCACAACTATATGTCTAGCTTCAAGCTTTATGTCCTATCTAGATTAATACGGCTTTCACATTGTATCATATGAACACAAGCTAAAAAAAATAACAATCATTTCAACTCATCTTGACGCATATGATATACCAAGTAATAGTCGAATCTATAACGACTGGCCTAGCCCCACAGAAGTTTCCCACTAGCTGCTAGAGTAAATTGGGAAACGCTCACGACGAGCAGTCCAAAAGCCCAGCATCTCATGATTATGCGCTCCATTTGGAGGAAAAAATCCTGCAAAATAATTCGTAGCTAGGGATCAAATCGCGGATTCCTAGGTGACGACTAGTCGCCCTTTCGCTGCACCATAGCCCCGAGAGCCTCATCTTGACACATATGATAACATTTCAAGGGGTGTTGAATGTCAGTATGACACAATACTCATTGATGTGATTAACACAACGACATAGGATAAATTCCTTTTCTAGAGTAGTATAGCCCCGAGAGCCTCATCTTGACACATATGATAACATTTCAAGGGGTGTTGAATGTCAGTATGACACAATACTCATTGATGTGATTAACACAACGACATAGGATAAATTCCTTTTCTAGAGTAGTATCAAGCAAATTTTAAAATTTCAAGCTATGCTAAATTTTTTATCTATGATCTGAATGATATGGTTTTGGTACCATATCATGCTATGCCAATAAAATTCCTTATCTCAGTCTTTAAAGTACAAAATGCTTGCAACCAATTCAATTTTACTTTTTTTCTTTAGTCACTTATAAATTTTAACTTTTTTCATCTTATAATAATTTACACAAAATTTATTCAACTGTGTCAAGCGAAACAATTTGGCACCTTAATATATGAAAGACAACTGACAGTTGAGTATGAAACCATATCAATCAAGTTATAGATATAAATCATCATAATTCATCAACTAAAAAGAGATAACCAAGAGCATTATAAAAGCAAGTTTTGTTATCAACAAATTCATACATCATTAATCATATAAGCTATTTCATAGCAAACTCTGAGGTATCCTTCCACCTTCCAGGGTTTCAATCCCAACTAATACAAGATGTATTGATGGTGGCGACAATGTATCAAGTTGGTGTTGATTGGTACTAATTAGGAGAAAACAAAATTAAAGATGGAAGGAGAAGAAATAAAAGCGGCCTCGGTCACTAATCCCTCACATGAAATTATTGGTGGATCGATCATGAGCTGAGTTGAGAAGACAAAATTAAAGGCGGCAGAAGAAGAAATAGAAGAACCCTAATTCACAAAATCCTCAATTCACCTCACACAACCCTCTCTATTATTTGTCTCGTAAAGAAAGGCTTGTGGCTATGGTGGTGGCTCACATAACTAAAGAAGACGCTCATCCTCTATTCTATGTCGCACCTCCCATTGTAACTCCATTGGCATCTCATGACACACTCATGGCTCCACCAACCTATGTAAGCTGTATCAATATGTCATTGTGTCAGTTGGCGACAAACAGAGCAGTAATTCTTGTCCACGCCAACCAGCACAAAATAAGATTTGGATCATTGTTTCGTAAAACAATGTTACAAAGAAGCGGAGATATGGCGCAGGAATAAAAGAAAGACAAGGAATAAAAGATCTCTCAAAAATGATATTCATACCAAGCATCGAGGGACTACGATAATTTTGCATCATTGAGTTCTTTTCACAAAATATATCTTTCTTCAATATAGCTGCTATAGCGGATGCATAATTTGGAGCTTCTGATAGGGACCGGACAACCGAATATCCTGCATATTTACAAGCAATAAACAATGTTGCTGCAGACATGAACATATAGAAAGAAATTACTAAGTCAGTGAAACCATAATGGAAATTGAGTTTCGTACCTGTAGCTGGATGCACCATGCTAGCTGCAGCACCAAATGCAAGGTTCTTCTGTTCGGTGTTTGGTAATGACCCGCCAACAGGAATATATGACCATTCCTACACAATATTTTACAAAGTTATTGCCTGAAAAGGCTGAGGCGTGAAAATCCATGCATATCAACAAGCTCTCCTTAAACTTTATTTGGCAGAAATTTATGACTAGCAATCGTAAGACTTCAAAAGGTGCATGACAATCTTTCTGTTAGGGAATATTGTTTAAGGCAACTAGTCAAGAAAATCAGTGTCCACCTAGGGCATATTTTCTTAAGGCAACTAGCCAAGACAATCAGTGTCCAAGTAGGAACAGCCATTACAAAATCAACTATAAAAATATACAAACTGTCAGGATAAGAGAGTGAACAAACTTGAAAATTGAAATGTTTGCATCAAAACATAAGGTAATAAAGAACTTTTAAGTGTCAACAACAGCAGTACCAGTCCCAAAAGATTGTTGTTTTTATTCAAATTCACAAAATAAAGGATAGACCTGACTGTTGAAACTTATGCCAAAATGGAAATTTTCAGGTATAACAATGAACTATTCTATTCAAAGTCTTGGCTTCAGTTTCAAAAAAATGTTTTTTATGTTTCTTTCATGGTAGGTGAATAAGAAAGATCATATCTCAGCAAACAACATGATTTCTTAGCAAAGAAAAGGACTATAGATCTTGATGGCATATACATGATATTCAAATGAATTTTTCAAAGACACTGCTAGTAGTCTGACAGCTCAGCCTTCATGTGTAAGTATATTCTTTTTCTTTTTTCTGTTTTTCCAATATACAAAGAAAATGTAGAAACTTTCAAATCTTTTACCTCTTCATATACTTTCAGCACTTTAACACCCATAGTGTCCAAACGAGACATTAGTTTCTTCTTGAGAAGATCAAAAGGCATAGCATTTCTTGATGCTAAACATGTTTCCTGTAATCATGTCATGTTTAAGCCATCCATTACAATGTAAAATGAGATTGTCTAAAAAAAGGAAAATTCAAAAAAATGTTAAAAATGAAACCTCAAAAAAGACCCTCGTAGGTGACATGGGCATGGCATAGAGAAATGTTGGATACTCCGCCTCAGGGCATCTTTGTTTTTCCTTCATGTAGTCTCTGTAGTCCATGAAAACCATTAAGTCGGGATCATATGGGTTGTTTTCCACCTGAAGATGACATCAAATAGATTGATTACTAAAAAATAATTAAAGTTAAGGTTTTCATGTCAAATATACATCACATGTGACTTTATTGAAATAAAAATATATATATTTTTCATGTTTAGTTTCCTTACCTTGTTGATATTCATTTGGCATGAAGAAAAGAATTAGTTAACTAGTATGCAAAGCTTCAGGACCAAGTGTGCTGACAGGCCAACTGAACCCTCTATAAGCCCAAGAATTGATGAGAAAAAGAGGACACAAAAAGCAATATGGTTCAATCAATAAGCCTATGTTCATAGGCCAAAAGACAGAGATCGTCAATTAAATTCACAAGAAAGGACTGTAGCTCATAGAGTAGAACAACTCTAGTACCATATATAAAGACATCCAAAATATTTTAATGATGGCTCATAAAACAAGGATATCCCAGTATAAAGACTCTCATCAGAGTTGCATAAGCAAATGAGTCATAAGCACAAATGCAAATGTCATTTATATCATGGACATATTTGTAATGTTTAAGTTGAAATAACGGACTTTGTTAACATGGTATCAAAGACCTCTCTCTCTCTCTCTCTCTCTCTCTCTCTCTCTCTCTCTCGGTCACATACCAATAAAGTTTTAATTGCTTTGTTAGTTTTCTAATGATTATCTGGCATTCTTATTTATTTTATGATGATTGTTTTGCTCAATTTTCTCTTTGGCCCATTGGGGATAAAAGTACAATCTATAAGGCTAAGGCATCATCATTAAGTAACATGTTGATTGATTTTCAAAGGGATCAAGTCCTTCATCAAGTGCTTCATCTAAAGAGTTAACAAAGGGCTCTTTCAAATTCCATCAGAGGTTTCATCTAAGGTTAAGTCATCATGGGGGTCGAATCTTATAGTTCAACTAGATTCATCTTATTTTAGGTGAGGTAGAGACTTTCTTTTTCCTCTAATATATCTATTTCTTCTCCTTCCTTTTATTCCTTCCCAATTGTATAGTCTCCTTTACATTCATCTTCATCAAGTTGTGTCACAAGGGGGAGTCTATGGGTACTTGTCTTCCTCTTCCTTCCTAACAACTTTTGTTTTGTTCTTCCTTCTCCCAACATATCCAATTTTATAATATTTGCATGTATCAAATGCATGGTAAAGAATTAAACCCAAAAGAAAAATGTTATTCGCATTTTACATTCACATTTTACAACATCCAACAAAGTTCGAGTTGTGCTTTCCATCTCCAATGAAGACCTACTAGAGAAATATTATATTATCATTTTGCTAAGTCAAGTAGAAGGTCGAGTTGTTCTATCTTTCTTCCAAAACCGTTGAATGTTTTTTCTTTACCTGCAATCTATTATGCGTTGATGTAATTCTCACTTTAAAAGAAATACTTGATTCAATTGAGAGATTAGTTCCTAACATTTCTCACTTTGCTCTCTCTCTTTTCTCTTTCTTTGTCAAAGTGTTTAATTTATAGACAAAGACAGTTGGTTATATGCAAATGTATGTTTTATGTAACGAGTTAGACATACATAGTATTTTTATTTTGAGCTTACAAGAGAATTTTAAGAGTGTTAAGTCAATAGGATATTATATAGTGAGTCGAGACTTAAGATTTTATAATATGTCTATATATAGCCATAAAATGGATATCTCAACGTAATCATCATAAGACAATATAATATCATCTTTCTTATATTCTGGAGCTTATTGACTGGAGTACCTTTAGTCATGTGGATTTTAAAAAAAAATTGCCAAATGCAAGCTTCCTAGAGTCTTTTGGAGATATTGAGCTCTTCGACAAATCTTTTTATGTTCTTCTTGGTCTCCTCACTCATAATTTTAATTATCAAAGGAGATGAATTATTGCTGTGAAATTTTAATATCTCCTTTCCCTTGTCTATGTCAATTAGAGATTCCTTTGCTCTAAATCACCTTAACACAATCTTTCATTTGAAGAATTGACATGATCTTAAGGATAAAATTGAAGCAATATCACAAAGTTTAATATGGTTTGGCAATTGGAATATGTCCATAAACAAAGAAGAACACATTGAATATGATAACTATACAAGCTTTTGCTACAGTAGTTTATAGGATCGCGAGGTCAAAATCAGATCAATCAAGATTGAATCGTAGAAACATACGATCCTATCAAAAACTTTTAAAATTTAATTTAATATTTGATAGGATGATCAAATTGATCAATAAAGACTAAATTAATTTTATATTCAATTAAAATGCCCTTCAAATAAATTAAATTAATAATATTATTATTAATGATATTAATGGGATGAAAATATATAGAATAAATAAATATAATTATCTATAATTTTTAAAATTTAAAACAAATTTTTATAGATTTTAATTGGATAATTTGAATAGGGGTTGAGAAAATCTATTTAAACTATCATATTTAAGTTAGGAGTTGATTGAATTAAGTTAACGAAGTTTCAATTAAAAACCTAAACTTCTTAAAATCACTATGTCGAGTGTGTTGTGCTCCCTCCTCATCCGTCGCTGCTCCCCTCACCCACTGTTGCAAGCCGCCGCCTTCCCCTCTTCCCCATCGCAAGCCGTCGACGCCTCCCCTCTTCCCCATCGCAAGATGTCGTTCCCCTTCGCAAGCTGCTGGCACCATCCCGCCGACAAGGACCCCACCGCTATCGCTGCCCGCCGACAAGAATGTTGTTTGTCTATCCATTGTTTCGGCTGTGTGAAATCGTTTGTAACGTGAGATCGCTACAATTTCATCGATTCTATAGGATTTCAGCAATTCTGTATCAATTCCACTCCAAACTCGGATCTCAATCGATCCTAGATCAATTTACTGCTTCTGGATTGTACGATCCTACGATCCAGATCGCGATTTTGCAAACCATGTTTGATACTACTCATCTACTAAGCTTGTTTGTTTCTTGCCTAAAGAAATTAAAAAGAGAAATATGTTAGAAAATATTACAAAACATCTACACTATAGATTACACCTTACTAATATCAAAATGAGTGTAGTGAATCAGATAGAAGTGAAGTTTAAAATATGCTCCATATTGAAGTTTTAGTCGTCACCCAAAACTAGAATAGTATGGTTTCAACACCATGTTATGTTGACAAAAGACACACTTCGAACTTCGAAGTATGCAGTGATGAATTTAAACCGATTTTACTCTTTTAATAATTTCATTAAAAAAAAGAATGTCCAGATGAATTCATATAAAATTCCTCCTAAAATTTTTTCACTTAACATGTTACCTTTAAAAATAATAATAGAGTTTTAGAAAAACATGTTACAAAAGATATAACGCATTACTTAAATTCATTTTAGCACATGCCAACGGAAGCAAATGTGTCATCAATCGAGCAATACAGGAGATTACTTGTGCCAATCAATAGTAGGTTTTAGTAATCTATCAGAATGCTACATTTCGCTTGACACAACATGAGATTTCAAACCAAGCCTAAACCCTAAGAATGACATATTTGAAAGACAAGCCTTAAATATTACAACTACAACAATTAAAATCTTTAGTTTCTCAATCCTCCTACAATAAATATTTTATGATACAATTTTACATAACTTTATTTATGGTTGTACAAATCCTCTTAGGCTACATCTATTTAGAGAGAGGGGGTTTAGAGGGAAAAGAAAGGGAGAAGGGGGAAGGAGAGAGAGGAGTGATAAAAAATTCTCTAATTGGATGTCAAGAGAGGAAGGAAAAAAAATCCATGCTTCAACACGTTTTCCACTCTATTTGGAAAATGATGATGATGATCAATGTCCAACGATGATTCAGTCATGGTCCAACAATGGCTACCGGTGGTTCAAAGATCAGATTTATAGTTCATCATGGTCTAATGGTCTGACAATGATTTAAAATGGTTACGTGGTCAAATTTAATAGTCAATGGTGGTTTGACAATTAGATCGGTAGCTGTCAATGGTCCATCATCAATCAATGACGGTTTGCAATGGTTCGGTAAAAGTTGATGATGGTTGAGAGTGATGACTCTGGGCAGTCAAAGATGGTCCAATGGTGGTTTGACATCCAATGATAATTGACAATTGGCAATGAAGAAAAATATAAATTGGTTTTTTACCATTTCCCTCTCTCTTCTTTCAATCTGTCCATAATTGGGTGTATTAAATTTGGATGCGAAGAGGTCAAGGGAACCTTCCTTAATTTTCTACTCTCCCCATAGTTTCATCTAAGTAAACATATGCTCTCATCCTTTCCCTCTTCCTCCCCTTCATTTTAGTTCCCTTCCTTCCAAGTAGACAGTGCCCTAAGGTTTTGAGGGTTGTTTAATGATAAAGCAATCTAAAACCCAATTAATGGCATTCCAGATTTACTCAGAATACCATGATTGGAGTCGAGTCAACAATTGTTGAAGGTGGCCACTTAGAAGGTCAATAGCTTGACCAACAACATCTTGGCCAAAAATGGCATACTTGTAGGTCAAGCCTGCAACTGATACATACTTCTAGAGGAAATATTGAATATATGAAATTATAGCCGGAATAAATTGTTTGTGAATATCCATTACACCAAACCAAGACATTTTTCCCAATGGTCAAATTTGGTAAGCTGTTTTTTCTATTAAGACAACACAATACACCCCTGTCGTTTCTGTTTAAATCTATTTAATGTTCTTGTAATGTTCCTTTTTAGACAATTCTTGTGTCAGCACGACATGGGTATGGGATGAGGTAATGAGTCCAAGTAACAAAGACTACAAATACCTACTATATTTCTCTATCACAGTTCAATCCACCACATGGTTAAACAAGGCTATTATATGCGAGCAGCTAAAATCATGTATTCCTCAGGTTTTATATCAAGTCGTCATTTTATACAATTGTTCAGAGGTGTTGTATAAGATTGTTTATATGTCAAAAGTTAGTTGCTTAGGTAAATTCGGCCAACAGTTTAATAATCTATTAATATAGTACTCTACCTCAAATTAAAAGATGTAATAAGCACTATAAATTCCATCTATTAAACAATAGTTGATATCTTGATATTGAGAAGAAAATCTAGCCAGCAAAATCTAAGTGTAACAACAGGGTGACACAAAGATTAATAATAATTGTGTTGTACCTCCACTTCAACTCCATATGCTGTTTGCACTGAAACACGAGGACCTCCTACATCATACTCTAGAAGTTTTCCTGATGCAGCTCCAGAAGCAACAGTAGCGAGCCTGCACTTTTGGAAGTTAGCAATTTAGCACAAACTCTCATATCAGCAATAACATACATATCTTGAAGTACCTGCAAGGAATCATATAATTCTTTTCACAAACAACTATGCTACATCCATTACTTCCTTCAATAATTTTTTCCACTTTTGAATTGAGGTACATGACTCCATATTCATGACACCTGAAGATGTAGAAGGTATCAGTTACCGTTACATTTAATCACAATGTTTTGATGAGAAGTGAATTACAAACAATCGTGTTACCTTCTCAGCAATGCTTCGTGCAATAAATGTCGGCTAACCCTACCATACGGACGACCAATGAAAATTGGTTCATTACTATCAAGATAGACAATTGTATCACGCCAAACATGCTCAATGCAGCTCTCTAAGCCAAGATCTAAAAGGGCAAATAGGATCAACAACAAAAGTTAGATCTTATCCAATAGCTCTCAAGACAAATGAGAGGAAAACAAATACTAAGGTAGCCAGCCATTTCTTAAATATTCTGCTTAGTCTAGCTTTAATTGATATTAATGAAATAGATAAAAATGTGATGGAAAACAAGTCAGTGGATAGATAGTAGGTTATATCCCCTGTGAAATTAGGTATAAAAAGAAAGACATCAATCTGAATTAAGTTGGAAATTATCAATGGACAAAAAGGAATTTAAAATACAAAAATCTATATATTAGCTTCACAATCGAGACTTTTGACCTTCCTCCAGAAGATGAGGCAAAGGCATGACAAGCCTTCCTCCATAAAGATGACAAGCAGTGAGCCATTCTGGAGCAAACAATGAGCTTTGCTACATGATGACGAGGTGCAATCAAGGCTTCCTCTATGCAGATGAGGAACAACAAGTCTTTTGTGAGGTGTGGGCAAGATCATAGGGACCAACAAGACAGGAAGCTCTGTTTCTTCCATTAGGGTGCTATACAAGGACCGACACCAAAATCATAATAACTGATATAAGCACTAGCATGTCTCATTCCGATCGATGACTGATATCCTAGCTCGAAATAAGATTCTAAACTTGTATTAACTTATATTTTTTGCTTAACTAACGCAATTGGTAAGGTGTGTAACTCCTTATTCAATTCTTTCTACATTAATTTATACATGCTAAGTTGTACCTTTTCATTTTGATGTAGAACTAAGACAAATAAATTCAAACAACTCTAAAAGAGAACCAATCGTGGTTTGAAATCTTGCATTCTGTCGAGCGACACAATAGAGATCTAGCCAGTTCAGTAAATTATCAAACCTCAATCATGGTAGGTATCGGTATTCTCTCCCATGCCAATTGTACTTGTGTCAATGAGTATTCTACCTTCTACCTTGCTGACAACTCACCAAACCTCATCATGTGATAAAGTGTGTTTTTGTGAAGTCTTCTAAGATGTTAATTTAAATCATTAATTCCCTCTTCAATCTAGGTTTGTGTGTTCTTCGTCTATGAAATTTTGTGCTCAAGTAGTATTTACTCTCTACAACTTTGTGAGAAATTTCCTTGTGTTCAACATAGTATTCTATTACTATAATTTTATAATAGACTTCATCTATTTTTAGTGAGGATAATCCAATATCTATTTGAATTTCTAACCTGAGTCCGTTGGCTAAGGGTTAACCAAGATCTTCCCAATGTCACATGTTGCAAATTCTCAAATTGATAACAATACTCAAATACATTTAAGAATGATTATTAGATTTATCAGCATGTAACATAGCTCTCAAGTAAGTGTGGCACCATATCTTTCTTCAAGTGTACCTTTCCTTTCAGGTGAATGTTTGATAGGCGTTGCCTATTCATACTAAATTGACTCGAACACATTCAAAATTTCTTAGAATCTACAGTCAATGTTATCCTGGTCATGCATGTGCGAAATCAGGCGTTTTACCATCACTCTAGTGAGAAAACATTAGATATGCTCAAAGGCATAAAACTTCAAAGTTAATCCATTGGTAATAAAACCCATAATGTTCTCACGTTCCAATGAGAAAACATATTGACCACATCCAAATGGCTTTTGGAAAAAGATAGTATAGATCCACTTTGTCTCATACAAATGCTGCTTTACTACCATCAGATATGCTAGAATCAATGCTATCCCCAGCCAACATCAACTTAACATATAGGTTCAATTTTATTTCATGGGTGGTTGAATTCTAGCTTATTCGGATCAAGCTCAGATAACTCTAGTCCAATCTTGATGCTTTGTCTTCACAAAAATAATTACTTGGTAAAAGGAAGAAACTGGTTAATAATTTAATCAAATCAGATTAATACACAACCAATTGGACTGAAGTTATCCACAATTTAAGGTAGTACTAGTTCTCTATTGTCAAGATCCATTTCCATGTTGTGTCAAGTATGACTTGAACATTTTATTTTTTTAGCATCTAGTATAATAATAGGCACAACGGTAAAGTTGTTGTCATGTGACCTCGTGGTCACAGATTTAAGTCATGGAAACCACCTCTTGCAATGCTAGGTAAAGCTGCATATAATAGACCCAATGTGGTCCGACCCTTTCCCGGGACCCTGAATTGGCAGGAGCTAGGCACCAGATTGCCCATTTACTATAATAATAGGATGTCATTCTCATCCCATTTTTATGATTAACAATGACAATTTTCAATATCAATCAACTTAGTAAGTACAAAAGAACATAATCAGTTTCACAAAATTATATGCAGCATATATCTTATCTGACTTGGTAAAAACTGTATAGTTGAAGGGATAATTCCTTTGAATTTATGATTTCTGATAAAATCTCTTTTGGCTTGATGAAGTATGATAAGAATGTAGTCTCCAGTATAAAACTAAGAAGAAGAGTTCAAAAGTATCTTTTGTCAGCAAGAGAAAAAAATTAAACTATAAAAACTAATTTGAACTCTAAGAGAGAAGAAAAATTGCCAATATATGAAAAGATGATAGAATACTTACCCTTAAACTCATCTTCCCACACACCATAATTATTGGTAAATGGAAGATCTGGCCCAATGAGACCAACTTGCAATCCTTTTTTAGCTGATTCTGCAGCAAGAGAAAGACCAGCTGGACCACAGCCAATTATTATTAAATCCAATGTAGAACCCTCAGCAGATATAGGCAACAGCTGAAAGAAGGATTTGCAACTAATTTTATTAGATAGAAAAAATACTAGTCCAAACAAAAGTGAATTATACGTCAAGATGAATTCAAGATTCAACATTACATGAATATCTAAAAACTAATACACACTGCCTGTACACTGGTACTTTAGGTTCTGTTATTCACAAAGATTAGCAAATCTGTTACATCATAATGTTTTCCTGTAACTTCACTCTCTAGTATAAATTGAAAGTTCATGCAACAATCGGGAGCACTAAATATATTGGTCATACAGTGAAATGTTATAGATGAACCAGGATTATCCAATTTGGTCACATGTTCCCATGGTTGTGTCAATGAGTTCCACATGGTATATATGAGTTAATTAGTATTTGGATGTCAAGTGTGCTAACAATGGTATTATGGCAATCTTTGCTATATTGACACATTTCTGTGGTCAAACGATATCATATGAAATGCATGTCAATACTTGAAGGAAAAATAAATACATATTCACTCATACGCATTTCTTTAGCTTACAATGAAAAGTTAACTCTAGCCATCTTACTATATCAAACATTTTGAGAAAAGATCCTGGAAATCTAACTTCTATTATCTTTGTAGGATTTCAGACTTATTAGCAAAGGGCACTTTTCTCAACTAAAATGATATTCTAAATTTCCTTCAAAGAAAATTCTAGAAAAAGGAATTAAAAATAATTGTTTAAGTGCATATCAGCTACGACTTTAACAGTCAGATTGGAAGTTTGGTCGAAAAAGATAAGTGACGATTTCACAATATAGCATAAGTCCATTACAAAACTAGGCTACAATACATGATTTATCATAACAAGGTTGAACCTCAGGGCATAGACTATCTTCCACGGTTCAGGGATTCATGTCATGCTGTCACTTTCTTAAGTGCTTAACGTTGAGACTAAAAAGATTTAACATTGTATGCGCCGCTAAGACGTGGTGTCTAGCAACTTGGTTTGGCATTCATCAACAAACACAGGAATAGAAAAAAAGAAGATTTGAAAAACAGGATCACGTCAGCATACAAAAAAGAAGACGTGGTGTCTAGCAACTTGGTTTGGCATTCATCAACAATCACAGGAATAGAAAAAAAAAAGATTTGAAAAACAGGATCACGTCAGCATACAAAAAAGAAGCCCAGATAAAACCTTGTCTGCGATCTTGCTCTGTCTCTCCATTTGTTTAGTTCCCTGCATTCGGACAAACAGCCGCTCACTCCCTCCCGCCTTAACGAAATCCTCCTCGTCAGCAAATTCTTCCACTCCAGAGACCTCGTTCCTGGTGGCGACGCAGCTGTCCGCGCCGCCTCCAACTACCGCCCGCACCCTGAGCAAGGCCAGCGACCGGAGCCGCTGGCTTCGAAGAAGCTTCTGCCCCGTAACTGGCATACTCCGCCTCCGGAACATCCACTCATCAGCATGTACGGATATTGCAGCAGTGCTTGCGCGACTGAAGCACTCCATGGCCGTCGCCACCTTCTCCACTGCCGCTGCCACTCCTTTTCGGACAAAGGAACTCGAGCGGTAAAAGAGATGGAGCAAAGCTTGTGGAAGACAGAGTCTGCGCTCAGATTAGGTTTCCGGAAGATGCCAGAGCGAGAGAGAGAGAGAGAAGCAAAGAAAGCAGAGAGACGAAGGCGGTGAAGGGCTGCGTTCGGCCATTCTCTGAGATGAGCGGTTGGCCCTATACATCCGAACAATCGCACGTGTCATCTACTTATTGGAGGTTCTCAAGAAAACGGACCCACTTCATGGATATGCCTCCTCCTTCGTATTTTATCTTTTCCGTCGCCTCATTTGTACCGTACACGTGGGCCAATGAGTACCCATCTGCCTTGTGGTTGAAGAAATGGGCCCCTGGTCACCGATCTACGTAAGATACTTTGCTTGGGTAATCTTTTGGGGTTCGATGCCGGGCTCTCGAGAGAGAGACCCACATCCCAGAAACTAGATATTGCTTACGTGGAGGGTAGGTAATAAAAGAGTGTATAAAAAATTATTATTTGACTATCGTATGTCTTTTTGCAGAAGTTAGGAGGTAATTAATAAAAGGGGTGGATAAAAATTATTAAATTATAGGGAGGTAATAAAAGGATGAATAAAAAATTATAAAATTATTTGATTATGCTTTTGCTAGAAGCTTCCAAAAGCATAAATATAATTTATTGCTAATAAAGAGATGTAACGTGATTTAGAAAATTGATAATAAAAGGGTGAATAAAAAATTATAAAATTAGTTGACCATCGTATCTTCTTTTGCTGGAAGCTTCACAATATCATATAAATGAAAGCATAAATATAATAAAAGGGTGAATAAAAAATTATAAAACTATTTGACTATCATATCTTCGCTTCTACTGCAAGCTAACACAATATAAATGAAAGCATAAATATAGTATATATCAATATCGCTCATAAAGAGATCTAACGTGATTTAGAATCCTTTTCCTACCCTATAATTTATGACTCCTCTCTCAATCACTCTATGAGAGCTCATTATCTTTCTCCTTTACGAGTAAAATTTGGAGATAAAGAACTTCTTACAACATAATAGTTATAGCTTAAGAGAAAGTCTTTAAAGATTACAAGTTGACCATCATATGATCTAACCAATCACTATTTAATCAACCTTCAAATGTCCACCATTGCTCCCCTTTATAAAACCTTCAATCTCTTTCAAACTCTAGTACATGTTGTTCAATCGATTAATCGACTAGAGTACAAAATAACTTCTTGATTACTTTAACCTATGTTTACCAATGACTATTTGAGTCAACTAGATTTCACCATTAGTCGACTACTACAATGTTACATGGCCCTTAGGTCATCCGACCATTGTAATATAGATTTGTCTTATCAACAATTCATTCCAGTCTTCCTGCAGTATTAATTGACTAAAATTCTTTATCGGAGCCATAGATCGATCAACTATCTATTCAATCCTGAATAGAAACATATAGTCGTTGGTTGATCACCATAAGTTGACTCCTTAATCAACTCAATTCTCTAGTCAATTGGACTTAGCTTCAGTCAATTGAAACTCTAACTATGATTATCCTAATGATTCAATCTCGCTTAAGTTGAAGACTACCCTCTCTTAAGGGAATACATCTATCAATTCTCACAAGAGCTTACTTTTCGCAACTAGACTTCATCACGAAGGTTGTCTCTCATCAGATAATTCATCTCGTAGATGCACCAAAATATGATTTGCTCTGCATGTCTTCCTTCATATTTCACCTATGTAGTTTGCCTCATCTAGCTGTCGTCAACACTGCGTATTGATGCTCCTTGACTTGTGGTCCCTTAAATGTTTCATATTGTGTTTCTCTAATATATATGGATCTTGAGTCACCAAGCAACTAATTTGATCATGCTAAGTCATGATCTATGAGTTGCTCCAGCACCAACTTGCTCAATGTTTTTCATCCTATAGTCCCTTGGTTTCCTTATGCAACATTCTCTGATCTCCAATGTGTTGGTGCTGAGAGGACAACATTTAACTTAGAGTTTTGATATATGACTAAGGTTAAAGTTAGATTTGTTATGATCTAACAAGTTAGTGTCAAGTGTGCATGAGCAAGTTATTTGATAGTAATTGAAATCCTAATTAAGAACCAGGTAGTGCTAAGTCCTAGTGGAGCTAGGCATCTAAAGTTCTAATTGAGAATCAGATATGAATTAAATCTTGGTTGAGAACTAAGCAAGAAAGTTCTAGCTGAGACTAGGTGAATCAAGTCCAAGTGAAAACAGCTAAGAGCTGAAGGCTTAGCAGACAATTCCAAGTGGAGTAAGCTGAGAGTTGAAGCTTGACAAACAAGTTCAAGTGGAGTAAGCTGGGAGTTGAAGCTTGGCAAACAAGTCTAAGTGGAATCAACTATAACTTGGAAACTTAGTTTAGATGGGTTAGCTTAGAGCTAAACATCTAAACCTAAAGTAAGTACGAATAATTTAAAATTTTGCATCCTACTCATTACGTGCAACAACTGCGGGAAAGCAAAGTTCGATGGTTTCAAGCAACCATCAAACTTTGTTCCTGATGGCTCCCCTTTATTCTTGAAGGCGGAAGATGATTCATAATTAATATTCATGTCGGTAGTGGGACAGTCCAAATGGAAGAGAGAGCTCCCTCCTTTGTTGCCTCTCGATGGTACTTCCCGGTGGTTGGAGTTGCAAATTTTACTCCGAGAGCGGAACACTAAGAATCAAAGTCATGCACGCTCCTCCCACCATTTGTTTTTTGAAAAATATTCCTGGAGGTTGATGGTGGTTCAAATATAGGATCCACTCCGGAAACCTACGAAGACCTGTAAGGCTACGAAGAGAAAACTTCTCCCGCACACATGGAGGTAAGAAAGAGATAGAACAAAATCAATATCTATAAAGCATGGATCTAAAAATGAATCACAACCTATAAAATCAATCACAGATACCTCTATGAAATTTTTCTAAAAAATCATGAGAGATATTAACCTTGTCGTGCTAAAAAATATCTAGAGGTTCTAGAATATTGACTATGACCTCCTCCTGGTCAGGTAAGGGCTCTAGCTCAAGCTCAGCTCAGATGGAAGTACAACCGACAGAAGTGATTCTTGGAACTTTGCATCCTCAACCCAAGTTCCTATACTTACCTCATCAACAGAGTCATAATTAGGCTCAGTTGACTCCCCCTCATCATCAACACACATGCATCATCAATAATATCTGCAACAATAATGGCATCAGAGTTAAGATTAACTACAACTACATCATCACAACACAAAAACATTCCATCTCCTCACTAGAGCATTGTGTTTGTTGTCGGGCATCAAATGTTGTAAGTTGATCTAACTGCATCTGTAATCTCTGACTTGACTCGACAACTTCCTCTTTGGTACAGAAGGTATAAGTTGCTTGTTGCAATGAGAATTGTTGTTATAGCAGTGTCATTTGTTGTTGATGGTCTCTTAGTGGCTAGATAATCTCCTTAAGATCCTGTGCTGACAATTCAGGTTGTTTAGGGACAAGAACTTCTTTCGCTAAACTCTTGAAATGTCCCCAAGAGCTGGCTCAATCTGCTGGACAAGATGTGACCAAGTAGGCATAGGATCATCCTAAATCCCTATGGGCTCTAC
This sequence comes from Boesenbergia rotunda, assembly GCA_024364735.1. Classification (NCBI taxonomy): domain Eukaryota; kingdom Viridiplantae; phylum Streptophyta; class Magnoliopsida; order Zingiberales; family Zingiberaceae; genus Boesenbergia; species Boesenbergia rotunda. Next base: position 54,372 of record JAGFNQ010000181.1, read on the forward strand.
TATGTCGAATATGGCTCAGTAAATTGATGTATCCTCACATATGAAATTTGAATAATCTATCCAACTAGAATTATAAGTATTTGAAAATGAATCATACCTATTTTGTTGCTCAATGAGTTGATAGTTTTGATGTTCAAGTTGATAATACTAAGGTTACTGTGGTGAGGATTCTATTGTTCCATATCCCATACATGTTATCTAATTGTTTCTCCAACCATAACCATAAGTCCCATTAACACTTCCAAATTATTGATAATATGGATCCATGGTCACACACAAGAATTTTCCTATTCTTTCATTGAAACACTAGCAAACAAGATTAACAGATATAGAAAACATGTAAAATCAAACACATAGATATTTGAACATGAAAGCACTTGACATAATTTTTTTTCAATTATTTTTATGAACAAACCGGAAAAAAAACAATTCTAAATTTATTAAACACTACTCACATTCCTTGACAACAATGCTAAATTTGATAGATCGTGTATGCTATTGACAGGTTACAATTCAATATTAATACTGAAACCTCTTTCTATACTGAAGTAGTATAGGACAACTTGGATTATCTCTCACAAGAAATGTAATCGATGGTGATAAATCTTAGGATTGAATTGTTATTTGGAGTTTTGGGTTTTGAGATGTTGAATCTAATGACAATAAAAAGCAATGAATTCAATTGATAAGAATGTAAACTAATTTATGAGCACAAAGGAAATAAAGAAAAACATGAAGTAATGCAATTGATGAAACTGAAACCTTGCTAAGCTAATCTACATCACAAAATAATTTATGAAAGAACAAGGTAACTAATAGAGAATGCACAAACTAAACAATGATCACGAAGCATTCAAAAAAATATGAAACAAGGAAATTAAAGGACATGAAATTGCTTGGAGATCCAAAACAAACCATTCTAGGAATGCAACCTAGCTCATGAAATCACAAAGCAAACAATCTCACCTAACCTAATCTACTAAACCGGATAAACAAGATGAACAGTAGCATCAAGAACATGTAACTACTAATTAACTAATCAAAACAAACTCAAATTCAAATGTAAAGAATTAAACTAACCTTCTATCAACAATTTCAATACATGAAACAGATCAACAATAGGGAAATCTAAAGACAAATATGATGCTCACAAATTAGCTAGGACAACCCTAAATTGGGTTTCATCTGAAGTTGAGAGGAGGCTCGACGGAGATGAATTAGCAGTGGCAATGACGATCATGAGTTATAGCTAGAAGATGGAATCCATAAGGAATGAAACCCTCTTAACCATAGTAGATGCCCAATGAAGTAAATGACGGTGATGATGGAAGGAAGAAGATGAAGTGGCATCTCTTCTGTGTTAGATTGAGAAAGCGCTAGGGGGGTTGAATAGCACTCTTCGTACGCGTTCGAAATCATTCAAAAACCACAAAATTGTGTAGCAGAAATAATATAGACAAGTAAGAAAGACACAATGGTTTTACTTGCTTCGCAACCTAGTAACTACTACTCCAAGGTCCATGGTTAGTTTGACCAGTTTTCGTTGGATAATTACTGTTAAGGCATCTTAGTAATGAAGACTTATACTTTGACATCTTAGTAAGTCATCTCCTAGGAGGTGTAGATCTAGAATGATTGAGTATAAGTCAAAATGTCCAAAGTTTGAATAGCCAAAAAATGATTCACCACTCCTTTTATAAAGGAGACGTATACCCTATAGCCTATTATCAGGATTATTACTTATAATTCTTTGGCCAAAGCAAACACGTTAAGAGAATGTCTTCTTGGACATGTGTTTTTTAGTAATTCGAATCCATAGGATAATGAACTACAACTTAGGTTAGATTTGACGTAGTCAGCCTAGTGGGAACTGACACATAGACTATATTCTAAATCAGATGGGTATAGATGAGTGAAAGAAACAGACGCACTAATAAACTGTAGTTGTTGAAGGGTTCAGAAGATGTTCTAAAATCAACTATGATTTTTCGATCAATTAGGGATCATGATGTACTACAAGTTGTCACTCCTGATTGATTCATAATTAATAGTTAATTATGAAATGCCAACATAATCAGGAACCAATTGGGTCACACACACTACGAACATGTCTTAAAGACCTAAGAGTAAGTTGAAAATAATATTTTCAAAGATAGAAAGAGAACAAGTTTGGTTGAACCAAACTTACAGACAAATATGGAAAGTATTTGTCAGGATGGAAGAGATAATGGGCAATGCCTCTTGTAGAAAAATTGAGCTAATCACGAAACATGAGTTTGATTTTGGTTCACATCTCTTGTAGGTGGACTGAACCAACACAAATGATGTGGGCTTGAGTTTGAGTTATCACTTACTCCGTAAGTTATAATGAAGAGTATATAAATACCCTTTCATAGAACAAGAGTAGAATTGTCAATTTGGATTGGGTACGTCGGGTTAACTCATCTCGCCAATAATTTAAGCGGGTTGGGTTGAAAATTTTCAACCCAATTAAAGGTGGGTCCAGGCTGGCCAATCTGCCTATGCCCGTGACTCGCGCGGGTTGACCCGCAGCGAGCTTGGGTTAACCCGCAGATTGAGTAAAAAATATTTTTATTTTAGATTCCCTTTAATGGTGAGTTCCTCTCGTTCCTATATGGATTATAAACTAGTCATAACCTTATCTCTTGATAAAAAAAACAAAAGTTCTCAACCTATCTTGGCCTTTCATGGAATCGTTCTTGTGTAGATCGAAGAGATATCTTAGGTACAGGATTGATCTTCATGTTACATTATGAGTATATATTGTTCTATTTTAGAATGGTTTTTATCCTGATAAAAAAAATAATTAACGAAGGATAACGTCGAACCTCGGATAACCACTTTAGCCCTACGGAAGTTTTCCGCCGGCCAAAGGCATTACGGTAGAAGGTCTTTTCTGTCTTGTATCATTTTTTATTTATTTTTAATTTTTAGTGGGCTAGTGAGTTGACCTGCCTAATCTATAACACATCTTAGATTTGGTTGTGTTAGGGATTTTCCAACTTACCAAGATGACGGGTCGTCCCACCCTATCCTGCCAAATGGTCAATCCGCCATGGGTTCACTATAAGAAAAATTAACTTCAATAATATTGAAAAGACCGTTAAAATTATTATTTTTTACTTTTTAACAACGATTTTTGTTAAGACTATTGTCTTTTCAATGATGTTGAAGAGCCTACAACAACTATTTTTAAAATCGTATCTTGACGTTTTTTTTTTTGCTAGACAATGATTTTTGAAAATCGTCATTTATTTATGTTGTTTAGGTACAAAACAGTTTTATTATTCAATATGATACATAGTAAAAAATAAACACTTATGAATGACGTAATTTATCAAATTTATGCTAAATCGCTGACTGTGTAATTTAATAGGTGTTTGTGTACAATATCATGTATTTATTTTTTTTTTTTTTACTAATATTATTTTTATTATTCTTGTATACTTTGTGTTGTTGTATATTAAAAGAGAACCCTATTAATAAATTATTATATTTTAAAATAGTATGTAAATAATAAATTATTATATTTTAAAATAATATTTAAAAATAAATATTTTATTTTTTCTTTAAACTTATTAATTCTATTTAATTTCTTTTCCCAATAATTTGTTCCCTCTTAAGCCTAGTTCCCTTCTCCTTAACCTAACCATCTCCTTCGCATTCTTGACTCCTTAGGTCGTGCGGCTCTCATTGGCGAGGACTTCGGCGGGAAGATGATGGCCCCCTCGCGCTACGGCGAGGACGGCGACGCCCTCCTAAGACGCCCGCCGCCCTTCGCGGCGGCGAGGACACCCGCGGCTGCCTCGAGTGGCGGCCCTGAGGTCGCCTCTCTCGACCACGAGGACGCCCGTAGCTACTTCACACGAGGGCAAGTATATGGACTGTTCTCTCGCCTAAATCCTAATTATGGTTTTGACCGATTCTCTATCGTCGGCGTACCGCTCCTCTATCACACTGTCAGTGCTTTGCATCCACTCTCCATTGCAATGGATGGGAAAGGCCAGATGCCGCCAATAGAAATGGTGGATCGAGCAAGTTGGTGTCGAAGTCATCCTTTCAAACATTGGCACAGTCAAACTCATCGTCTATACTTTTCAGTGCTCTCACAACATTGTTAATGCTCCCTAGCATCGGCATTGCCATGAGGCACATGGATATCTTCCTTCTCTTTTCGGTTAATCTACATCTCGTATGCAATTATTATTATTATTGCTTACGATCAGTCTTGTATATCTTATCTCGTATGCATTCTGGATTGGCAACATTATTGTGACTCACACATTACCTTTGATGCTTGGCACCATTGGCCTTGCCGGTCTCTTTGGCATTTATGCATTAGTTTGCACCATAGCTTTTATGTTTGTGTTCTTAAAGGTTTCTGAAACGAAGTGCATGCCTCTTGAAGTCATCACAGAGTTCTTTCATGTTTGCCTCGTCTTATACTATATCAAGCTCAAGTATGATTAAATAAGTACAGCTTGTAATAATAAAAGGCACAAACAAACACTCTATCGAGCAGATCCGAAAGTCCTGAGTGCAACGTACCCTTCTTGGAGCTTCCTTAGTCGCAGAGTTTCGTGTCGTAGCTTTCCTTTTTAGCACACGAAGTATGAGCAGTGGTAGAATGGATGATTTGAAGCTCATGTTCGCTGCTCCTTATGAAGACTCATTCTAGGCGGCTGGAAGCCTTCTGAGCACCCCAAGTTGAGTCTCATCCAAATTCGAAATAGCCCAGGCGTTATCCGACTTCGTTCTCATCTTAGTCCGGGCGCTTGGAACCTTTCCAAACGCTTGGATATTGTGCCACATTTAGGCGCCTAGAAATTGTACCACGTTATTGCTGAGCCAATCCTTTTGGGTCGAGTCTGGACCATTTAGGCTCTTGGAACGAATAAGGGCTCCTGGAACGTCTAAACGCCCGGATCTGATAGAGGGCGGACTGCCAACCGCCTAGAGCAATCCAAGATGCTTGAATCAAGTTCAGTTCACTTTGGACCTGATCCGAGCTGCATTTAATTTGCATTTGTCTGCTTCCTTAGTCTTGCTTCTAGTTTCAAGTTCCTGTAAGACAAACATATAATAGCAAATAAGCAACCTAAGCCTTAACTGTAGTCTTTCTAACCTACTAGCTTACCTTCCACCTAGGGCTCACTCCCTAGGATTTTTGTGTCAAGCATCTGGTCACCCTTGACCTGCTTGTACTTATCCTTGTCTAACCTTCAATTATGACTAATCATTCGGTAGAGTTCTCACATGTCTAACCTCTAGTTAGAAGTTTCTCTTGCATAATTCTTCCGATCAAGACTTCCTTGTCCAATCCTTCCACTAGGACTTCCTCACCTAAGACTTCCTTGGCCAATACCTCCAACCAAGGACTTTCTTGCCCAATTCTTCCGACCAGGACTTCCTTATCCAATCCTTTCGACCAGGACTTCCTTGCTCGCTAGTCATCCAGTTAGTGTTGACTTGACTAGACTTAACTTACATCCAAACATCAGGTCATGTTTGGATCAACCCTTGATCAAACTAACCAGACTTAAGCATATTGTTAAACATTAAAACTCTGGAGACTTATTGCACCAACAAGGACTTCATTGTCTGTCAAATATATGCTCACACACACTTGACACACCATTAAAACTTTGGATTTAATATTGTGCTCTCAACATCAACAATTTTCTCTTTTTTTAAAAGTATGAAAACTAAGTTAAAGTTAGTTTAAAATAATCAAAAATATTTTTTTAAAACTTATATTCAATGCATGATACAAGAAAATTACAAATACAATCATACATGAATATATCATAATTCCCTCTTAATCATAACTCCCTTTAATCATATAAAGTTTTTGAAAATTCTAAACTAGGAAGTTTCAATATATTTTTTAAACAATTTAAAATAATTTAAATTTGAACTTGATTTTAACTAACCCTTTTATTTTTTAAAAATTTAAAAATAATTTAAAGCAATTTAAATTTGAAATTGACTTTAACTAACCCTTATGATTTTAACTAACCTTGGTTTTCCTCTCTTCCCCTTTTGTATACATCAAAAATGGATAAAGTCGAGAATTAAACAAAATATAATTAAAATTGAGTTAAGATAATCAATTCAAGACATATAGCCAAGTATAAATAAGAGATTAAGCAAGTACAAGTAAAGCAAGTATATAAGTAATTTGCAAAGTCAGCTATGAAGATAAGTCATGAACAAAATAAATCAAGTCACACTAAATAAAGTTAACTGCTACAAGTCCATAATAGTCAAAAACAAAATCTAACTAACTACAAGTCCTGAGAAAATGTAAGTTAAGATAGATCAGTCGTGTAAGGGGGTGCTACTGGCTTGCATTTTGAACACATAACATATCCATGAACTCTTGCATCTGATCCTCCAGAAGCTTAAATCCACGAGTGACATCCCCTTGAGATGAGTCACTAGGTCCTAGAAAGTCAAAGGTGGAGGAGGTGTTGGTAGGGGGTCTACGTCAACATCGGACTCAGCTAGAATCTCATGAATCTTCGAATATCGAAGGCCCTTCCTCCCATCCTTATAGACTAAGATATTCTCTCTAATTACCATGTTAACTAAGTTAAACCATCTAAGCTCTATCATGTCAAAATTTAACAAGGGTTTGATGTTGCCTTTGTAAACATCAATCCCGAATGATGGAAAGATGAGTGGAAGGGTCACATAACGGCTAGATCTCTAGCGTTACTTGGCAAAATGCATGAAGTTAGAGCTTTGTTCAAAACATAGTTTATAGCTCTGAGTTTACCAGAGTTGAAATTAATGACGGTCAAATTCCACTTGAAATCAAAGAAATAAGTGTAAATTAGGTCTAACGAAATATGAGAGAAAGCATAAAAACAAAGTGGACTGGCAAATGGAAAACAATAGAACGTGGAGGATGAGGAATTCAACTCGAGTCGGTCTCTAATAAGGTTGGATGTGAACATAATGTCAACATCTCCAACTCTAGATGTACATGTAAAGTCGTCTACTTAAGCTAAGTTGTTATAGAACTCGACGCACATATCAAGATTTACTATTTGGTAGCAATAAATAAGTGTAGACAGACCATAGTAGATTATGATCTCTAGGACGGACAATGATCCGTAAACATTTAGAAGATATGGGAATATAAATATGAGTAATGATTGGGAGAGTGAAGGAGAGTAAAAATCAATTAATTGACGTCCGATGCATCGACACCCGATGGTTGATTACGTCCTGAATAAATTATTCGGAGGACGGTGAACTCGTAGGATCGCGTAACGGTGACTATGAAATACGTCAATGATGCGAATGCAATTGGGCATCCCAGTTCACCTCCCCCTATATTGTCCCTAAGGCGCTCCTGTCTAAGCTTAAGGTCCTTAAAAGGAAGCCTAGAGTCATCATCAGGATGGATGCAATGAGGTGCTAACCTCAGTAGTTCTACCTTTAGGTCTAACAAGTAAAATAAACAATTAAGTCTAATAAGAAAGAAGAAAAAGATATTATGCATGAAATTGAAATGATTAAGTCCAAAATGTCACCTAGGCATGATGACCAAGAAAGGAGACTTGAACTTTAGAATTGGATTGAAAAAGGGCTTGAAGAATTAGTTAGATGCTAAGCACCACCAACAAGAAAAGAAGAAACGCTGAATATTTGACTCTTGACATAAGAAGAATCTAAACCAACAGAAGTAATGCAATATTGAGTTGATGACCAACCTAATACCCCTCTACAATAAGCTTGTTAATTAGAAGACCTTGATCTAAAAATACACAAGTAGCTAATGAAAGTTGAATGGTCAAGATTATTATTTTATCTTTTTTTTCAAAAAAAAAATAATTTCATGACTTTTTTTCCTAGCTAATTTTAAAAATCATTTATAATAAATAAATCATATTATTTTGTTGTAAATATTTTATTCATTTTTATATTTTTCTAACATTGCTTTCTTTGATTTTTTTAATGTTTTAAATGAAAAGAAAAGGAGTTCAAAGAACTTGAGTTGGTCAAACCTACCTAACCACCCTATATTCAAAGCTCAACTTATGTAAGATTGGCAGTGTCTGAGTTAGCACGAGCATAGTCCAATATCTTTAGGACCTAGCTTAACTTGCACGGATCTGCAATATTGGTTCGCATGCCAATCAAATGTCGCGTAGATGCTGCTGTCTGAGTCTGCACCAATGATGCTTGAAATCTACTCAAGTGGACCAATTCTGGGCTCCATATATAATTCAGCAACAGGTGACGCACATCAGCCCCTAGTGGGCTTCCCAGGCAAGCCACACATACTTGTCCCCCATTCTTTTGTTAAGAGTGTCAGGAAAGTATGCATTGATAGATGACCGTTCAATCTGACCCTCGTGCAGTATGATCCACCCACGACTGACTGGGGATGGACAGCCAGCCTCAGCCTTGGCCCTTTGACTGCTAAGATGCTGGTGATGTCTGCATTGATAGCAGCAACGAATTGTGACCACCATACGATAATAATAACTTCTTCAGCAGCAGCACTTCGCTTTAGCTGAATCCCCACGCAGATAAGCCCAAAGTAAGAAAAGCAAGGTCTTCCTGTCTAAATTTATCTCTTTCCCAGTGATCCACATTTGCTATGGCAAAGAGGTCGTCCCGCCCTAGGCTACTTACCGGACAATTCTTGCAGTAACCATTCATGGCTTTGTCTTGGCTGACGGTTCATTCAAGAGGCTAATACCCCCCTTCACTCGACCTATAGAGTTCCATTAAGAATAAGAATCCCTGCCATCTTTATGGATCATAAAGAGTTCGCATACTTGGAAAAGATGAAGATCGATTGATATTGCTTTCATTGATAATATTCCTATGCGAACAGCTGACAAAATAGATCCTTTAATAGACCAGTAGGAAGTAACATTCAACGTGACAAGTAAAAATATAGAACTAAAACAACGCCAACTTAGCACCCAATTTGAAGAGTAGTCCACTCAATTTATTGACAGTAAAACCATCAAATCCCAAAGTCCGGATTTATTCAACCAAACCCCATATCCATGACAGACGCTAACATCTGCAAGGTCATATATCTGGTTATTTAATAATTCACAATACGCTTAAACAATTTACATTCTTCGAATCAGACCAGCAGCTCAATCCAACAAAATTTTGATCTGTCTGAATAAGACAAGTAGCTCAATCCGACAAAATTCAGATTTTTCTGGGATCGGACGGGTATACATGGCGCTCTGATCAGAACAGCATATGATATGTTCCTCCTGAATCGTGCAAATAGCATTGTTCTTTAATTGTTTTGAACTTGCAATAACAGTAACCAATTTACTAGCAATCCAAGGCCACAAACCGTCATTTTGCATCGACAATTTTACATTACAAGCAATCACCATCTGTGAAAATAGACTCACCGTTTGAAAATAGACGCGTGGCTCAACTATAGATAGCGGTCAGATCAATCTCATATAGCTGTACAGTTTGCACTTCCCCATTAGAGATGAGATGATTCCACTAATCGATTAGATATCACACAACTAAGGTACTCAGGCAAAGTGATAAAGCTTAGAGCTGGAAGTGACAGTAATATTCTTCACCAAAAATATGAATATTGCTGTATCAGAGAGTTTGAACATTGCAGAAAAACAGGTTGTATGCTCCTAACCCCAGTATTCGCCAGAATTTGGATTTTACAGAGTACAAATTGTAGCATCAAATCAAGTCTGCTGCCTTTGTGATTCTAATCGAGCAAAAAAGATCTTGAGCATCTCCAAATTCATTGCAAGAATATAAAGATTCATGACACAACAAAGAGTGGGGGATGAGTTATAGATACTATAATAAAATAAACAGATGGAATATTTACATGGTGGGTGCGTCACATTTTAAAGACTAACTTAGCTATCCAGTAGTATATATATCACAAGGGATTTTGTAAGGAAAAACTACAATACCAGCAAAACTGTAGGAATAAGTCAAGTTCCATGTCCCAGCCTGGGGACAAACAAGCATAGGCAGGATAATAAGGGGCTTACCAACAAAGCACACAGTATCTCATAAGTTGGAACTAACCACATAACGATTTCAACATTGAATATTCCTTTTGGTTTGACTTCTTCAAAATTCCTGCACCATGAGACACAAATTAACGAATAAGTGTCTTTCATTGTAATAATTTGAAAGCAAAATGAACACTCAAAAATTGAATTATATGAACCAAAAGTATTTTTGCAGACATGAAGATATATAAGATCATTGGTCACTAAGATAATCTTCTTTACTTTCAAGTATTAAACTGAAGTTCGAAGGATTGAGGCAAATAAAGCTACTGCAACTCAAGTTTAGCCTGAGTATTATTGCGTGAAAGAATCAAGGATGGAGTAATCATGAATCAGGTGGTCTTAAGATGAGTTAATTAATGATCTGAAGTGATGGTAAATAAAGTTCTGGAAACACAAACCACATCACTTCCAGGACAGCTCCTAGAATTTTCAGGATTAGCACTAGCAGGAGGTTCTTTAGTTCCTTCACCAGCTATTCTTTCATCAGAAGCAGATGGACTTTCTTCAACTCGAGAATTTAATGTTCTGTGGTTCATCCTCTGGACCTCCTCATGAGTATAGATGAAGATCTTGCGGACCATATTGCAGAATTCACTACAATCAAAACCAAATCAGCTTACTCATATAAAAAGCTCTGCAAAACTGTAGAACATGGAGTTAAAATACACTTACTTCCAGGGGTCATCTCCCACAAGCATCATATCACCTTCATTATCAGTGTACACAACCAGCCAAGTTTTGTTAGCAGCCACTAAGGCACCCTCAAAATCAAACATTTGATCAAGTTCTGCGATAAGTTCTTCATAACCATTGAACTTAGTGAGATCCACAGATCTGCCAAGAGCAATACCTTGTTTATGCACCTGAAGAATAAAACACTGGTCAAAATCTTCTCTAGCAATATAACAATGGAGGTTTGATCCTTCCAGACACTTGTATCTCACAATTTCCAGAAACATAAATAGATGGCCATGACATCTGTTTGGATTACTTTGTAGGATATAGTAATGATACAACATATTAGTAGTTTTGTACAAATGACTTCCACTGAACTTTCCCTTCAGTGGGGCACAGTTTCTACACCAATCATCAAACCAAAAATATAGTTCGATGAAACAAATTGATTGAGAAAAACTAACAAACATATGTAAAACGTTCTAGTTATAAAATTACTTTATCTTGGTTTAAAAGCCCAATATCCACAATAAAGGGGGGAAAATCTGAATCCCAATCTCTATGGTTGAAAATAAGGATAAACAAGGAAGCAATTCTTCAAACATCCCTTGAAGCCTTAACAACATGACAATTCCAGGTCATAATAAACTCATTAAAACCAAAAAATGTCAAAAGGAAGCATTGTCACAGTAAACAAATTCAAAGGCAGGTAATGACAAAGAAAATAAAGGAAGAAACCTTGGTGCAACTCCGAGTTGAACCACCTTGCACTTTGTCCTGGTTATCTTTAGAAGCCAATGGACAAAGTGGAACCAACTTCTCTGAAATGAAATTTGTCAATGAGCTACCAATAATTTTATCAGCAATGGGCAAATCCAATTGTTTATTAGCCTCTAAGCCTAGCGATGGAGGTAAGGCTGCAGGAGGATGGGCACATGGCAACAGAACATCAGCAGACTTACTCTGTGGTACAGCTGATTCAGATGTCAGTGGACTGCTGTTTAGATTAAACCCAAATAGCTTATAATCTCTAGCCCCTTGGGGCTTTGTTAACTCATTTTGTGACAGTACCAACGGTTGAGGTTTGATGACCCTAGAATGAGGCCAGTTATCTAGTCTAGAATCTGGCAATAAACTGGCACGCCAGTTAGGTGAATATTGATCACTAACAGAACCATGAAGTTCTGTAAACACACCTTGCATGTCATATCTACAGATTCCAATTTTTTGGTAGGACATTTCACCAACTTGTGCACTTGCCTTCAAATTACATTCGGGTATACTAGAATTTGAATATGTAGGCATCAAAGACCAGGATCCTGGTGCATGTTCTTGTTTGGTTTCTTGATCTTGGAAATGACCCTTTAAGAGGTTTTTATCACTTGAAGTGTGCTCATAAAATGATGGAAACCCGCATGAATCAAGAGGCTGGAATCCTGAACATGTTTGCTCATGCCTGTTTACATGCATTAAGCTGTCTGATCCAAATCTTCTCTGAGCAGAAACCTCATTTTTCTCTCCCTCATACGTTGACCACATCATGTGTTTTGGAGCTTTATTTGACTCATTCACATCAGTGAAGGTACTTCTCAAGATTGTCCCTTCTGGAACTTGCAAGACCCTTGGTGCTCCATGTGATTGGGAAGGGTCCACAGTGACTTTGGAAGTTCCTGAAGAGAAAAAATAATATCAAAGATAAACTAAATCATGCCAAGTAACATTAAAGTATGTACAAGGCATAATACCTTCTTTTTTAAGAGAAGTGTCAGGTGAATAGGGAAAGGTAGAATTTCGTGGCTTTTTTGGCCGTGGCATTTGTAGAGGATTAAGAGGAGGTGGTGTAAGAGCAGGCTCAATTTTCCACGGAGAAACCCTCTCTGGGCGAGGAATAGAAGATGCTTCGTCCCAGCGCACCTGAAAATCAAAGAATAGTATCATTCAATCTAGCTTGAGGAATAATAACTAAATATATAACTACCAAACTACCTTGAGGCATTTCCATTTCGATCCAGTCCACCTTTCAGCATCAGCCTCAGCTATCCCGACAATAGTTCCGGTGAACCTTTTTGGCATCAAAAATTCCACATATCAAAAGATAGTTTACATCTACAGCAATAATTTCCATAATAAACCTGTGGAAACTCCCAAAATGTATGAGCTCCTCATACCTTTGCTCTGGTGCCTCTTCACCTTCAAATCTCATTTTGAACCTCATCCCAATAGAATGATTGCTCTTAATAGAATCCATATATTGATCAAAGGGAACAATAAATTCTGATGGACTAGTCCTGTTAAAATAATTACAAATGTCTGAATAAATGAAGGAATCAATTCCAACCAGCTAAACTATGGTTACTAGTTTTAGCTAGAAATAGTAGCTATTCAACACTAACAAACAAAGTAATAAATCAAGACGGGTCAATTTCCCTAAGACACAGGATGTTACAGGAGAATCAAATAGGCTTGTCACCTTGGTTTGTAGTAAACAGTAAACATGGTGCCTGTGTTGACAGCATGCCATGCTGTTGCAAGGACACCGAGGTGCATACTGTGACTAGATATAACTGATGATGGAACATTGGCCAGCTGTCGCATTGCTCGTCTTACTCCAACACGAAGTTCCTTATTCTCCCCTCTGTTAGTCAGATAATGATCATTGCTTGCAGTATATTAAAATTGGATCAAACATGATTAGCGGAGATTAATAAAGAAAAACCTTAGAAATATAAAGGCATCTCCAGCAACAAGCCTCTTTGAGCTAACAAAGATACTCCAACCACTTTGAAGTAAATGTCTGCGTGGTTGACCTATGTCATACAACATGAAGCAGATTATGAAGTGAGGAAGGTAAACAACACACAAATAAAGCAGAAGGAACCAGCATCGCAAATGGTTATTAAGTAGACAAGTTAAAAGGAATGCATCTATCTTTCAGTGTATGTGTCAACAAATGATGACAATGCTTTAGCAAAGTCATTATACTAGAAGGATCACCGAGAAAGAAACACATCAACACAAGAGGATGGGATTTCACCGGGACACTAATGTCCTAATTTAAATGAGAACTACTGTATCAAGCGAGAATGGCTATTTGGGTAAAGACATAAATGCCCATGCGGCTACTCAAAAATGAAAAGAGTAAGAGCCACAAACCTAAATCTATAAGAACAGTCGAAGATTCAACAAAAAAAGTTCATGCCAACTCCATCTGCAGCAAAGCATACAATTTATTAACTTTTATTACCCCGAAAGATGTGGCGGAAACGCCACTCCACTCCATGTAAATCCTTTGCCACCAGTTCTTGACTTGGTGGCTGCCGGCTCATATCCTAATCACCAACCAAATAATAAAGAGGTAGCAAAGAAATTAGACGAACATGAAAAAGGACAATTTCAAAATTTACCAGTCGAGGGAGGCACTCATCCGCATGACGTCGTAGCACTGAGAACCCACCATGTGTGCTCGTATCTGATGCAGTCAGTGTTTTGCAGAAAGAATACACATGAGGCCGTGGCTTTGGAGATGGCATCGCTTCCGTCTCTACTGTGTTCTCATCTTGCTGAAGTAACATTCATAAGTACATATAACAAAAATACCCAACTTTATCTTCATAGGCTTTAACAAAACGCATGCAAACGATCCATGAACAGCCAAATGTGTTTGTTTTGGAAAACTACCTTATCTGGGAGCAATGTCACCTGAGCATATACCTCGTCTGTATCTGGCTCAGCCTGTCATGATAAACCACAATGGCAAGATTAATAAGAAGAAAAGAAAGAAGTCGTTAGTCCTTTAGCTGATAACAAACAAGAAAGAACTCCGCAAGAATACCTTCAGTTGAACATTCATCACACGGCAAAGGATCTTCCATGGGAGGTTGTAAAGCGGCATCTGCTGGTCAGAAACCTGATTTGTGGACGCCTCCACCTAAAACGCGGCAGCAGACGATCAAACAATAAACACAAGAGCATTGGCGACAGTGAAAGTAATCTTAGAGGACCAAAACGAGAAACCCTAGAAATACGAAATTTATAAGGAATTTTAGCAAATATGGAGCTGCTAAGGATATTTCCTTGTTACCTGCTCAATATGTCCCTGAGGGAAGTAAAAGACCTTCTCCCCAACTCTAGGAATCGTCACTAAAGGACCGGCACAAGCTAGCCATAGCTCAGTGTACAGAGCGTCGTCCGATTCTGGAACACAAATAGGACAGAATCAAAACCAAAAGCAATTTCATGGAGCACTGCCTCAGATCGGCAATGAAACTAACCTTTAACACCGAGGGGCTCGTTGGCGAAGCCCAAGCTTTCATTCGCATCGGCTACTACGCCGACGTTCGCGCCATCACGCTGCTCGCTACACCCGGACGAGAAGCTCTGCACTTGTCCTCCACAGCTACCCTTGACCGACACGTCCGACGACGCCATCAGCACCCCGGAGGACCTAAGCTCCACGACTTCCTACCCACCGCCGATCCAGCCAAAATAACCCATCCAAACCCTAAACAGAATCCATAGTCAATTCTCAGAGCCTCAGATAGTGGATGACTATGGAGACGATGGAATCGAACAGCATCACCACAAATCCACAAAAATCTCTCTCCCGGCTGCCCTCCTGCTATTTCTCCCACGGTCACTTCTCAACCTCCCCCACGCCCTCCATCGCTCTTTTATCAGTTATCGCCCTCTTGCTGTTACCCTTTTTCTTTTGAGCGAAGAGAGGAGCGGAAATGCGAGGAAAGAGGGAGGGTTCGTACTGTTGTCGACCGTGGCAGCGTCCTAGGATCCTATACAGCTCGCACACGGCATAAACCAAACTTGCTGAGGAACGCCGTTAGCGGGATCCACGGTCTTAAAAGATGGAACATTGCAATTCGAAGATTCCGTTTAGAACATGCTCTGGGCAAGATCCCCACCCCGGCTTAACTCGGGTCAAAATCCCGGAGCAATCATTTCAACCACGGTCCGCCCGAGGAGGTTCGGCTCGCCGGGACACCGTTAAATAAGCCCCTTTGCTAAAACGTAGAGGCGATGACCCTTTCCGTTTCGTGCTGGGAGAGCGCCCATGTCGTGCTATTAACGGACATCCTACCTAAAATTAAAAATGAAAATAAAACCTTTTTTCCGCCCGTCCTAAATATATTAAATCGGGTAACTTTTATTTTTAATTCGCTAGCTGTGCTCCCGTGGTCCCAGCCTCCGAGTTGGACACTTTTCAATCGCAAATTGGCTGACGACTGACCACGCGAGCGTGCTATAATGGAGCGGTGTTGTTACGGAGCGGTGACCGCACCCGCTCGATCAAGTCCGTGATGATCCGTAACGCCTCTGGCCACGTTTCGCCTCCTCCGTCCCGGCTTGGGATTTGGCTACGCTCGTTCGAACAGCATTCGTCCCATCAAACCACATGTCACGTTCCCGTTCAACTACTCCGTTACGGTGAATGTAATTTCACAGTAAATTCGATCTCTGTCCGTAAGATTACTATCCTAATTCATTCATTAATTATCATAGGAGCACCCAGTGAGTAAGTCATTTCACTGTTTTATTAAAATATTTTTTTTAAAGTTACTCACCAGTGCATACCTAATAACTAATAATTGGAACCCTTACGGGCAGATCAAACTTATCATAGTTTTAATAATAATAATCACTCAAACAGTCCTAACTGCTGCAGCATGCAGCCGGGGACTTCGCTCTTCGAGGGACGGGTCCCACTCGTGCCTCTTCCTTCGCCGACAGCTCTCCCGCCCTGGCTGAACCAGAATGGGCCCCGCATCATTGCATATCACGGGTCCGGTCCCATTTGCTACCCAACCAAAGTGATCGCCAGGGTTAAAACCTAACCAGACCGCGTTCGCCGTGGACCGGGTTAAACAAATGCGAGCGCCATCAGGCGGTACGCTTTCGCCTTACTATATCTTTTTCTACTCGCAGTTCGCACCCACTTTCCATTGGAAGGCAATGGGCCCCGCTCAGGGCTTCGCCTCGTAAATCGACCGGCGGACGGAGTAGGGGAGTGAGGACCGTCCGCTAACGGTTCCGTCATTACGCCGTCCCATTCACGCAGGTTGCGTGCGAGGAGCTCGTAACGGAGTCCACGTCGGACGCTACTGCAAGGCCCCGGTTCGGTTACCGGAAGCAGAGCCACAGCGGCGGCGCAATCCGACACGAGCTTAGTGGCTGTCATTAATCATTAATACCCAAATGAGTCGGTGCAGGGTCGCTAATCACATGCTAACCCGGGCTTCGAGGTGCTCGAATTAGTTGGGGCGGTTGACGTGCGTCGCACCGTCGACGTCGTCGTATTAATTAGGTTTATAAAATAGGGTGGATATGTAAAAGTAACACGGGTGATTTGATTTGATTTGATGGAGGAATTCAGGTGGATGAGTAGAGTAGGTCGAAGACTAAACTTGCCTTGCCTTATTTGTGTTATTTTAAAATAAAAAAAAGAAAAATAAATAATAAGACCTTCACAAATCACGAGATCCCGAAGTCAGCTCAGCTATGAGGGCGCCACACACATGAATGATGTACCTCCCAGGGCTCAGTTCGGATCCTCTGCGACGGTTTAGTCTCTGCAACTCTGCGACGCTCGCTAAACGATAAGAGATCGCACGCGAGGAGCACGTGAAGAAGCCAGCGACTTACTCGCCCGCGAGCTGCGAAAAAAAACAATTGTCGTTGCCTTCTCTGCCTGCAAGCTCTGCGAAAAAGTCCTAACCCTAGCAGTCGTCCACCCTTCTCGCCGGCGACGAGCTCTCGTCCACCCTTCTCGCCGGCGACACTACCCGACGAGCCCTCCTCCTCCCTTCTCGCCGCCGACGACGAGCCCTCCTCCACACTTCTCGCCGCCGACAGCTACCCGACTAGCCCTCCTCCTCACTTCTCGCCGCCGCTGACGGGCCTTCTCGCCGCCGACGACGAGCCCTTCCCGAACCCTCCTCCTTGCGGGCGCATCGCAGAAGGTAACGACAAAGCTCTGCGACTTAAGTATCATTTGCGAATTAGCTATAGAAAGATTCTTATTGCAGCAAAATCAATGACATTTTTAATTTATGTAGTGTTATCCTAGTGGTGCTTCGACAGCATTTTAAACTTTTGATTTTTTTTACAATTCCATCATGTATAGTAGTGATATTGATGGTTACTCAAAACTTCTTTACTCTAGATTCAGTTATGAATGAGTAATTGGATGGTTTCTCAAAAATTCGATGCTAAAAATTGGAGGTTACTATGATGGTCGTGATCTTCAATATCATTCCAAACTTTGGATTTTGATAGTGTTCGATCATTGTTGGACATTGATTTCTAGGAAGGACGGCTTGTGTTAACAATGTATGTGATTTATTAGGTGCTCTGATGTACTTATTTCATGGAACATTTGGATGGGTGTTGTACACTGGAGATTTTAGGTGGGAACTTTCATCTGAAAGGTCACAATTGGCAAAGAGGATGTTTCTTGATGTTCTCCAAGGCAATACAATTGATGCCCTTTATATGGATAACACCTACTGCAATCCATCTTTTTCTTTTCCTCCTCGAGAAGTAGCTACTAAGCAAGTATGTTTTCTGTTCTATGTTTTATAGAATGTCAACAAGTGTGTAGAACCTGAACTACTGTATTGCCTGGTACATGGGCGCAGAGAACTAGTAGAATTTTGCAATTAAGCTGGTCAGATAATATATATTCATAAAAATTGACATACTATGCACATTTACTTTATTTATTAACATGTATCATTGTAGGTTTATTGAACCATCAAGAATCTCCAAGTAAAAGCTTGCTGAATTGTTCTGTGTCTTATTGTCTGTAGCTACAAGTATAGTTTGTTATGGTTATTTTTTCAGATAGTTTTTTCAGATGAAGCATGTAGTTTCTGCTGCCATAGCTCTTATGTACATTTTCTAAGAAACATCCAACAATTTATCACAGATTATGGAGGGTAAATCTACAAGTTGCCGTAGGTTGCAATTTGATGAAACAATTGAAGAGTATTCGGATGCAATTGGAGACCATAGGGCTTATGAAGGTAATGAGATTCATATTTGGACTATATTCAACTTTATATACCTCGAATTTTACAGAATTTGATTAAATATATGCATTGTTGATTGGTATGGTTGCATTGTTTGTTTAATCACAGAAGATTTTGTGCCAAAAATGGGTATGGAATTTCAAACAGAAGAAGAAGCGTATGATTTTTATTTGAAATATGCTAAACAAGTTGGATTTGGTATAAGAAAGTCAACAACCCATAGTGATAGATCTGGAAATTTAATTGACAAGACATTTTGTTGTTGCGCACAAGGTAAAAGGGGAAAGGACAAGCGTGATATTTATGTGAAAGAACATCGTCCTGAAACAAGATTTGGTTGTGATGCTAAACTGAAGATTAGTTGTCGAAATCATGACAAGTTTAGAGTTGTGCAATTTGTTAAAGAGCATAATCACTATCTTTCAAGCCCAAACAAAACACATCTCTACAGATCTCATAGGAACATTTCTTCTGATGCAGCGATACAAATTGAGATGGCATGTGAGGTGGGAATCCCCCCAAAAGCATCTCATGATCTTATGGCGAGACAAGTAGGTGGGAGGGAGAATTTAGGGTTTATTCCTGAAAATTATAAGAATTACTTACGATCCAAAAGAACAGGACATATGAGAGTTGGGGATACAGGAGATGTACTTGAATATTTACAAAAAATGCAGTCCGATGATCCTAATTTTTTTGATGTTATTCAAGTTGATGAAGATGATTTGATCACAAATATTTTTTGGTCTGATGCTAAGATGAGAGCTGATTATAGCATTTTTGGAGATGTTGTTTGCTTTGACACAACCTACAGGAAGAACAATGAAGGTCGTCCAATTGCATTGTTTGTAGGTGTTAATCATCATAAGCAATCCATAATTTTCGGTACAGCTTTATTATATGATGAAACTGCTTTGACATTTGAGTGGTTGTTTGATACATTCACCAGAGCTATGTCAGGGAAAACACCAACAACCATTCTTACTTATCAAGATACTACAATGGCAAGGGCTTTAGCTTCCAAATGGCCTGAAACACATCACCGTTTGTGTATTTGGCACATTTATCAAAATGCCGCAATTCATTTGAGTGGAGTTTTTTCTCAATTCAAAGAGTTTGCTAAAGATTTTTCCTCGTGTATATATGACTTTGATGAAGAGGAAGATTTTATTTCAGCTTGGAACATAATGTTGACAAAGTATGGACTTGAAGAGAATGCTTGGTTGAGACGATTATCTCGCATAAAAGAAAAATGGGCTTTAGTATATGGACGACAAATGTTTTGTGCGGATATGACTACAACCCAAAGAAGTGAGAGCATGAATAGTGTTTTGAAAAGATATATCTCTTATCAGCATAAGTTTTTAGACTTTTTCCATCACTTCCAGAGATTGCTTGATGATCGTCGATATGAAGAGTTAAAAGCTGATTTTAGATCAAATTCAAGTGTTCCATGTTTATTGTATCCAGTGGAAATATTACAACATGCGAGTTCTACTTATACTCCTGAGGTATACAAGTGTTTTGAACAAGAGTGGTATAAATCTCATGATTCTAATGTAGAAATTTATGAGATTGTTGGATCACATGCAACATACAAAGTTAGTTCGCACAAAAAGAAGTGCCATCATATAGTTACACTTGATTCATCTTGTGAAAACATCCAGTGCAGTTGTAGCTGTAGAAAATATGAATTTGCTGGGATGTTATGTTCTCATATTTTGAAAATATTTTTTATGCAAAATATCAGGAAGATCCCAAATGAGTATGTTTTGAAAAGATGGACAAGAAATGCAAAAGACGGATACTTTGGAGGTAGTACTTCAAGTGTGAACACAGATAGTTTGGATCCAAAACTTCTTCGAAATATGCGATATCGAGATTTGTCTGGATTATCTATTCAATTGCATAACAAGGCAGCAGACAGAGAGGACACATACATGGATGTAAAAAATGGTATGCTTAGCTTGTGTAAGATGGTGGACAAAAAGTTACAAGTAACTGAAGCAAATGTCCACCAATCAAACTTTAGCCAAGAAGCTACTGAGTTAGTTCAATCTCTAGAAGAAAACAGTCAGGTTTCAGCCAAAGGAATTAAACCCAAGAAGAAAACAATTTCAGGCAAGAGATTGCAACGAGGCATAGAAACTTCTTCTAGAAAAAAAAATGCGGCAAGCAAAAATAAACAAAATCCAACAATTGTTCAGGTTTTATCTTTACTAATATTTGAATTTTTTATTTGGTGTTATATTTAAAAAATCATTTAGAATTAATTAATTTTATTTTTTTAATAGGATATAGAAGAGCCTATGCCAGAAGCTCAATTTCCACCAATTACACAACTGTCTCAGGTTTATAGTTGTCTCAATTTCCACCATTTACACAACAAAAATAAATAACTTTGTCAGTGATTATTATCAGGCGACTTCCTCAAGCACCGGATACCACACGCTAGATACCACGTGCTAGATACTGCCTGTTGGATTTGTTCCTCCATCAGGATATCCTCCTGCTGGATATCCACCTTTCGGATATTCCCCAGTTGGATATCCACCTTCTGGATATCCACTCGCTGGGTATCTTGGTCCATCAGCTCCACACCACGGTGAGTCTCATTTTTTATTACCAACATTCTCATATTAAGAGGTAAGGTGACATGATATTTATATGTGAGCATATTCTGTATACAGGGGGATATTACGAGCATGGAATGCATTCCCACGGATTCGGCCATGACAAGTTCAAGCATGGAAAATTTATGGGGAAGCATGGCCAGTTCGGCTGGAAAAAATAAATGTTGCTCGAGTTCAGCTAGGTACTATTGTTTTTGTTTGTTGTTATATTTTATTGTTGTTATGTGTTTGGTGCTATTATGATTTGATTGTTTATGAGTATGAATGACTTAAATTTAAGATAATAACATGATAATATAGGTTGCGTACTTCTTTCTTAACTTTTCTTGATCATACTAGTTGTCTTGTTTTTTTTTGTTGATCATACAGTCGGCATTGAGATTACAGTTTGCCTCTATTAGCACTTTGTCTCTAGTCTATAGATTACAGTTTGCTGCAGATGGATTTTTGCAATTTTAGTTTGTCACTATTAGCACTTTGTCTCAAGTCTATAGATTACAGTTTGCAATTTTAGTTTGCTGTACATGGATTTTTGCAATTGTAGTGTCTGTCAAAACTGGGGGTTTTACCTTGATATTCCTATGTCTATACTGGAATTAATTTTGAAAAAGTGATTTAATTCTTCTCTAAATGTTGAAACATCAGACTATGGGCGAGTGTGTATCTTATTTGTAAAATTATTGTGTATCAATGTAATATTCATAGAAACTATTTACATTGTTTCATTTAGTCCTTATAAATCTAACCTCGTTCTTCTTTCTGTATATATATATTAGGAGAATGTTATATAAATCTAACCTCGTTTTACTTCATGGATGGTCACTTAGGCAGGATCATTAATTGGAGCATTTAATATAAATTGCAATATAAAGTTGATCTAACATAACAATTCCATGACCTAACATTTTTTTCTTATTCAACAAGATGAGCGAGTATAACCTTACCTGAAGAAGAATCTCATGCAAGCTCGACTTGAAAAGAAGTTTACCAAGGCTCAACTTGCATAAGTATACATCTTCTCTCTCAGCATCCATATTACGGAATGCATTCTTATTTATGTTTGCGTTTTTGGCTTGCTTCTTTGTTTGAAAAGAAATTTTCAAGTGTTTGCCTTTGCTGAGCTTCTCACTCTATATGTTTTTTCTTCCTACAGCTTGTTGATGAGGGACTGCTGATTGGGCTTCGATATGTTGCTGATTGGAATCTGTCGATTGGGCTTGGATGTGTTTAGTGTTTGTTTTGTTGTACGACACTGAGATGTATTTTAAGCTACGAATTTGCTGTTTGGAATCTGCTGAGATGTATCTGTTGGAGGATCTTTCCTAGATTTTATACTAAATTGAAATTACAAAACAATTTCAACTTATCTCTGTTGAGTGGCCGAGTTGAAAACCGAAGCTGCCGAGTGAGATCTGAGTGGCCGAGTGAGGTCCGAGTGGAATCTCCCGACTCGAGCAAGTTTTCCCGAGTGAGATCCGAGTGAAATCTCCCGAGCGGCCGAGTGAGCTCCCGAATGAAGTTTCCCGAGCGGCCGAGTGAGCTCCTGAATGAAGTTTCCCGAGCGGCCGAGTGAGCTCCCGAGTGACCGAGTGAGCTCCCAAATGAAGTTTCCTGAGCGGCCGAGTGAGCTCCCGAGTGGCCGAGTGAGCTCCCGAATGACCGAGAGAGGTTTCCGAGTGGAGTTTCCCGACCGGGATCTCCCGAACAGCAGTAGGACGTCTCCCGACCGGGGAGTTGCTGAGGCCTGCGCAGCGCAGTTTCCTTGAAACAGATTCGTCCTCCTCCGGCGGTGCTTCGAGGCTCAGATGGACTTCCGTCTCTCAGGATACAACAGCAGACCACGGGCACAACGGAGCACTCGTTGCTCGTGGCGAACTGAGGAGGTACCCGACTGCTATCAGCGGGGTCGGGAGCGAGGTGGAGTAGAGAAGAATTTCGCACTGCGTCTCTGTCTGTGCGTCTCCCTTTGCTCTCGGTCACGGCCTCCTTTTATTGGCTCAGACCTCGCAGTATTAAATGACGAATTAATCGTCATTTAATGGCATTTACCCGACTAGATCCAAACGTCTGGGGGTTACTGATCTCGCATTAAACAAAATTAATGCATCAGTTACATTCGAGCAAAAAATCAAATCGGCAAAACTTTGGTTCATCTGCTTGGACAAATTTTGCCCCGACCGGTCCGACATTCGACGTGCGCGGGTCGTGCATGCACACGAGTTCACTTGGTTCAGTACAAATCCGGGCCCTGGATTTGCACCCCCCCTGCGCACCCACGCGTGAGAGAGAGCCTCTCCCCTAGCATTTGTTCACAACTACCATGCTTGTGATACAATATAAACCAAATATTTTGCCTTAAGCTCCCAATGTGGGACTAAAGCCCCCCCTCTCAAGGGGGCCCTTTTATTCTCCTCCTCACTTTCTACTCAAGAGAAAGTAACAATGTGGGACTAAAAGTCCCTCCACCTCTTTCCCATTCACACCATATATCCAAAGATATATAACAGTATCGCACTTAAGTTTAAATATGTTACGAATTTGTAATTTACAGAAAGTTTAGTTTGGACTTCTTGCAATATGTATTTCAAGATTGATCAAACTGTTATTTCCTTCCTGAATGTTGTGATAATTAATCAATTCTGCAAATGCTTATCTTGTTGAAACAGAGATGATCTGGTAATGACGCTCATCTCCATTTTCACGATCTACAGCATGCTAAGATGTTTATCAATTCTGTCTGCAGAAATCTGCAGATGTTTATGAATTCTGCAGATGGTTTATCAATTGTCTGCAGAAATCTGCAGATGTTTATGAATTCTGCAGATGGTTTATCAATTCTGGCTGCAAAATTCTGCAGATGTTTATCATGTTTATCTTATTGAAACAGCATGTTCTCAGTCCACTTCGACATCACCTTTACAAACAGAATTGACCTTGTAGTAAAGCACAAATAGAATTGACCTTTACAAATAATCGAAGTTCAAGCTAGTAAACATTCTTCCAAATTTTGATAAATTTCTATTCTTATCTGAGCATAAAATTTCATCTTTTAGATAACACAATCATCAACAATAACAAATTTAAAAATAGCAAGCAAGTCTCCATGCACTGCCTGCAACTATTATGTCTAGTACAAGACAACAATGACATGATTTCGCTTACACAAACACTGAACAAGTCTAAAAGTTACTAAAAAAACATACTAATCTGAATGTGTGAAATACAATAAATAAGAGCTCAATTAGCTTCATCGGCAGACAAAGCGACACGTATGACAACCCAAATTATCCAACACATCATCACCACAAATATTTGTCTAATTCTCCTCTGTGTAGTGTTCATTTTAAGAAGCAATTTGTAATTTTCAGTCTCCAACTCCTTTATAGTATTCTCTGCACTTTTGGCATCAGCCTCCAACTCCTTCATTATATTATCTGCATTTCTAGCATCAGCCTCCAACTTGGTTATTTTCCTAAGCAATCCTGGTATTATTTGTATTGATCTACTACACATCTCTTCATCAACCCATGCCCAATAACCACACCCTCCTCCATTCTGCGATTCAAAGTTATAAACGAGATTAAATGCCTAATTTTTGCACAAAATAAAGTGGGAAAAAATGTTTACTTTTTACTACCTCAAATAGCGAACATATAGCAAATCTCCTGCCTGGGTTTTCATCAGTCCATGAGGTGTTGATTTTCACCATGCGTCCACATTTGCATTTCGATGTATTGGTAGTGCAGTACTTTGACATTTTTTACCTGATAAAAATAAACAAGCTATTATCATTCTTAGCAATCGACCATAAGAAAAAAAAAACTTAGATAGCAATCAAACAATTCTGGTGTGGTCGTTGAATTCACGAGTATACCAACCTACAAGATGACCCTTGAATTCATGTCGTTCGCTTGGATACATAACACCATCAAACATCAAACTTCATGTCGTGGCGAGATAAGTACAATAACAAACATTAGAGTACACTTAAATTACTGATCTAAACTTGAATAGAATGACTGTAATTGGTAAATTTTAACAAACTAGAATAGAGTGACTATAATTGGTAAATTTTAACAAACTAGAATAGAGTGACTGAAATTGATAAAATTTAACAAACCTAAACTTTTCTCACTGCCCTAACAACCAACCAGACCTAAAATCCAACAGCAAGAACCACAAAACTTCACAAAATCCAATCTTTCTCTCATAAGATCATCATATTGATAAGGAAAATGAATTGGTCGATTTGGACATCCAGGCAAAAAATTCCAAATCGACCATCAAATCCAGTTTACAGGTCCACGATGAGCAAATAATGGAAGACATGAACAAAACACTCAGCGTTTCTTGGCCTGTAATCGGGGTGGAGGTTAACTGCGTCTTCGAGGAGGAAGAAGCTGCCAGACAGAATTAGGGTTCGTCGTCCGAGTGGAGTCGAGGAAGAGAAGTCGCACCTTGTAGTGGAGGTCGAGGAGGAAGAAGAAGACGCCGGGAGTGGAGTCGCAGTGAAGAGAAGTCACACCTTGTAGTCGAGGTCGAGGAGGAAGAAGAAGACGATGGGAGTGGAGTCGCACCTTGTAGTCGAGGTCGAGGAGGAAGAAGGAGGGGCGGCCTTGAGAGCAGTAGGGTTTCGATAGTTTTGGGGTTTCGGAGGAATGAAAAGAGGGGAAGAAGAAGGGCCGGCTTAGAGAGCAGTAGGGTTTCGGCTGGTTGGGGTCTCGGAGGAATGAAAAGAGGGGAAGAAGAAGAAGGTGCGGCGGGAGTGGAGAGCAGTAGGGTTTCGGCAGGTTTTTGGATCGGAGGAATGAAAAGAGGGGAAGCGCGACTTGAGTAGACCTTCTCGTTGGCGTCTTCACGTGCTCCTCGCGTGCGATCTCTTGTCGTTTAGCGAGCGTCGCAGAGGTGCAGAGACCAAACCGTCGCAGAGGATCCGAACTGCCCAGGGCCACATGTATCTGCCTGTGCCAGCGTGGATCTACTCCATCGCATTTCCACGTGGCTTTAGACCTACCGATGACAAGTGAAAACGCAATCACGTGCTAAGCTGACGCTGGGCAGGTGGATGCGTCATTTCTTTTTATTTTTTTAAAAAATGTCTACCTTAATCGATCGATGTTTATGGAATAATTAGAATTCACGATTTCACTGTATTTTTTTTTTCCACGGAAAATTCAGTATAAATGATAGTGGCGTCTTAAATAATATGTATTCGTCTTGTAGCTAACAGGTTGCCTAAAATAGACTTGTACAAAGAACAAAAATAGTACAACTCATGGTGTGTGGGATCATAACACCTTGAATACCAGTGGAATTGTTATGAATATTTTTTTGAAAATATACTTTAAAAAGGAATAATTAAAAAACATCTTTTTGCCTTTTATCGTCCATTTTTCTTCATGGGCCCACACTCGGTGTTCACACCATTTCCAATTCGCCTTAGTACAGGTGCATTACCCCTCATCCGGTTCCTAGTCCCCGTTTATATGTTACACCACATTCACATTAGGTCAGATAGGACATCCACAATCCCTTTTGAAACCCATCCAATCCTCTTGAAGTCCACCAAGCCCGTATGTGAAAATTAAGAGATTCAGTATGATTAGGGTGCAATCCAATCCAATCGAATGGAACGAATAATATAAAAATATTAATATTAATATTTAATTTGAGCTCGAAAATATATATGATATTTAAAATTTGTTTCGAAATTCAAAATTATAAATAATTTTGGCTTAAGCTAAATTCAAAATAAAATTCGAATTTGAATTCGATTCGAATTATTTAAACATTGATTCAAACATATTCGAGCTATAATTCAATATAATTCAAAATAACTTAAAAGCTAATTCAGTTTGAATTATTTAAACTTTAATTTGAGTATATTTCAATTAAAATTATGTAAAAATAATTAAAATCCTATTCAAGTTCGATTCTTGAAAGGTTCGTAATAAAATATTTTAGGTTAAAATTCAGTTCAAAAAATTATTGAATATATTTAAGTTCAGCTGAATTCGATAATTTTAAATAAGAATCAAATAATATATATATAAAAGTGACTCAAAGATTTAACTCATTTGAAATTTCTAATCAGATAAGTCACTCTCTAATTTTACTTTTTTTTTTTACCCTGACATAATCCTAATTCCGTCAATAGTAGCAATGGAATTGATATTTCCCTATTCATATTCCGTCAATTTCTACAATTTCTAGCTGCCAATCGCCAGCTTGCTACTGCGAACTTGGTCGGGCGTCAGATAGCGGCTACGATTTTGATCTGCCACTAGCTTAGCATGCCCTTTGTTATGATTATTTGTGATTGAAGTATTTTGTAGTGTACTATATTTTCTGCTCCTCTCCGATTGCTCATCTCTAGTCGCTCATCTTTAAATATAATTTATTAAAAAATACATATATGCTAATTTATATGATTGAATTTATATAGATTAATTTAGTATTTCGGCCTATATAATCTGATATAGCCATTTTGTTATTTTAGTGTTGGTATTTACATCTATCTTTTATAGTACATCATCTTTGGCGAACATAAAAGATAGTATATGAATATTACAAATAAGACTTTTACAAAGACTATATAGTTTAATATTATATATATGATTTATAGTTTTCTTGACTAATGAATGTATTAGAATATGTATGATCTGAAATTTAAGTTGCTTATGATTTTGATTTAGGTTGATATATATTTCAATATGAGAAACTTAAACATAGTACTTATGATTTAGATTCATACTCTTTGTATTCTTAATTGACTTGTTATAATATAAATTATCACTCTAAACCTGTATCAAATACACATTAGACGGAAGAGAAGCTTAAACATATACTTAAAATAATATTTAGACTCCTTAATTATGTTTAATATAAAGAGTAATAGTATTATGTTTGATTGATTTAATTAAGCTTAGTTAATATTTCAAACTTTATTGTTAAGCTTATTTAAGGGTTATAAAAGGTGATTCGCTCATCCTAATGCCCCCGCCAACTCATTCCATGGCCAATGCAGATGAGATAAATCACGGACCTATTAACCCGGACAACGACTAGCGCATAAGGGAGAGCAGACACTTGACTTTGTCAGGATTTAAATCCGGACCTAATAGTGGCAACACCTCATGTGCTAGCTATTAGTCCATTCCGTAGGGACAGTCAAATTTTTTTATATTGTTAAGCTTAATTAATGTTTCAATATTTAATGGTTGATTGATTTATTTAAGTTTAATATATATGCACATGAATATATATCAACCAACATCGTCAAAATTCAAGAACTCTTAGTATCCCAATAAAAAAGAGAATGTTACTAAGAATATAATTATAGACTAAGCTTAAATTAATTTAAGCTTAACTAATGTTTCTAAATTTAATATTTAATTGTTTTATTTATGTTTAATATATATACATATTAATATATATCAATCAATATTGTCAAAATTGTATTCTCATTAGTTAACAATGTATATGAAAAAGTTTGGATATACAATCGATTAGAAAATAGATTTATCATAAATGATTTTATTGCTGAAGTTGAATAGTTTATGAACTTTGTTAATAGTTATCACGAATGTATAAATGATACTGACTTACAGTGTTCGTGTAATCACTGCAAATGTAGAAATAAAGTTTTTTGTGATAAGAATATCGTAAAAGTACATATATATATAAAAATAATTTTGTGTCAAATTACTATAACTAGTACTGTCATGGAGAGTTATAATTGTATGAACCAATTGAACCTTCTGGTGGTTTATCATTTGGCACAATTGTTATTTGACTCATCAACTAATGCTATTAAATATAATTAATGGTTCACAATGCGATGAATAAAGTTGAGTATTCCATTATAAATGAAATATTAATACCTAAATATCTATAATTATATAAAATGTTCAAGGTTACTGAAAGAGAAGTATATGAAGACATTTCTGATCATTCCTCAGCTATTGCAAAGTTATAAAATATGAAAATAGAATATCATTTTTTAGAAAAAAAAATTATGATGACATGCGTCAATTGATGTCAGAGTTGCTCCCTACTAATAACATAATGACTGATAACTTTTACAGTACAAAGAAATTAATTGAGGATTTAGGTTTGCCTATATATAAGATCGATTGTTATATAAACAATTGTATAATATTCTGGAATGAAGATAATTAACTGATTGAATATAGAATTTGTACTCGCTTTCATTATAAGCATCATACTCGTATATCAAGGAAGAAAAAAATATTGATTGGAAAGTGATGTATTACTTCTTATTAACCACTGGACTTCAACATTTGTATACATCTGCTTTTATAACTTGTCATATGATGTGACATCATGAATATAGCACGAAAGAGATATAATGTGTTATTTTTATAATTCTCCAGTATAGAAACATCTTGATATTGTATTTCTCTTCCACGTTCTATCAAATCGTGCAAGGTTAAATATCCGTGACTCGTATAAATTGATGTCTCGGTACAAATATCATTTGCAACAACTCAATTTTTTTGCTGTTTCGACTCCTGATTTCATTAATTTTATTCATGTAATCCTAATTCTATATCATGGCGACCTGCATTTAGTGGCGTTGTTGGAAAGTGCATTGACGTGCATTTCGCTACTGGCAACTACAATAGTGTTTCTAACAACCATTTCTCACTCCCTTGCTCGAGAAATTGACAAGGAGAGTTAAAAATTGGTTAAAGAAAAGGGATTTTAAAAAAAAGGTAAGCTCACCCATTTAATACATACTATGTGACGGTCAAAGATGATTTATTCGTTCCCAACGTCTTTTAAGATAAATACAAAGGTACATGATGCATAAAATTATTAGTTCGGACAGTGACTAACATATAAAGGAAGACATGCACATGACTTACCTAATAACGGTAACACTTCATATGCTTACCATCGGTCCATCGTCTCACGCATTTAATACACACCAAATGAATGTATGGATAGATGACAGCATTCTGTTCTTGGCTTCCGCATTATTGTTCAATTTGATTTGGTTGTGGGATTCTGAATTAGTATAAATAAGAAACAAGTGCAAATTAAGACAACTAACAATGTGATATTATAATTGATACACCATAGGATAAAAAATAAGATCTATACCACAACTCCCACTCTACTAGATATCGGCCTTTCCTATGAAAAGATTGATGCATGTAAAAGTAATTGTATATTATTTTGGAAAGATTAGTCTTTAGAATATCTAGATGGAAGGAGCAAAGGCAAAGGGAAAAAACTCAACTCAAAGCAGAAAGAAGATTCCGAAGGTTGAAGTAGTCACTTTAAGTTTTGTTCATTTTGAGTTGTTTATGTTTCATAGGCACCCAAGCTATCAATGAGGAATAATAGCATGAAGGTTTGTCTTGGTGATTGCCTGGTACTTTTAAAATACTTTTCTTACTATATTATAATGTTATTAAATAAGTAACCTCTCATAACTATCTCCGTATAGATTATATATATTTATTTTTCATTTGCTTTGTATTTTAGTTATTTATCCTGTTTTTTTAAAAAAAATAATTAACGAGATTTTTTCAACCAACCTCGGGAATCCGGCCCGGCTATACGGAAGTTTTCCACTGGCCGCTAGGATAAATCGGGAAGCGCTCACAGTGGACGGTCTAGAAGCCCAGCGCCCAAGGGTTCGCGCCCCATTTGGAGGAAAAATTCCTGCAAATGCGTCGTAGCTAGGGATCGAACCGTGGATGCCTGGGATAGCGACTAGTCGCCCTACCGCTGCACCATAGCCCCGGTGGCTTATCCTGCTTTTGTCCAGATTAACGAGGTTTTTTCAACCAACCTCGGGCGACCGCCCGGCCACACGGAAGTTTCCCACCGGCCGCCAGGGTAAATCAGGAAGCGCTCGCAGTGGGCGGTCTAGAAGCCCAACGTCCCAGGGTTCACGCCCCATTTGGAGGAACAATTCCTACAAATGCACCGTAGCTGGGGATCGAACCGTGGATGTCTGGGAAAGCAACTAGCCGCCCTACCGCTGCACCATATCTCCGGTGGCACTTATCCTGCTTTTGTCCAAAAAAGGTGGAACCGCCACCTTAGCGGCCCTCTGGTCCCGACCCCATAGGTTTCCAGAGGGAGGCAAACCACGGTTATCACTGGTGTGGTGAGGCGCCTGGGGTCGAGGGAATTAATGCCAGCAGACCAGGGTTTTATTCCCGTGTGCAACTGGCGACCCTCGAACCTGTGACCTCGACCAAATCAGCCAGACGTTTTACCATCCGATCCAGCCCGTGGGGGCACTTATCCTGCTTTTGTGTCCATAGATGATGTTGATATTTGATACACAAATGATGTTATCACAAATAATGGTATCAAGTATCAACAAATTATTTGTGACAATAGCTGTTGTTGATGTTTATATTACTACTACATATGATAGATATGACCAAATGTATGTTAGGAAAGAAGCATAGAACATGCCAATGAGAAAATGTCATCTTCACCCATTTTTACATTCTCTTCATTCTATAGTTCCATGTCAGGAAAGAAGCATAGAACTTCATTCTCATTTGGGAATAAAAAATTTAGGCCAACATAACTTGGTGTTGGATCCATACATGCATGCGGAGAAAGAGAGCTCGTAGTTAAGGTGGCAAAAAGGACGATTAGTTTGCCTCAGCGCCCCTATCAATTTGTACCAGGATCAATATATACCAAAGAGGTAAATCACAAATGCTATTAATTAACTCGAATACCTGGAGCTTATAGTAAAAGGATGGTATAATTTGTTACTAATCCAGCTAATTAATATTACTTGATCAATTGAACATGGATGCACAAACTTAGTTTCCACATGACTTAAGAACATCAGCCACTGAGATAGTAATATAATTTTAGATGCATTAATTAATATTTCCTCATGCACGATATTTCTTGTATTCTCACATTAATTTTTATTACCTTCTAGGCCGGATCAGATATTAATATACATTTTGTTTATTTTAAGCATGTCTTTGCCCGATATCGATAAATTGCAGAAAATTGTCTAATCCCCATTTGATATTTGTTTGCACTTCCCATTTGATAAATTTTTTGCATTTACTCCCTGATATATTGAGTATAAAAGAGTAAAAATTGAGTATACATTAGTGAAAAATGAGTATAAAAGAGTGAATATTGAGTACACAGTTTCTTGATGTGATGGATGCAACCTTACATACTCAAATTTCTAACTTTTATACTCAATTTTCTTCAAATAATACTCACAGAACTGTCTTGTCAATTCCATCAGGGACTACTTGCCAAGAAAATTTTGAATGGAGACTGCATTCAAAGAAAATTTTGAGATTGGGGAGTTTAAAAAAATTTCCCCTTGTGATATTCATTATGATATCAAGATTTTTATTAATATTGAGATTTCTAAGTTCTTTTAGAGAACTTTTTGTGATAAATTCATTTGTTTGTATATTTTTTCTAGGTATTGGAGGTCTGAAGAGAAATAGATTTTTTGGAGCTTTTGAGAATGTCAATATTTTGCATATGAAGATTTTAGAGAAATAAATATTTTTGATGTAAACGAGTGTTAATTTTGATAGATGATAATTAGATATTGTGATATCAAATTTAATGATCTAGAAACAATTATTAAGACTATTGGATGATATTTTAATATATATATGATTTTTTATTTTTAATATATTTTTTTTATTTTTATTAGCATTCATT
The DNA here is from genome assembly GCA_024364735.1 of Boesenbergia rotunda. Taxonomy (NCBI): domain Eukaryota; kingdom Viridiplantae; phylum Streptophyta; class Magnoliopsida; order Zingiberales; family Zingiberaceae; genus Boesenbergia; species Boesenbergia rotunda. The sequence continues at coordinate 87,504 of JAGFNQ010000181.1, forward strand.
AATATATTTATTGAAAATATATACATTTTACCAGGTTCGAATAAGTGATACAGTCGTCGTTGTGATTAACGACAATATGTTAAACTGTTGTTAAAGAGTTAAATGACGTTAAATTACTAACGATGGTACATATAAGTATCGTTGTTGTAAATAATGACGGTACATATGACCGTCATTGTTTCCATTAACGACGGTATATATGACCGTCGTTGTTGCCATGAACGATGATATCTAAATCTGTCATTACTATCACTAATGATGATATCTAAACGCATCGTTAGTATTACTAACAACGATATTCACTACCGTGATTAAGAGCTATTAATGACGGTATTTTGTTTCCCGTCGTTAATCAATTCTTGATGGATATTTTTAACTATAACTTTCTACGGCATTTAGGGAGTGTTTGAAAGAGCTTTTGTTTCTTGAAAAGTGATTCTTATAGAGATTATCTCAAAGTCAGTGAGAAGCTAAAGCATGGAGTGTTTGAAAATAGAAATAAAAAACTGATACAAGATAAAGTTTGAGTGTTTGGTGAAGAATTACTTTCAAACTTAATTTTTAGTTAAATGACAGTAATATCCTTAAACTATATAAATTAATTTTTTTCAATTATCTAAATATAATTTTGATACACCATCCATAATTATTTTATATATTTATTATTATATTTTGAATATTATATCAAAATTAATTTTTTAATAATATATATGTTTTAAAAATATATTAAAATAATTAAAATAAAAATATAAAAAAATGATAAAATTTATAAAAATTTATAAAAATTTATAAAAATATGTATAAAAAATTCTAAAAATATAAAATTTTATTTAAAAGTGTAGTGACAATTATGTAAAATGATAAATTTATTAAGGGTATAAATGTCAATTTTTAATTCTAGACCATAAGCAAAAAAGTAAAAGTAGAAAAAACATCAATTTCTTACTTTTAAATTTTGAGTAAAAGTTACAGATGTTAAAATAAAATTTGACATTCACAAATACTCAAAAGTACTTCTGTATAGCTAGAATCTAAAAAATAATTAGTAGAAGCTCTCTCAAACACTGTCTTAATACTGTTATTAATGAACTTTAACAATGGGAATGATTCCTTTAATTATGGAAAATTCCGTCGGTAAAAGATACATTTTTTTCCCTGGTAGTGTGCATGTTGGATTCCAACCCGTGTAAAAAAAAGTGTGTTTTGCATGTTTATAAAGAATGTATAAACCTAAACAAATTAATTTATTTGATTAAGATTAATTTCTAAATAAATCTCAACTAAATTTTCTGCTTGTGTTTAGAATTGGACAATCCTAATCTCATAAGAATAATGCCCAGGTCCAATCAAATTAGATTAAATGTTCATCACTTACATAATTTTAGATATCAATTTTTTTTCTAAAATATTAATTTATAATGATCTATTTGTAAAATAGCTGACAATGTTCCTTTTCAGTAATTGATTACAAAAATAAATTTCTAACACTCAAAATGTCAAAGGCTAAATTAAAAGTTTTAGAAATATTTTCTTGCCCTTTGTCGATTCATTTGGCCCTCCCATTTTGTTCAACATGAAATCCTGATTAGCACCTTTAACTATTCCATTTGAAATAATGGTATCAACCTGATAAACCAACAGTTCTAACACGGATAGAAATAAGATTTACAGTACGTAGATTGCACTAGTAGTGTAGGACTTTTCATAGGTCTTCTGTTGGATGTAGAACTGACCTTACTTTTCTCATCCTCATCGTTCTGCTAGAAGTTCAACTATAGCATCCAAAAGACGTGGGGGGACTGTAAAGTTCAACTATAGCATCCAAGAAATTCAAAATCCTGTACAATGTGACTCAATAGAATTCATGATAGTACATTTAGAGGGACTGTAAAGTTCTTACTATAAACAAATACTAAGATGATAATGGACAACCCAGTAAGAAACACTCTAAACAGTCACTATGCACGAAAGTAATGTTGGCATTGAAAAGGCTGTGCCAAATGAAGAATGCATAGAGAACACCTACAAACAACCTGTGGAATAAGCCCATTTCAAAGAGGACAAAAGACGTGGTTGTATTCCCCCAATGCTTCCAGTGGATCAACAGCCTTTCTTTTCAACTACAAGGCCTTCTCGTCCTGTTCAACATATTTAGGTGGCTCTGCGGGGAAGTATTTGATGCCCACAAGATCGCCCACTTTGCTAATGACCTGGAAGTGCATACAAAGGAATAGAAGAACATCACTGTAACTATTATTTTAAGGAACTGGCACATCTATTAAACTTGATCACGGTGCTAACTTACCTCCAGACCTTTCATCAGGTCTTCTCTAGAGTGTGAGGCAGATATACAGATTCGAGCTCTTGCAAGAAGAAGAGGTGTTGCAGGGAATGCAACAGTCACCACTGCTACCTATAGTCAAAAAATGTCAACCAATAGGTCAGAAAAGATATCTCCATGAAAGATATGGAATTGAGATGGAAGAGTATGAAAATAGAAAGATAAAATATGGCCATGCACTTGGAAATATTACCTCACTTGTGAAAGAAAGGGAGCTAATATGCTAACATTAAACAGTTAGTTTCTCTTAAACAATGCCTCGCTCAGTAATGGGGTTTAAAAGGTAAATGTGCAGTTTATGCATGCAAACCCATGTAGAGACATGCCCATAGGACACCTAAATGTGCAAACTATCATACAACTTAATCGGCAAAGTCCTTTTAATCTGTTATCATTAGTCAACATTGTAAGAGACACAGGCATAACATACAAACAAATTAGTCCTACAATGCTTACTTCCTGACGAAGACACTCCCTTGAAAAGGCTGGGATTTTTGCAGGATTGTAAAGCATTATTGGCATGACTGGAGAATCATTATCACCAAGAACTTCAAATCCCATTTTCTGGAGTTCTGACCTAAAGAAGTTGCTATTTTCTCGAACACGAGCAAGTTTCTGTGCACCTAGAATAACAACGCCAACCAGAAATACTGAGTTTGTCCTTTAGAATAGATCAGAGAACATTCTTAACTACGGGAAAATGGATGCATCAAAGGCAAATCCTTGCCTACCTCTACTAGAACCGTCTTCTCCAAGGATAACCTTAATTGCAGAGATAACTTGTTGCAAAGCGGGGGGTGACATAGAAGTGGCATAGAGATGAGCAGCACAAGTGTGCTTAAGGTACTGGATGATTTCCTGAATAAGATATAAGATTTTAGTAAGTACATCTTAACTCGTCCCTAACTTCTTTTTCCTTTTAAAAATTTAGTGAAATTTGGCTCAACAAACAGAAGACCTTTGATGCTGCAATATAGCCTCCACAGGATCCAAAGGATTTTGTAAATGTTCCCATCATTATATCCACTTCATCTGTATCCACTCCTAGGAGCTCGCAAACACCTCTGCCTGATTTTCCAACGGCACCAATACTATGGGCTTCATCCAAGTATGTGTATGCCTATCATCACAAACAAATTAGTTTTTTTTAGGTTGGATTGCTTTATGTCCTCCATTTTAATGCTTATCAAAGAAACATTTTCTCATTTCTGATTCAGCTAGATGCATGCAAATTAGTATCAAAATTGAATATTAAGTGCTTGCCAAACCTTGTATTTTTTGCACACTGCAATGATTTCAGGAAGTTTGCAGAGCTCTCCTTCCATGCTGTAGATGCCCTCAACAATAACAATTATCTTTTTCCATGGTCTATGTGTGCGTGGCTGTCCCTCAGCTATCTGCTCTCTTAGCACCTCTTCCAAATGTGAGGGGCCTGCACAAAGTGGAACATGAGTTAAAATCAAGTAAATATGTGAACACCATAATATTTGACAGCTTAAAACTTACTATTATGCTGGAAAACACGTACTGATGCACTAGATCCTCGGGCACCATTGACAATAGAGTTGTGATTCAAAGAATCACTAATTATCAATCCTCCCTAAGAACAACCATAAATAGTGATGTTTGGTCTATAAAAGGACTAATACAGGACTAAAGCTTTGAAGTTTAACAGTAGGGAGACTAGTAAGTAATACAAACCTTTCCTATAAGAGCAGGGATGATTGCAGAGTTTGTTACATAGCCCATTCCAAAAAGCATGGCACCTGGTTTGCCCACAAATCTTGCAACTAGCTCTTCCAGTTCAGTGTGTAGGTTTGTTGTCCCTGATAAAAAACATATACTAATGAGATTAATCTAAATGACAAATGACACTAAATTTCATTCTGTAATTAACAGAACAAGCAAGAGCATTCATACCACCATCAACACGAGCACTACAAGTACTGGGTGAATATTTCTTCAGAGATTCAATAACACGAGGTGTACAGTAGTCATCTGCTGCTGCAAATCCAAGATAGTTGTATGATCCAAGATTTAAGCACTTGGTAGTATTTGATGTCCGACTGCAAAAATTAACAATTTGCACTTTTAGGGGATACTAACAAATAGTTATGCTAAAAATTATTATCGAGCATTGACAGTCAATCACACTGAAAATGATAAAACAAACAAACAAACTAGCTAATGGTAGTAGATTGAATATCGACTATTCTCTATTGTTCCCAAGATGATTTGTAGTTCACTTAGCTTAGCTTATCAATAGATGTGATGCTCCTTTCTCTGTTTCAGACAAGGTGCCCTGTATTTGTTGAGGGATGAAATAAGATATTGTTTTGCTATTCAAAGCAAACATAATATCCTATTGTTAGAGGTTGCAAGGTGCAAACTTAGTCCCACATTGAGAAACACATGGAAAGATCATAGGTTTATAAGGAATATGGTATCTCCATTGGCATGAGGCCTTTTGGGAGAGCCCAAGAGCAAAACCATGAGGGCTTAGGTCCAAAGTGGACAATATCATGTCATTGTGGAGATATCTAAATTCCTTTTGATCCTAACAATTGGTATCAGAGCCAGGTTGCTCATCCAAATCTAACTGTGCCTTAAGCCTTAATAAAGGATATGTGGCTCCCGTGTCTTTATCAAGATGACCAGTTCTAGTTGCGGCTAGGTGGTCCTAGTAGGTCAGGTGGACCGAGGGGCAGAAAGTTCTGGTGGATCAGACATCTAAACGGAAAGTGTTTCCGTTTGTGGTGGGGGCATGTGGTCCTTTGTTTGAGGGGGGGATTGTTAGAGGTGAGGACTTAGGCCCAAAGTGAAAATATCATGCCATTGAGGAGATATCTAAATTCTTTTGATTCTAACACCTATAACTAATAAATATTCCACGTGGAAATAAATCTATTCAACATTCTATTATGACTATTAATTTTTGATAGCCTAATAGATAACAATTGAAAACAATAACATATCTACTCAACAGATAATAAAAACCTTACTGAAGTGTCTGGTTATTGTCATTGGAGTAACGCTCAACCACATCAAACCAAGCATCTGGTGCACTTGCAATTGGTCGGCTAAAGCAATCCTGCCAAATTACAATATCTTCATTACATTGTTCAAAGACTACTGAAGTACCAGCAAGAGTTATTAAAAGAAAGGATCAAACAATAAAGGGGCTTTTGCCTGACTGATGCAGACCAACGTTGTCTTGAAATAAAAAGTACAAGAAAATTGGAATATCTAGTGTCATTCTCATCTGGCTTAAGTATTCTTTTTGTTGCAAAACTAATCTGGTTTAAGTTGAGATTATGAAATGAGACAAGGAATTGATGCAAGGTACTTGTTGGAATTGGTTCCTGTATATTTCCCAATGATATAGGTTGACTACCAGAATTATTCAATTTGAAATGTTGAATGCCATGAGCAAACATCAAAGACGACTAAAAGAAATTTGATGACATCGTACATTGATTCAAGCCACATGTTCTAGTATCACACTTTCTTCCCATCCAGTTCAAGAGTGAAATGATGACGGAATCAGGTGGGGCAAATAGATAGAGGATTCACCAAGACTAGAACGCCCCATATCAAAGTTGCAGGATGGAAAGACAAACAAAACGATGACAATATGGAAATTGAAAAGGGAATCGGCACAGGAAGAACGAAAGGACATACCTGAATCCGAAGATAAAGCCGTCGGGTGTAAAAATCTTCTAGCCCTAAGCAGATGGGCGCATATCCCTGTCGCAAAAACGAATTTTGAAGCCTAATTACAATTCGCCCGCCAAAAAAAAAACATTATTATTCAATCGAAGAAAAAGACGGATAATTCCGCTGCTGGAGACGAGGATCGCGAATGAAAGTAGAAACCTTGAGGTCTTCGGACGTGGATCTGGACCAGTCGATGAGCTTCCGAAAGAAATCCCGCATCTGGCCGAAGGCGAAGAGGAGGCCGTAGCTGAAGAGGGTGGAGAGCGCGATCAGGTACGGCAATCTCACCATCCTTCTACTTCTGCTGATTGGCTTCTATCCCGATACAGATCGAGGTAGGAACAAAGAGAGAGAGAGAGATGCAGTGGTGCGACGAGGCAACGCAGGGGAAGGATTTAAATGGAGGGAATGGCCTTCATTTGCGTCGGAAAAGGATCTTCTTACGGCGGTTCAAATCCCTTAGCTGGGTGATTGTTTGGTTCCCCTTAGTCAATCCATCCTAATTCAAAAGGTGGAACCGCCACCCCGACGGCCCCTGGTCTCTGCCCCACGAGTGTCTAGAGGGGATAAATCACGGTGAATGCTGGGATGGCAAGGCGCCCGGGGTTCGAGGGATTTTTGTAAACAGCAGCCAAGGTTTTATCCCTGCGCATACCGTCGACCTTTGAACCCATGACCTCTGATTCAAGCGCCAAGCGCCTTACCATCTAATCCAGCCCGTGGGGGCTAGTCAATCCATCCTAAGTTGATAAAAAGATGATTCATTCATCCCAATATCCCTATCAATCTATCCCACCCAAGATTAATACGGAGAAGATTAATCACGAGACTACTAATCCAGATATTGTGGCTAGCGCGTGGGGAGGGCGAGCATAATGATTTTGCGATAAATTGCAGAAAACTCTCCAATCCCCATTTGATCTTTGCATGTACTCCCCATTTGAGATTTTCTTTGCTTTCACTCCCTAATGGATTGAGTATAAAATAGTGAAAATTGAGTATATATCAGTGAAAATTGAGTATAAAAGAGTGAAAATTAAGTATAAAAGAGTGAAAATTGAGTACATAGTTTCTTGATGTGGTGGATGTAACCTTACATACTCAAATTTCTAACTTTTATACTCAATTTTCTTCAAATAATACTCACTAAACTATCTTATCAATCCCATCAGAGACTGCATGTAAAGAAAAACTTGAGTGGGGACTGCATGCAAAGATGAATTTGAGGATGGGGAGTTTATGAAAATTTCCCCATGATTTTGCCTATTTTAATCCCCAAACTTTAATGTGGCAACACTTGCGTCTAACCATCAGTCCATTATATGAAGACGGTTCAATCCCCTTTAGTAATCTAGTCCACGAACAGTTCAATATTTCATGATTAGACTTATATCAGAGCTCTCATATCTTCATAATTCATTCTTAAATTATAAGAAGAGAGATAAATCACAAAATTAATTTATAATCGATTATTAAGTGACTAACACCCAATAGAATAATAATTACAAAATTAAAATTAATAAATTATAACATTATTATAGACTAATTATGATTCATAATTATCAGGAATATAAAAAATATCCTAAATAATATAAAAATGAAAATTATTAAAAATAGTGATAAAATCTTTGGAAGCTCAGATAAGAACTTAAATAGTGAAATTTGGATCCGAAAATTGTCACTTACGGGGTTCTCTATAATAAACGTAGATCTCTAAAATATAGACATGTGGCCGTCAATAAACACAGATAGGGTATACATCCATCGGTAATCGCTATCAACTTCTAATCCACAGGGTACCTGTGAAGATAAAAACAGATTGTCTAGATTCCTAAAATTCTTTCTTATTCGTACAGATGTCGTTAAGCTCCAACTGCACGCTGAATTTTTCTAATTCGTTGTCGACGCAATAACTATGTGTTCTACATGGTTGACAATCGAAGTTTGGCTAAGTCAACCGGTTGACGAAATTGTCTACTCCCACAAGTCAAGCATGCTCCATTAATCCATGTAAATCTCAAAGCGGACAGGTAAGTGATAATACCAAATAAAAAAGAAGTCAATCTTGGTACGGCTGTGATTGATACAGAGAACTGATGAATTTGATTGGGCCGGCAAATAAAGAGACTACTGGAAATAAGCACCACCCTCTCTTTCTCTTTCTTTTTCCCTTTCTTACGGCCCTCAAACGTGTCACATCATCTACCACATCAAAAATTATAAACCTACAAAAATATCCCCGATAGTAAACTTAAAAAGTAGATTCATTTTTACCACATCACCCACCACATCAAAAATTATAAATCCACTAATTAATTTCCTATATCTTTTTTCTACCTTCACATTTCATATATCTTTTTTATAAATTTCACTTTATATTTTTTATTTTAATAACTAAATAATTTTTATAATTTAAATAGAGAGTATTTTCACAAACAAAATATAAAATTTATTTCATATATCTTTATTTATAAATTTTACTTTATAGTTTTTTATTTGATAATTAAATAATCTTTATAATTTAAATATAATATTTTTGAAACAAAAATATATAATTTATTTAAATCTTGAAAATAGGGTACAACAATTAAAAAATATTCTGATTCGTAAAATAAAATACAAAGATAACTAATTATTGACGTAGCGATCTCATATGTGCTCAACTGCTCAACCAAATCAGCTGAAAATTGGTGGTGTAATTTCTTATCACGAGCTCACAATTTCTTTAGATATAATCCACGTGCCACCTCATGTGCTACGTCAATCCAAGTGCTAGTATATGCCGATAAGATACCAAATTAGTTGGGCCAAAATAGCTTGGTCCACTAAGAGGGATTGAGTCGAATGGTGCGAGTCTATCAGATTCATAAAGATGAGTTGGGTGTCGGGTAGATCGACTAGCAGAATTGGAGGAGAGGTGACTGAGTGGAGCGGTTAGTTGGGAGAACTAAGTCCCTGGAGTCGGGTGGACTGACCGAAAGAATCAGGAGGAGAGTTGACTAAACGGAAGCACGTTGTCAGGGTAAATTGAGCTCCTAGCGTCGAGTGGATCAACTGGAAGAATAAGGGGAGAGCTGACTAAGTGGAGTAATCAATTGGGGGAGCTGAGCCCCTAGAGTCGGATGCGTTTGTGCAATCTACTTCCAGGGTTTTGATATTTATTTGACAATGTATTTAATGGAGTCTAGTTGGTCAAGGTTGACCAGATGACTAGCAAAGGCAAAAAGTCTTAGAAGAGTGAACTCTAAGCAAGGAAAAACCCTAGGTAGCGAGAAGTCTTGGAGGAGTGAACTCCAAGAAAGGGCAAATCCTAAGGGAGTGAACCCTATGTAATGAGAAGTCTTAGAGGAATGAATTCTAAATAAGGGTTAACTCTAAGAAAGTAAACCCTAGGTAGTGAGAAGTCTTGGAGGAGTGAACTCCAGGCAAAGAAAAATATGAGAAGTTTTAAATGAGTGAACTCTAAATAAGAAAATATCCTATAGGAGTGAACTTCAAATAGTGAGAAGTCCTGAAGTAGTGAACTTCAAGCAATTGTGATCGAAAAATTTTCAATTGACTGCACACGGTCGACCTAACCAACGAATCTTGAATGCGTACGGCAGGGAGATCGTCGATTATATGCGTACAACAGGGAGGTTGCAGGCACGAAGGGATGACTCCTGTCCCGTGCCGCGAACCGGACTCAATCCGGTGTCAACAAATTAATTAATGACGGATTCAGATTAGATAGATCCGTATCTTAAACAAATAAAAAACTTGTCGGGTGACCGCGATCAACGCATATATTCCAATGCAATCTATTCTAATATAATTTAATTAATTTAAATTACAGTATTACACCGAGCTAAGTCGAGCTATTCGAGAAACAAAACCAAGTCAAAGTGCTCGAGTTAGAGTGATCGGGAGATCGAACCGAGTCAGAATACTCGATAGTTGAGCTAAAGAGTAACTTGAGAGGACCGAGTTGAGAAACTTGTGTGACAGTGTGACTCGAGTGCTGAGTTGAGATACTTGGTGTACACCACATAACACCTCTGACGTTTAAAACAATTTAGAAAATATATTTCCCCCAATGCTACAAACTGGTACTTGTACAATTCCATTATGTTTTTAGTAAAAGCAGCCCTTGAAACTTACATGTATCTCAACCTTGCAAAAGAAGCAAATCTATTGTTGCACATTACATAAACACATGAGAGCACGCAATAGAACAGAAGAAATCTGTCAGTTATCTTCCTGACCATCTCTTCCTTTGAACAGAGTTAGAAGACACTCCTGAGCACGTAGACTAGTATTTTTCGAATAGCTCTGTGCATGAGAAAGATGAGGAACAGTGAACAGATGAAGTCCTTTTTGATCATGGGGATCCAATTTTACTGGACAGAGATGACCTCATATTTACAATGGCTGATTCATCTGCTCCCAACTTAATGGCTTGTTTTCCTGCTGCTAGGAACCTTGAAACAGCTCTTTCTACATATAAATTGGCTTCCCTGACAGTCATATTCTTGTTTGTTTCACTGCTGAAGCCGGCCACAAAGTAATCACCATTGAGGAACGCAGCCAATTGAACTAGTTCTCTTTGGAATTCTGAAAGCAAACTATCTTCTTTTGGATCAATGATTCTCAGAGGACGAACATCGGGTAATGTTTCTACAAGGAAAAAACATTCACCTTCCACATTAACAATGCAGAAATCATCAAACACATTTCTTATTTGCAAGGTTTCGACCTATCCACAGTGCTTGTTTTATCAATCTTCCTTTTTGAGCTTAATAAAATAGAAGAAATAGTTCTATGAAAAAATAGAAGAAAGTGATAAGAATTTAGAATGAATGCATCATATTTGCACAAGAGCAATGTTTATTGGGACAATTGTGTGGGCGCGGCGCTAGCATGCATTATATACTACAGCTTGAGTTGATGCATCAATGCTATGACACTTCAGTAGTGCTTTGACCGTCTAGGCAAATCCTTAACCTTGCTGACACAGGGCAAGCAACAAGCAAACCCCTAGGCTTGACACCAACATATGTTGTATTTGGATCAATTAAATTTGAAAATGATGAGCAAGAGCTACTTGGTGAGTGAAAAGGACGTGCACCACTAAGTAAAGAATCTTAACGATGGAATGAGAAAATATAAGAGAAAGTGAAGGATGTTGGATATTACTATCCCTATTAGGTGGGTTTATTTGTAAGTTGCACATGTAAATACAATCTGAACCCTTTAAAGTGATCTAACTTATATTTATTGGATTTCGGGTTATTGGATGCGGGTTCAATGTGTAGAACCCTTTAGCTAATCCGTTATTATCTATGGGTTGATAACGGATTGAATTCGTATATAAAGGAGAGGTCCCAAGGGTTTAGGGCATCATCTTGGCAGAGCTCTTGGTTCCCCATTGACCTAGAGTTTTTCGGCGACCGTCAACCTTAAGCCCTTGGAAGATCTTCCTTCTTTTTTCCACTGCATCTTCTTCCACAGGGATCAAGCCGACGACGCTAGGACAAGGACAATAACTCTTCAATTAGGTTCCTTGTCGTATTTGGTTTATGCTTTATGTTATTATGCCATATTTTCGACGTAACTGATCCATATTAATATGTCTTGTGTTTTCTCTTTTGAGTTTTTATTTGGTTCCTAGAATTCATGGGTTAGGAAGAAAATGCAATTTCTATCAAAGGAAACGAATAACTTATAAATTATTATACATTTAAAAGAACGAATAAAACTTAGAAATGTATACGGTGGCTAAGAAAGAGACTAAGAAAGTGTGAGTGAAGCCAAAAATGAAACTTGCGAACATTAATATTGATAGCTAAACACAATAGAAGGGAAGAGAGGGAGAGGAAATAAGAGATTTTATCCAAATAAGATATATCAAAGATGAATGGAATATGATGCTAGTGAATGATAAGGAAATAAAAGAGCAATGAAAGAAATATTTTCATCAATTTTTTAAAGAAGGTTTAGGTAACCAACTTAACTTAAGTAATTTAAGTAAGTCAGAGGAATATAGAAATTTAAATTTTTATCGTAGAATTCAAATTTTAGAAATAGAACAAGTTTTAAATGAGATGTATAAAAAAATGATTACACTAGATGATATTTCGATAGAGATATAAAACTACCTAGTGAAACAGAGTATCGAATGACTTACGAAATTATTGAATCTAATAGTGTATGGTGAATACTTTATTCTGTCATATAAAAACAAAAGAGATGTATATAATTATACGAATTATAGAGGCATTAAGTTAATGAGTCATATTATAAAACTTTTGAAAGGAGTGATAGAAAAAAGACTAAGAAAGAGACCACGGTAATTAAAAATCAATTTAAATTCATATATGGAAGGTGAACAATAGAAGCTAAACATCTTATAATTATTTAAAAAATATAAGGAAAAAGAAGCAAAATTTATATATAGTATTTGTCAACTTAGTAAAAAGCTTATGATAAAATCCAAAGGAAAATATGTGGAAAATTTTAGAAAAAAAATATCTTAGCGTAGCGTATATTGAAATAATTAAGGATATGTATAAGAATGCAACCACAAGAGTGAAGACTTCAAGCAAATTTACCGAAACAATTTATATAAAGATAGGATTACATGAAGGATCGACTCTAAGTGTTGGTGCAGGCAACACCGATAATCAAACTTGTATTTTGATGTCCGGAGGGTTTAAAGTTAAATATTATGTGTTTGATATTGGAGTTAAGTGTACAGGTCATCTAACATGGAAAGTCCTAATGAGTCAGGAAGACCGGACATTAGACATTGAAAGTCTTAGTGGATCAGAAAGACCAAACACCGAGCAGAAGACCAAATGAGTTGATCTGGCAGAACACTTGATGGGTCAGCTGGACCAGACATCAAGTAAGGAAAGTCCTAGTGGGTCGATCGGACATTAAGAAGAAGAAGAAATCCAAACAAGTTAGTTGAACCGGATGTTTAATGGGTAAATAAGTCCTGGAGAGGCCTTTTAGTTCTGAAAGACAATGAGGGCGCGCCCTACTTGGGACAACTTTAGGCGTTAAGAAACCAATGGAGGTTTCTAAGTGGAGATCAAACAGTTATAATTGCCAATTTGATTCATGCATACTAATTTATTTCTAACTCTATTTTGCAAAATCATTATTGTTGTTATTGTGCTAACTTTGTTTACAGAAAAACAGAATCTTTGGTTTATTGAAGGGTTCGGTCGGCCGAACATGGTGGTTCGATCAACCGATCGGAACGTCGGATCGAGCCAAGAAGGAAATAACGGTTCAGTTGACTAATCATGAGAATCAGTCGATCGAACATATTTGGTAATCGAAGATCTGATATGATCGGATCAGTCAATAAAAGAAGTTTTGGGGTTCAGTCGACTAATCAAAAGGATCAGTCGACCAAATAAGAATTCAAAGCACAGATCGGATATGATCGGATCAAATAGTAAAGGAAGTTCTGGAGTCCAATCTACTGATTAGGAGGATCAGTCAATCGGACAAGCAGATTACGCGGGATTGATCTGATCGCATCGGAACAAGCAAGGAAAGAATAGGGGTTTAGACGATTGGAAACCCTCGAATTCAAGAGCAAAGATCAGGGGATCCGATTGAGTTTAGTTGATTGAGCAGGTGGTCATTTACCTGGTAAATTCTATAAAAGAGTCATGGGATCCGAGACTCAAACATCACTTCTCTCAACAATTTCTCTCTCTGTTGCTATGTTCGTTCAAGTGTTGCTCAAACACTAAAGCTCTCCAACAACCAACGACCACATTCTACATCTTCGTGTTGTTAGTATTGTTATTTCAATTGCACTTCATTTAACAGAGGTCTAGTAAACATGTTACTATCCTCTAATCGTGTACAAACTTTCCTCCTTCTCCGAAAGTTTTCGGAAAGGAGAGTACTAGTGAATTGCCTATCTGAAATAATCCATGGGACTGTAGGTCTTGGAGTAGCAGTCGTTGGCCAACCTTGTCTTTCGAGATTTGTTTTTCCATTGCAACTTTGTTTTTGTTTTTATAAAAGAAAAGAAAAAGTTTTAAACGAGTGGTATTCAGCGCCCCCCCAAATCACGCTTTTCGGTCCTACACTAAGTTCCTCTTTTTTAATTTTTTTAACAATAATTATGAATGAACTCACTGGATTCATATTGTTTGATAATATTATTTTGGTAGATGAAACATGTAAAGGAGTAAATACTGAGTTTGAATCTTAGCGACCAATAAAGTTCCAGTTAGACAACGAGTAACTATTATAAATGCACATATTCAATGAGAAAGAGGAAGACCAAAGAAGATGTAGTTAGCAATGATAAAATAAGATAAAATTTATTTAAAAATAAATTATAATATAATAGAGGATATATCCCAATAGAATAGGAGGATTTAAAAAGCCGACCCACCTAGTGGAATAAGGCTTGGCTATTGTTGGTTTGAAGAGTTCTCTAACATCGTTGGCTAGCACTTGCCCTCTTAGAATTCTTATCCGTCTTGATAGAAAAACGTACATACAAACAAAGACACGAGCAATTTAAGTTGGTTGGCATAAGCCTATGTCCAAGAGATGAGAAGTAAAATCAAAACCAAATAAACATATGCCCATAGCTTGTACAATAGGTAGAGTTGTCAATTTGAGTTGGACCTATCAGGTTGGCCCGCCCTACCAAACAATTTAAGCAGGTAGGGTTGAAGTATTATCAACCCATATCGCGCCGGTTGTGGGACTAGGCAGGCCGGCCCGTGGCAGGCTTGGGTTGGCCTGCGGTTGAGAAGAAGATTTTTTTTTTCAAAATTTAAAATTAAAATGGAAAATTCAATGGGTTCATGGTCTGGCACACCTAACCTGTAACACAAACTTAAAAACTGTAACCTTTTTTTATATTTTTTATTATTTTTAGTAGGCTCGTGGGTTAGCCTGTCAGGCCACGACCCACCTTGGGATGGGCTGGGTTGGATATTTCCCTGCTCGTCAAGTGTCAGATCGGCCCGTCCTGACTTGCCGAATGATGGATTTTTGGCGGGCCAATTGCCCTACCACATGTCAACCCGTCTGACAACTCTAATAATAGGGCTCTCAATCCCTCCTATACTACTGTCTCAATGTTGTTGGATAAAAGTGAAAAAACCTCATGTCAGCTCTAGTATTCCTTGAAGAAAAAAAACACTCTTCGAGAAGCAAACTCTTCTCCACAAACCTTTTTCTCCCCTACAACCTTCCAATACACCCAATCAAATCTCCTAGGTTTGAAAAAACTCGACCAATATAAAATTAATTTCCCTAGCCATCACCATGTAAAATAAAAACAAAAAACAAAAACATAATCTAATATATAGAGTTTATTTGACATTTGGATCATAGATGTCTTATTGGGCCCAACATGTGGCCGAATCCAACAATAATATGTTGCTAAGAATGGTCTAGTTTTGTATCTGAGAGAGAAAATATGTGCATTAGAGAGAGAGAGCATGTCTAAAAAAGTTGTATGACTAGGTGACAACTTCTTGTGCAATGCCTATAGAGAGCTGTAAGAGTTGAGAAGCAAGATAATCAAAATGTGTTTGCTGTGTCATAATTCAAAGATTCAGGTGAGGTTTTTCTTCCCTGCATGAGAGAGAGTATAAGGATCGAATAAGCCTTAAGCGAAACTTGCTAATTCCCATCTCTCATGACTTTAACTGGTCATCCTTATAATAGTCAAGCTTAATGCCACAAACTGAGTAGATATAAATTTCCAGTAAGTTGACCCACTTATTGGCTCCTCATTTTCCTACTTGGATTGCTCTGTACACTGTTTGAATTGATTGTCTAATTCCTCTTAAGCTTTCTGAAGTAGAATATCAGGTGACTTCCTTAATCCAATTCCTGCATTATATTGGCAGTTGCCTATATATTACTGAGGTTGACATAAGTTATATGGATACTTCTAACAGCAACTGTTACCTTCACCTTCATCTTCATACAAACTTAATACTATGGTGAGTGAATTTTTTTATGACAGTTTGTGGAGATTGGCTTAACTTGTTGAATTAAGCAACTTGTCTGAATTTATGGATCTTGCAAGTATACATGTATTCATTTAGATGCTCAAAACAAAGAGAAAGCAAAGCAAATAAGAAACTACCAGGGCAGTCAGTTCTCGGAGAGGATAACTGTCCCACAATATCTTCAAAGGTTCCAGCCCATGCATCCCTCTTTGTTAAAAAATCCGCTTTCAGATTGAATAACTTCTTTATGGTTGCAGGAATTGACGAGTGCTCAAATTCTGAGGTTAAACTCGGACCATTCGCCTTACCAACCACTGCTCAATTTAATTTGGATAAACTGTTATCAGTATTCAGAAAGATCATCTCGGCCACAATAAGCAGAAGAGAACATCAAGAAGTAGTAGACCTGTTCCCTTGTCGATCCACGGAGAAACCATAATGGTTGGAATTCGAACTCCCAATCTATCAAACTTGAAGAAAAAAGGCTCCGGTCCAACGATCCCATCAGGACTTGGAACGCCTTGATAAGGAGTAGTAACATGGTCGTAAAACCCTCCGTGCTCATCGTAGGTGATGATGAACAAGCTTCGGTTCCACTGCGGACTGGACCTCAGCGCTTCGTACACTTCCTTGACAAGCTTCTGCCCGTGGGCAACATCATGCGAAGGGTGGTCGTCGTCCGCCGGGGAATCCAGCAAATCGAAGTACCTCGGCTCGATCACGCTCAGACTCGGAAGCTTCCCCCTCCTAGCGTGCTCCCTAAACGTCGAGAAAAAATGGAACTTGGAAACGTACTTCAACCTGCGCAAATTCCTGTAGAACAGAGTGGTGGGTATGTTCTTGAAGTAGATCCCGAAGTCTAATCCCTCTTCGTGGATCGAGTCGAAGATGGTCTTTTGCGGGTAGCCCATGAGCAGATTGAGCTTGTCGTGGCGGATCGCGCCGTGGGAGGTGGCGGAGTAGACGAAGAGCCGATTGGGCTGAGTCGGCCCGGGGATCGACGAGAACCAGCGGTCGAAGACCGCGAAGTCCTGCACCAGCGAGGCGAATACGGGGATGCGGTCGGGGCTGAAGCCCTTCATCACGGCACGGGAGAGGTTGCGAGAGATGGAGAGCGCCTGCTGGACGAAGCCGGACATGGAGGGGACGGCGGCGGAGCCGAAGACCTGCTGCAGGACGTCCTCGAAGGAGTGGCCGGGGTCGGGGTCCACGAATTGGGCGTCGTCGGAGACGCAGATGAGGGGGGAGCGAGGGTCGTCGGTGGCATGGGGGTTGCATTCGGTGCCGGTTAGGCCGTCAATTGAGGGGTTGAGGGATTGCTTCATCCACCCAAGCATGTGGTCGAAGGAGCGGTTCTCGAGGACCAGCACCACAATGTTGGCGATGGGACGGAGAGCCGTAGAAGAAGAACAAGGAGGATAGTGGAGAAGGAGGGAGGCGAGGGAGAGGTATAGCAAAAAGGGGAGTCGCCGCCGCATCGATTTGGGAGGTGCTCAGTTGCGGCACAGGGAAGTCTGCGTCCTGTTAAAACACACACACACACACACTCACTCTCTATCTCTCTCTCCCCACCAGTTCCTGCGACTGCCATGGTCGACTCGAGCAATAATGCCCACTTTTTTGTTGTGGTAATTCATTGAAAAACGGAAAGAAAATCTTTGCCTTGGCGAGCGAATTCACAGACCAATTTTGCTCGAGATCCATGACCATGAAAGACCTTTTTGATGTGGCAGACGAGAGATCACATGCACGAAGAAATTAACCGGATGAATACGACCACGGATGAGTGTTCGATATCTGCGGGGTAAATCCAAACGATGCCGCCCCACATCAGTCGACGCCAACTGATTTCTGTCCATTGGAACTGCTTTTTATTTGATTATTTTTCTTCTATCATAGCTATGATTAATTTATCATTATTTTTCAAATTCTATAAATAGATTATTATATTTTATTATATTTTGGAAAAATTTTCATAAACTCCTCGTCTTCAAATTCATCTTTGCATGCAATCCCTACTAAGGGTGAGCACAAATTCGGTTAAACCGAATTAACCGAACCGAATTAATCGAATTTTAAAATTTGGTTCGGTTAATTCGGTTTTTTTTATAATTCGGTTCGGTTTTTCGGTTAAATCGGTTCGGTTTCGATTTTGAGTTTTGTAATTCGGTTAAACCGAATAAAAATATTAATTTAATTATTTTTATTTAAAAATATAATTAATTAAATAAAATCTGGTTATTTTAATTAAAAATTCGAATTAAATTTAAAATTTCGGGTAATTTGGTTAATTCGGTCGAAAACCGAATTAACCGAAATTTTTTCGGTTCGGTTTTCTCGGTTTTTATCGAGAAATTCGGTCGGTTCGATTTTTTTTGAAAAAAATCGGTTTATTCGGTTTTCGGTTTATTCGGTTCGGTTCGGTTTGGTTTTAACCGAATACTCACCCCTAATCCCTACTCAAATTTTTCTTTGCGTGCAATCCCTGATGGGATTGACAAGACAGTTTGGTAAGTATTATTTGAAGAAAGTTGATTATAAAAGTTAAGAATTTGAGTATGTAAAGTTACATCCACTACATCAAGAAACTGTATACTCAATTTTGACTCTTTTATACTCAAGTTTCATTTTTTTATACTCAATTTTCATTGATGTATACTCAATTTTCACTCTTTTATATTCAATCCATTCGGGAGTGAATGTAAAGAAAAACTCAAATGGAGAATACATGTAAAGTTCAAGTGGGCATTGAAGAGTTTTCTGTAATTTACCGTTATATTTTTCTATTTTCAACTTTTAATTCTGAAATATCGAAACAATTAATAAAATTTTTAAAATGCAGAATACGGATCATTTGTTTTTATTAATATTTTGAGAAAATCATTCATCTATCGGAAAAAAAAATATAAAATATGTTTTGCAACACAATTTATAAATTTAAATCCAATGTGATTATAAATAATTAACGAGATTTTTTCAATCTTGAACGATCAATTCAGTCCCATGAAAATTTTCCACCGGCCGTTAGGATAAATCGGGAAGCGCTCACAGTGGATGGTTTAGAAGCTCAACGTTCGATAATGACTAGTCACCCTACTACTGTACTATATCTCCGGAGGCAAATCCAGATCATTATTGAGCTTATATGTAAAGCATTGATTGAATTTGGAGTTGATTATTCTGAAATTTAACTGTTTAGATTTTTTATCAAGTAGTGGAGTTATCGATTTTAATAATAAATTAAAAATATCATGAGTTAGATTTATTTCTATTAAATATATAGTTTTTTAGTTTGAGTCTAAATTCACATTTGATTTTTTTTTAAATCACTTCAACAATACGTTTTCCAAATCACACACACTATATAATTAAAAAATAGTGAGATAACGTAAAAAAATAAATAAATAAATTAGTAAATTAAATAATAAAGTATTTTTTTGTTATCATATTTAGAGTGACTATTAATAATTAAATTCATTCATATATAGGTGTAACATGTTATTAAATTGATAACTCTTAGTAAATCCAAAAACATCCAATTGCCTCCTTAATTTACTATATATGCACACTCTCAATAAATCATCCGGCATCTGTATAGTACACTTTAATTGTCCATTTATTTACGGATGAAAAACTGCACTGAAATGGAGCTACGTATCCATGCCTTGTTGGAGACTTTGCTAGAATCATGAGATGAATCATGGATCTCTATCCAATATGATACTCATAGGTATACCATAAAATCTGATAATCTGCCTGCAGTATAACTTTGCTAGGCAATCTAACAAGATCGTCCTACGGATCAATAAAAAGTGACCAGATTTATTAAATCGATCAACGATTATCCAAATCGTATCATGCCCTTTCCGTGTTTTGGGTAACCCCATAACAAAATTCTTCTGATATGCTTCCAATTTCATTCTGATATCTAATCTTTTGAAGCAACCCTGCTGGTTTTTGATGTTCAACCTTCACTTGTTGACATACTAGACATTGAGCTATGAAATCAGTAATGCTTTTCTTCATGTCATTCCTCCAATAGGAGCATTTCAAGTCTCTATACATTCGAGTACCGCCCGAATATATCGAAAATCTAGATCGATGAGCTTTCTAAAGTAAGTCCTCTTTAACGAGGTGTGTCCCGGGAATACACAATTTTCCTTGAAAATATAAAATTTCGTTCTCATTCATGAGAAGTCTGTCTGTTGTCCTGAGACTATTTTGCTATACAGATATCAAAGATGTTGTTCTATGAGTGACTGAGCAACCATAAATATTAATATTCCTCGTGGCATTCCTCGTCACGTCCTCAACCTCGTGAGCCGTCGCCGACCTTGCGCAACGGGCCCCACAGCCATTGTTGTCTCATTATTTTTGAGAAGGCAAGGGGTGATTTTCATTCATTCCATGACTTTTCCTCTTCCCTTTGACTTCCATCTCTCCCTCCTCAAGGCGCCTCATTTTATAGATCCCATCGTCAGCTCTGTCAGCTGTCTCTATCTCACCTGCTAGAAGAAAATATCTCCTTCTCATCATGTAATGGTGCCGGCGGAAGCATCGGTAGCAATGAGTCTTGGGTTAGTCCCTACTAGTCGACTTCCTTCTCTCACTCACTTTTCTGAGCCGGCAGTGTCCTTCATGACAAAAGGCGAAATTGTTCGCCCCCACCGCTCCCATCGTACCCGTCCTAAGACCATCACGAGAGAGGTAAATCACGGTCCTCGGTAATATGCACAGTTGGGCCGAGAATTGATATACCAAACGTCCAAAGTTTTAATCCAGTGTGTCTCGCGCGACACGAACCCAGGACTTCTTAGACAACACCCCCATGCACTAACCACTCCGGATCCCCATGGGGACGACAGTGTCCTTCATGGCCTTGCAATGGGGTCGCGTCCCCGCATGGCATGGTTGCTCGTGAGCTCGAGCGGTGCCCCCACGGGCTGGCTCGGTGGGTAAGGCGCCTGCCGCTTGAAACGGAGGTCTCAGGTTCGAGAGTCGCCAGTTGCACACGGGGTAAAAACATAATCTGCTGGCTTAAATCCTCTCGGCCCCAGGCGCCTTACCCCCGCCAGTAAATCCGTGATTTACTCCCTCTGGATACATGTGGGGCAGGGACAGGGGGCCGCTAAGGTGGCGGATTCTTTTTTTTTTTTTTTGAATCGTGAGCTCGAGCGGAGAGCGTCCGCCCCCACAGGCTAGAGCAGTTAGTTAGGCGCTTGCCACTTGCAACGGAGGTCAAGGGTTCGAGGGTCGACGGTATGTGCGAGTTGTAAAAACTCGGCTGCTGTTTAAAAAAAATCCCTCGACCCCAGGCGCCTCGCCACACCAGCATTCACCGTGATTTACCCCCTCTGGACACTTGTGGGACAGAGACCAGGGAGCTGTTAGGGTGACGGATCCACCTTTTGCATCGAGCGGAGAGCGTCCTCACACACCAGCTCATGAGCTTGAGCGACGAGCGCCCCCACTTTTTTTTCCCCTTTGCTTTGTTTTTTTGTAGGAATATTTTTTTTTCTTAATTGATTCCTTTCTTTCACTGTCCGATTCATCCGAGTAAATTGAGCAAATGTTCATGACGAGAGTTGTTTAGGGTAGAAAAACGCGTCTTACACAAGATCATAGCAAGATTGATCTGATAGGCATTGAAGACCAGCTTAATAAGATTAAATTCAAATCAAAATCTACTGTCACTGCGAGTGAGTAAATGGTTAGTTAATTAATCAATCGAACCGATCAAAATTAAAAATTTGATATGGTTAATTCATAAATTAAGGTTTTAAAAAAATATCAATTATTCAATTAAATTGATTTGATCTTAAATTTTAAAAATTCAAATTTGATTAAATTATATCCGAACTAGAATACAAAGTTTAAAATTTCTAATTTTGTAATTCATGATTAATTTTGATTTATCGAAAGTTTGATTAATTTTTTATTTAATCAAAATTCATTTATTTTGGGGTTCTACTGATTTAATTGATATTTTATCAATCAATTTATTCAATTATTATATAAAAATTTGGCTGGTTCAGTTCTATTAAAAAAGTCAATTTATTTGATTTCAATTTAAATCATTTAATTAGTTCGGTTATTAATCTATTATTCACCTCTAACTATCATATTATCTTTAGATCAAACATTTAATAATCATAAGATGTATTATTATTATTATTATAAATAAAAAAGGTCATATAAAATAGAACAGAATATATACCATAGCATAAGTAATAAGAGTAACTCCCTTTAATTAATTCCCTGCCCCATTATTCTTTCATTGATCGCATCTAATGCAGCAAAGCAGGCGGTGCATTTAACGCCCCCGGCAGCATCCAATGCTATTTAGCCCCGGGGCCTCCCCTTCCTTAAGGTATCCTATGACGCCCCTTTAGCTTTCACGGCCGGATCGGATGGTAAAATGCCTGGTCATTTATTTCAGAGTCACAGGTTCAAGCGTCGCCAGTTACGTACGAGGATAAAACCCTAATCTACTGGCTTTAATCCGCTCGACTCCAGGCGCCTCACCACACCAGTGATAATCATGATTTACTTCCCTCTGGATTCCTATGGGGCCTGGGCCAGGGGGCCGCTAAGATGACGGATTTTTTTTTTTTTTTTTTGCCTATGACGCCCCTTCTCTCCCTCTCCTAAACATTAATCTACTTCCCATTCTCTTTTGGTTAACCATTAACGCTGTGCTTTTGACAGTTCCACATAACCATCCCCTTACCGAACAAAACAAAACATCCAATTAAATTGATGTTATTAAATTGATAGGTGTAACATGTTATTAAATTGATAACTCTTAGTAAATCCAAAAACATCCAATTGTCTCCTTAATTTACTATAGATGCACACTCTCAATAAATCCTCCGACATTTGTATAGTACACTTTAACTGTCCATTTATTTACGGATGAAAAACTGTATTGAAATGGAGCTACGTATCCATGCCTTGTTGGAGACTTTGCCAGAATCATGAGATGAATTAATCATGGATCTTGTAACGAGATTAATACTAAAAAACGACAACAAGAACAATAGAGAACACACCAGATTTACGTGGAAAACCCTTGACGGGAAAAACCACGGGCAGAGGAGGAAAAATCACTATGAACGGTGGAATATAAAATAGGCGACTCAGATAAAGTAAAGAGAAGTAGAGAGAAAAGAGAGGTAGAGAGAAAGAAGGAAGAGATAACCAAATAACTTTCTTGATTAATCAAACTTGTCCATGAGATACACAATTTATAGAGACCTTAAGATACTTAGTCAAATAAAAAATTAATAACGAGATTGTTAATTAACAGATTTATAAATAATATGTTAATTAACATATTAATAAGAAAAAATCTAATAATAAATTAACGGATCAAACTGAATTCGAGTCACCAAATTCTAATAGATCTCTATCCAATATGATACTCATAGGTATACCATAAAATCTGATAATCTGTCTGTAGTATAACTCTGCTAGGCAATCTAACAAGATCGTCCTACGGATCAATAAAAAGTGACCAGATTTAGTAAATTGATCAACGATTATCCAAATTGTATCATGACCCTTCCGTGTTTTGGGTAACCCCATAACAAAGTTCTTCCATTTTCATTCTGGTATCTAATCTTCTGAAGCAACCCTGCTGGGTTTTGATGTTCAACCTTCGCTTGTTGACATACTAGACATTGAGCTATGAAATCAGCAATGTTTTTCTTCATGTCATTCTACCAATAGGAGCATTTCAAGTCTCTATACATTCGAGTACCACCCGAATATATCGAAAATCTAGATCGATGAGCTTTCTAATGTAAGTCCTCTTTAACGAGGTGTGTCTCGGGAATACACAATTTTCCTTGAAAATATAGAATTTCGTTCTCATTCATGAGAAGTCTATCTATTGTCCTAATACCATTTTGCTGCACAGATATCGAAGATATTGATCTATGAGTGACTGAGCAACCATAAATATTAATATTCCCGCTATGTCTGTCCCTGTTCTACTAGACCCATCTCTGAGAACCATGCACCCTTTGTAACCACTATCCAGTGACTATCCAAAATCCCTTGAGATTTTCTACTCAAAACATCTATTATTATATTGGCTTTCCCAAGATGATGGTTGATGGTGCAGCCATAATCCTTTAAAAAAATCCATCCATCATCTTTGCCTAAGGTTCAATTGTTTCTAAGTAAACAGATACTTAATAATTAAAGACTTTTGTAATATGTGAAAATCTTGAAAGGGATCTAGACAAATAATACCTCCATATTTTTAGAGCAAAGATGATAGTTGCTAACTCCAAATCATTAACAAGATAATTGTTTTCGAGGTCCTTCAACTGGTGAGAAGCATATGATACTACCTGCTTGTGCTGCATCAAAACTACGCCTAAACCTTGGAATGATGCATCTATGTAGAGCACGAATCCGTCTTCACCAGTAGGAAGCACTAAGATGGGAGCTATAAGTTTTTTGTTTAAGCTCCTGAAAACTTGCCTCGCAAGCGTCTGTCCAGGTAAATTTCATTCCCTTCCTGGTTAGTTGAGTTAACAATATAGCATTGTTGGAAAACCCTATATAAATCTCTAGTAATATCCAACCAATTCCAGAAAGCTACAAACTTCCTATACCGCCTTTGGCAACTCCCAGCTGGTAACGACCTCTATCTTTGAGGATCCACTGATATATTTCTACTAATAATAATATGTCTGAGAAATTCCATGGAGAATGCTGAACTTCGCATAAAGATATTCTCGTCGAAGAGTCTCTAGAACTATGCGAAGATTTTGTTCATGATCCACCTCTTACAGGGAATATATCAAAATATCATCAATAAAAACAATGATAAAATGATTCAAATACTTTAGGAATACCCAATTTATCAAGTCTATGAAAATAGCTAGAGCATTGGTAAAACCAAATGACATTACCAAGAACTCATAATATTCGTACCGAGTTAGAAATGTTATCTTCTTTACATCTACATCCCTTAATTTAAGTTAATGATAGCCTGAGCGTAAATCAATCTTATGAAATAAATGTTATTTAAAAAAATATTATGAAGTAAAATGTAACTTAAAAATAGAAGTGAAGCCGTATTTTTTAACATACGAGATCTAAAATGATATTTTACTGTGTGATCAGTTTTATAACCTAAGTTGATTACTCTATATTACTTCATACTTAATAACCGTCGAAGTAATCAGTGTTAAAGACTATTAACAAAATTCACATAATGTAAACATCGTCATCCTTAACCTGCTCGAGTTTTTCCCTTGGTAGACTTCCAGTCATCATTGACGTGCCTGATTTCCTCCTTTGTTATAGTCATCCAGTCAACTTTCTCCTAAATGAACTTTCTCTTTGCCTAAGTAAACTTCGACCTATTAGTACTTCTCACTTGTATAGGTCAGACTTGACCTATCATGGGCCTTCTCAAATTGTTAAGTATCCGATCAATCTTTATTTTACCTTTATTACTCACTTCTAAGTAGTTAGCAAATCTTAATTTACTTGGACTTTATTACCAACTTGGTCGACTTGACTAACTTACTTGGCCAACCTTGACCATGCATATTCCCATGAAACATATATTTTGTCAAACATAAAAATCCCGAAGACCAATTAGACTAACAAGTACAAGTAAACAAACTAAATAATTGAATAAAATGGCTCCATTGAATCATTTTAATTCCCTTTTTATTTACTTAGTTGCACTCCTGAACTTCTAATTTGTTCCATTTAAACAACGGTCAATCGTAACTGTTTGGCTCGCATGGTTTCATCAAAGCCAACCCATGCAAATACGAATGCGATTCGCATGAAGGCCGTTCATCTCTAGTTTTGTCCTTTTCTATGTGTTACACATTGCCGTTCACAATATAATTAAATCTCCATACTTTTGGAATGTTACAACTTACACGCATCTACAACGAAGGAAAAGAGGTACGTACAACATCCCCATTGGCAACTTTCACAACTCCGCAGTAGCTAGCATTTTATATATATCGAAAGTGTTCCTTACAGATAAAAAAATACATCAAAAAATAATAGCAATGCAGAACAAATGAGGGGGGAAAACCCCAAAAGAAAGAGGAGCACCAAAATTGCTACCAAGCGAAGGAAACAAACACCTGCTTGTGGCGGGCTAATAAAGCAAAGGTACATGCAGCACTAAAGGGATAGTGAAGGTTTTTTTTTGTTAGAGGTTGTAAGGGTATAAATTTAGTTTTACATTGAGAAACATATAGAAAGATCATTGATTTATAAGGAATATGATATCTCCATTGACATGAGGCCTTTTGGGGAGAGCCCAAGAGCAAAATCATGAGAGCTTAGGCTCAAAATGGATAATATCATGTCATTGTGGTGATATCCTAATTCTTTTTGTCCTAACAAATGGTATCAGAGCGAGATTGCTCATCCAGATCTAACCATGTGCATTAAGCCTTAAATAAAGAGGACCAGTTCTAGCTGCGGACCGAGGGGCAGAAAGTCCTAGTGGATCAGACATCAAGAACGGAAAAGTTCCGTTGTGGTGGGCATGTGCCTTGTTTAGGGAGGGGATGTTAGAGGTTGCAAGGGTGCAAACTTAATCCCACATGAGAAACGCATGGAAGATCATTGTTTATAAGGAATATGATATCTTCATTAGCATAAGGCTTTTGGGGAGAGCCAAGAGCAAACCATGAGGGTTTAGCCCAAAGGAACATATCATGTCATTTGGTGAATAATTCTTTTGTCACTCAACAGATAAGTTGAAGTTATTTTAGTAATTTCAATTTATTATAACTTCTCCAAAAAGGAGCATTTCCTCCAACACGTTCTTCCCACTCACTAGGCACAACATCCGGGCTAGTAGCCCTTGTAATTTACCTTATCCGTGTTGATTCCGAAACGGATTGGTGGGGAGGCTGGGACGAACGAATCAATTTTTGCCACCACTAAAGGGTTAGTAAACAGTAATTAAGATGGTGGCGTGAGCGGTGGGTGACCTATGAGCGTGGGTTTTGGATCTCGCCCTCTTTAATTACCTCCCTCTTCTCTTCTGCTAGCTAGCTACATCAGCTAGCCTCAATTCCCATATAAAAATTCAAGAGATTCAGAGCACTACGTAGAGCTAGGTAGCATCAGGGGAGAGGCATGGCGGATTGGGGGCCAGTGTTCATGGCAGTGATATTGTTCATCCTCCTCTCACCGGGCCTCCTGTTTCAATTCCCTGGAAAGGCCCGGATCATCGAGTTCAGCAACTTTCAAACAAGTGGCGTCTCCATTCTCGTCCACTCCATAATCTACTTTGGCCTCATCGCCATCTTCCTCCTCGCCGTTCATGTTCATATGTACATTGGAAGCTGATCGATCACTTTTCTTTATTGTCAGGGCCGGATGTTGGGAGCAGATCGTGCTGCTTGGTCTTGCTTTCTTGTTATTATTAATTAGCTTCCTTGCTTGTGTTGGAGTTTATATATATATTATTACCTTGTTGGAGTTTTAAAGTCTTTGTCATGACGACATAAATAATTAATGTAGATCTGCTCCTTTGAGTTAAAGTTAATTAATCTGTGCATGGATTGTTTGCGTATGAAGTTGATGATGAAAAATGCAGTGAATTCAACTTGAATGGAGACCAACATTATGCATGCATGCCTTATTTCAATCTTACATTACGTACCTTTGAGATTGAAATAAGGCATTTGAATGGAGACCAACATTATGCATTGCTTTCTTGTTACATTACATTTTTCTTAATGGATAACACAATCAGTTCATTCAATCTTTTCTATAACATAGTTGATCATCTAAGATATATCTAAATAAATTTTAATTTAGAAAAACTTTTTATGAGACTATAACTCATATAGTTAATGAAATTTTATTGGCAACATAAATATTTAGTTGATCCTAACATTGTGACATTTTAGAATATATAAAAACTTAAAAATAGATGGTTCTTTTTCTCGATGCAGTAGTTATAAGTTGCATTCTCGAAGTATTATTTTGTAGTAAACTATGACTGATTTAGAAAATCTCATACATCTTTTTAATCAACAATATATTGAATATTATTATTTGGATCAAACCAATAGAACTATACTTATTAAAATAAGCTCGAACAAAACAATTAAAGAAATAATTAATTATATAGTGATCCTGTCTCAAAGCAAGGTGACGGCCCGACGGTGATATGGTCCTCTGAAGGGCACGAAAACGTTGAGGCTGACTGCTAAGCTGGCTCGCTCCTCGCCTGCAAGACAGAGACTATTAGAACCCACCGGGAATAGTCCCCAGCCAAGTACTCCAACAGTCAAGTCAGTACTCGACGGTGGCAAGCAAAGTGGAAAGCAATAGAACAGTAAGCAATGCACTATTGCGCATACCTGAAAGATGCGGAGTGAAAAAGCTTATATAGTCGGGGAAGCTAACAGCTCCTGCCCCACCTGTCATTTGTTGTCATATAGCGAGGACAAGTTGATGCATGCCCAGAGGTGGCAGAATAAAGTAGTGCATACTGTGTTAAGGAAAGGGGCACTGTCAACTTAATGGCCGATGCCATTTTGGTGCTACTCGGCCTGACACCAGGGTATGTGGTCATGGTACGGGAGGATAGGGGATGGCAGGAAGATCAAGCCATCAGCGGGATATCCATTGTTTGAGCCAGAGTGGCACCAGTCCTGCGCCGACCCCGTACTACTTCAGGTAGTCTGATGTCAGGGAGTGGTTGTTTTGCGTGCTAGGGCATGTTAGGGCCGATTGGGGACCCTTTAAAGGCAAGTGCGGACTGGGGCATTTAGTAACGAGGATATACCAAGTATCGCCTTCTCTGGCTCGGGCTTATCCCAGGAGCGTGGGTCGCCACGCGTCGGCTGAGAGCCAAACCTAGAGGGGTATTGGAGTATGAGCATCTGAGCACTGGTCAGGCCGATCCTAAGGAGCGTGGGCCGCCACGCGTCCGATCGGGGATCCTGAACCGAGTGCAGCGCGAGGGCTGGCCCGCGGGTAATTTCAGTATATTTTGTGTCGAGGCTTCCCAAAGGTGGATGCATTAAGATTTGTTAAAGGCTTCCGCTCCCTTTTTCCCTGTCTCAGGTCTTTCTTGGCTCGGGGACCCCGAGTGAGGGCTTCTGCTGTAATGACATCTAGGAGGTCGGACCCTCCTCGACACTGGTATCTTAAAATGGGCCGGGCCGACTCAACGACCCGGGCCACCTATCTGATGGGTCTCTCTAGCCCACGTACCCGTCTCCTCCTAACCAGGCGCCAGGCTGTCGGGCCAGATGATACGCAAGCTGACCCGGGATCATAGAGCCATATTTGTTTTCCAAATGATCTTTGTTTAAATATCAGAATAATTTATTTTTCTACATAACTGGAGTTTTCCTACTAGAGATCCAAGGCATCCCGAAAAATGATCATTCAAAAAAAAAAGTAAGTGTTAGAAAAATGACTTGGAGCATTCAAACAATGCCAAAAATATTGCACTCGAATAAATTAAACGGAGGGAAAACGCCACTCTTAACTCGATATTTTTCTGAGAATTAATCTAATGGTAATTCAGGTTCCATTTTGCCTATGGATGAAGAAATTAATAATCAATGCAATGCTCAGGCCTCAGGTAACAGATTTTGAGAAAAAAAAAAATAAGAGTGTTCAATGTATTAAAAATATTGTACAGATAGCAGATAGCAGATGAATCTATACTTGTTTTTGTTGTATATATATACTTGTTTGTAAAATAAAATAGGATAAAAATATTGAAAAGGTGGGCAGATTTGCTAGTAATCGGCCATCGATCGTTAGAATTAGAGAAATTGGCAATGAATATGGAAAGGAAGGCGTACAAGTTAATTCAATCCATCGACTTCAAAAGGGAGCGGGATCCTCAGTCCCAAAAAATATCTATCCCATCAGTCTTGCTCTCCGGAAATGATCGGTGAATCATCCGATTGTCAATCAAACACTATCGATGGATTTTAATCGTCGTACCGAATCAAATGATATCCTAGAAGAATGGTGAATCGGTTGGAATCGCTACAATTGCAATCTCGTCAGATTCGACGGTAAATCGAGATTGAAATTGCGGCGATCCCGATGGGTTCACCGTACCTCCTAGGGTATAATTTTATTCAAGACGGCAGCCGGAGGCCGTCGGTAATGTCAATCGATGATCGGACGATTTATCGGTCATCGTTGGAGAGCGAGACAGACGAGATACGGACTTTTTTAGGTTAGAGGATCTACCTGGAGGGTGGCGCCGGAATCCAAGCGGTGGCAAACACGACGTTGTGGCCTTTCCATGTGAGCGTCAGATCGTGGTCGTCGTCCCTCTTCATTCCCCAGCCGGCGGCGTGCTCGTCCAGCATCCCTCTCACTTCCGCCGCGGCCTCCTCCGTCAGACCCACCGACCGGAACCCTGCCGCCCGCATCCTCCCCGCCCACCTCCCCTTCGTCTCCTGCCGCTCCACCCTCTGCGCGCCCTCCTGCGCGATCACGTTCTCGATCTTCCAGCACACCCCTCCCTCGTACCACCGCCTCTGCTCGCTGCCCTTCCCGACGCACGTCTCCACCGCGTCGTACGGTATCCACAAGTAGTTGAACGCGGCGCGCAGCCGCCTCATGAGGTCGCACGGCGTCAGGTCCGCGTCCTCGTCGACGACGGTCACCAGCGTGGGTTCCAGCCCTCGGAGCGTCTTCAGGAACGTGCTCCGCGGAGACGGCATCGGCGGCGAGGAGCCGAGCGCGGCGGCCGCCGTCTCCTCCGGGATGCAGTGCAGCATCATGTGGCAATTGACGATGACAGCTTCCCCCTGCGCGACCAGTCGCCGGATTCTCACTTGCTCCATCAGCGTGGCGAATGCTTCGGTAGGATCGGAGGGGACCGCCAGGAACTCCATCTGGATGTTCCTCGACCGCGCGAAGTTGACCAGCCGCGCGCCGAGCTCGTCGTACGACATGTCGAGCAACGGCGGCGCCGCGGTCGCGGTGAGGGCCGGCACTGTCAGACGCAGCAGGGGAGGGCCCTCGGGCCGTCTGGCCAGCAGGTCGATGAGCGTCGGCATCTGCATGCAGTGAGTGGTCCCGAGATCGACGAGGTGGACCGCCGGCAGCCCCTCGACGGCCTCGGCTATGGCGGTGTTGGCGGCCGCGAAGCCGAAGCGGTGCCAGGGGGTGAGATCGATGAAGCTGGCCAGGTCCACGGCGGAGAAGCGGTGGAGACAGAGGGCGAGGTTGGTGCCGCAGGCCGCCGCGACGAGCATATTCTCGCAGGAGCCGGTCTTGGAAGCGCGGACGATGAGGGCGCGGAGGAAGGCAGAGGCGAGGCGCTGATCGGAGTCGCCGTCGGAGGGAGCTATGTTGTTGAGGACCCAGATGATCTGTTGGGCCAGGGTGGCATCGTTGGTCTCGATGGCGTCGGCGCAGTTCACCAGCAGATGCTCCATGCAACCGGCGCCGTTGATGCTTCCTCCCATTCCGATGGATGGCTCGAACGACGAGGAGGAGGAGGAGAGGAGGCCGGGAAGCCAAGGACACGATTGATGCTGCTGCAGTGAGTGCAAGCAGTTAGGCTTCGATGAGGTCGAGGTGGCTTCGTGGTTGTCGTCGGAGTAGAAGCCTACCCCATCGCCATTATTTGGGAGCAAAGCAGCAGCAGGAGGCGGCGGAAGAGGTGGGCTTGTGAAATAATATTGCATCATACGATCGGGTTTTGATTAATTTGATCGATCGTATCTGATTGAAAAAGCTAAACTGCATCATGATATGATCGGGCTGCAACTAAATTTGATCATGATCTCTATCGTATAAGATGATGAAGTTAATTGTTGAAGGAGCTACTAGAAGCTGGTGGATGGATGGATCGATCGATGGGACGCAGATATCCGAGTGGTGAGAGGCGAGAAGGCAAGATTGAAGACGAAAGGTGCGGTACAGAGATAAATGAGTGTTCATATGATTTTGTTGGCATGTGAAGACGAAGAGCCGCCATGGATGGATGCCTATTGGTGCTACATGTGATGTGGCAATTGTCAGCTTTGAGAGAGAGTGGCAAAAGAGATCGAAGGAGAAAAATAACGACGACTGATGACTGACAAGATGAGAGAGACCCGGCGGGGGGGGGGGGGGGGGTGGGGTGCGCGCGGTCGAATTGTCCGTGACCGTCAGCTGAGAGAAATTGTACTAAGACAGAAGCCGACAGTTTGGTTTGTGTACGGTAATTGAAGGTGGAGTGAGACTTAGTCACTAATTATAGTTAGGGTGCGTTTGATTAAGGGTTATCCATGATAACTTTGGTTATCCATTTAAAGTTATCAACAAAAATCTTGTTTGGTTTAGGTAATCAGCGATTCCCAAGTAATGATTGATGCCTGACACGTCAGCAAAAGGGGCATGCAACCAGGAATCGGAAAACCTCAGGGAAGTAAGGTTTTTCTTGATTCCCTGGTTATGAAACTTACATTTCCAAAATTATCCTCCAATATTTACACTTAAGACGAAAATAACCATTACAATTTATTAACTTCCGAAGCATTATTCTCGATCGACGACCGACAACAACGGCCGGCGGCCGGCGACCACCGCCGGCGGCCGGCGACCACCGCCGGCGGCCGGCGACCACCGCCGGCGGCCGGCGACCACCGCCGGCGGCCGGCGACCACCGCCGGCGGCCGGCGACCACCGCGCGGCCGGCGACCACGCCGGCGCCGGCGACGATCGTCGGCGACCACCGCCGGCGGCCGGCGACCACCGTCGGCGGCCGGCGACCACCGTCGGCGGCCGGCGACCACCGTCGGCGGCCGGCGACCACCGTCGGCGGCCGGCGACGATCGTCGGCGACCACCGCGGCGGCCGCGATCGACCACCTCCGGCGACGATCGCCGGCGACCACCGCGGCGGCCGGCGATCGACCACCTCCGGCGACGATCGCCGGCGACCACCGCCTGCGACGATCGCCGGCGACCACCGCCGGCGACCACCGTCGGCGACAATCGCCGCGACCACGTCGGCGATCGCGATGATCGCCGGCGACGACGCCGGCGACCACCGCCGGCGACGATTGCCGGCGACCACCGCCGGCGACGATCGCCGGCGACCACCGCCGGCGACGATCGCCGGCGACCACCGCCGACGACGATCGCCGGCGACCACCGCCGGCCGGCGACCATCGCTGGCCACGATCATCGTCGACGATCGCCGGCGACGATCGCCGTCGACCACCGCCGGCCACGATCGCCGGCGACCACCGTCGGCGACGATCGCCGGCGACCACCGCCGGCGACGATCGCCGGCGAGGATCGTCGGCGAGGATCGCCGGAAGCCGGCTACCACCGCCGGCCACGATCGTCGCTGGCCGTCGGCGGCGACGATCGCCGGCGACGATCACCGGCCGGGTGGCGACGATCGTCCGGCGACGACGATCGCCGGAGGCCGGCGACCACCGTCGCTTGCCGCGGCGTCGCCGGTCAGCGCCGATAGTGGCCGGTAACACCGATCGTGGCCGGTCGGCCATCGGTGTTGGACACCGATTGCCTACATGGACACCGACGATCGACGTCGACGCGCTTAAGTCTAAACAAATAAAATTATCTAAACAAATTATAAAGGGTAATATGGTAAAATATTATATTAAGTTATAGACTATTACCTTCAAACAAACAAGATTTTATTTGATTACCTAATGTGAACCAAACAACTTCAGGTTATGTTTCATTTCCCATAACCTTGGTTATGTGATTACTTGGTAATGACATAACCGAGGTTATATATGATAACTTGAACCAAACGCACCCTTAGAGTACCATTATTGTAGATTTTGAGTTTTTTTTAGGTATATAAATAGTTGACCCATAACATAATGATTATCTAT
>JAGFNQ010000181.1:121825-140090 GCA_024364735.1 Boesenbergia rotunda
AAGAGTAGATCAAGATTCACACAATTTCATTGTAGCGACAAAATATGAGAGAGAGAGGGGATTGGAGAGGGAGCATCGTAGTGATAAAGAGAGCTTTTACCTTAATGTTATCATTTTGTTTTGGAGGTCGACCAGAGAGAGGAGGTGGAGAAGAAAAATAAATTAAAAAATATATTAATTTTAAAAAAATATTAAACCTATCCTGTAATATATATATATATATATATGGGTTGGGGCCCCACTCAAAGTGGGGCCCTGGGCAGACGCCCTGCCTACCCACCTCCAGGTAGAGCTGTCAATTTGGATTGGGCCCGTCAGATTGGTCCGCCCCGCCAATAAATTTAAGCGGGTTGGGTTAGAATTTAAGCAACCCAAGCCCGCCGCGGGCCAACCCGCCAAGGCCCGCGACCCGCACGGGTCGGCCCACGACGGGCTTGGGTTGGCCCGCGGGTTGAGAATCACATATTAGTTAAGTTTTATGACAATTTATTATCTTTCTTTGTTATTATTTTGAAATAAAAAATAATATTTTTCATCACATGAGTACTCGTTTGTATCCATTTATATTTAAAAAATATATTTCTTAATATATTTGTTTGATGAAATCTAAATATATGATTTTTTTAATTTTTTTAATTTTTAAAAATATTTTGATTGTCCCGCGGGTTGGCCCGTCTTGGATTGGGTTGGGTTGGGGATTTCCAACCCGCCTAGATGACGGGTCGACCCGCCCCGCCCCGCCAAATGGCCGGCCCGCCATGGGTCGACCCGTCTCGCCACGGGCCAGGCCCGTTTGACAACTCTACCTTCAGGGCCGCCCATGCCCACTTTGTAGACCGATGCAGTGTATGCCAACGGTCTAAAGAGGTTCTCACTAATGAATGCTTGTACAATTCTTATCTATTTCTAAAATTTCTTTGTTCTATGTCAGCATTGATTTTGTATTAGGATTGTCGTGCACCCAACGAACATTACATTCGATTCTTATTGTGGTTGACAGATTCTCAAAGATGACACATTTCGTAGCTTGCAGGAAGACTATGGATACTGCTCAGATTGCCCATCTTTACTTCAATGAGATTGTGCTTTTACATGACGTTTCTTGTGTTAGTGCAATCTTCTTTGGGTCAAGGTTGACCAGTTTGACTAAGTTCGGGTTGGCTCGAGCTTGAGTTTAGATATTTGACAATGATGTTTGGAAAATGTGTGAGACAAGTCAAGTGGGTCAAGGTTGACCGGATAGTAGACTTAGAACTCCTAGTGAGACTAGGCAGACCTAGTTGGGAACTAGATGAAGTCCAAGTAGATATGAGAAAATCGCACATTGGTAGGGTGGAAATCTACCTAGAGACTAGACCAAACTGTGGTTAGACAAAGAGAAACCTAGTGAGACTAGACAGACCTAATTGGGAACTAGGTGAAAACCAAAATAGGTTAGTTGGGAGCTAAACACTTGGCGTGAGTGGAGTCCTAGTTGGGAACTAGGTAATGGAAAGTTCTAACAGGCCACAATTGACCGAAAGTTGGGCAAAGAGACCCCTAGGCTTGGGTTAGGCAAGTTAGGATTTAGGCAATCAATCAGGTGGGATGGTTTCGAGTGAAATAGAAAGACCCTCGATTAAGGGCCAGGCTAATCGATCAGTCGATCGATTGGTGGCTGGGTTGTCACGAGAACAGAATTAGTCTTATCGATTAAGGCAATTCTGTCACAAGAATAGAAGAGCCCTTAATTGATTGGGCAATCGATTAACGGCTGGAAAATCGATTAGCCAATGTTCGTGAGAAGACACAAAAGTAGGCTTAATTGATTTCCTGATCAATTAGGAAGCTTTAATCGATTGGTGAATCGATTAGAATTCGAAAAAAGGGTTGTTGAACGGCTAGATCCGATGTGGCAATAGATTGGGAGATGGCTGAATTGATTAAGGGCGTCAGGTAAACCCTTGAAAAGATAGGAAGAGCTCCAGACACCATCTTCACGCCAGTTTTTGCCAAGTTGGTAGAGAAGTGTTATTGCACTTTTCAAGCTTTAAGAGGCTAATGCAAGAGTTAATTGTTGTAATCATGTTTTAAGATTTCATTTGTATTTGTTTTGTACTCTTGTTGTATTTCTAGGTGAAAACTTGTACGAGACTTCTTTGACTCCGGATTATTTTTGAGGAGTGTGTTTATAGTGGAATTGTGTGCACGGTGTGGATCTTTGGATTAGTCACCTCAAGGAGATGGATACCAAGTAAATCAAAGTGTTAGCTTTTACTCAAGTTTTCCGCCGCGACAAAATCTTCAACGAACAAAATCGAGCTATTCACCCCTCCCCCTTCTCTAGCTCTCGACGTGTCCTAACATCTCGATCTATGATTTCAGATCGAGATACCAAGTTCATCAGTCATTCCTGGAAGAATTTATGAGAAAAATTGAGCATGCAGTTGAACTTTAATAATGCCTACCACCCCGGATAGATGGACAAACCGAGGGGTGAATTGGAGTCTAGACAATCTTCTGAAATCCCTCACAGAAACTAACCTGAAGCACTAGAATTTGACATTACCTCAATCAGAGTTTGCCTACAATATATCGAGAAACAAGGCCATGGGTTTTAGCCCTTTTAAGATTGTTTATTGGCAGAATCCATCAAGGGTTCTAGACTTAGCTCCTGTTTCATGTGTAGGATAATTTAGTCCTAAAGCAGATGAGATAACATAGTATCTTCGGGACATCCATGAGCAAGTGAAATTAGCAATTCTGGATAGCAATATCAAGTACAAAACTTAGATTGATAGTCATTGTCGTCAGATACTTTTTGAGGTTTGAGATTTTGTTAGGGTTGTTTTAACTCATGATCGTTTTCTTATTAGCGAGTATAATAAACTGAATGATCGAAAGATTAGATTGTGTGAGATACTACAGAAGATCAATAAAACGCCTACAGATTGTGTCTTTCTAGTCATTGGAAGACACTTGATGTCGTCAATGTGAACCACTTGACTCCTTACTCGGTGGATGCTGATAAGGCTACTATGAACTCGAGGGCGAGCTCTTTTTAACCAAGGGGAGACTAATGCAAGACAAAACAACCCAACATGACCCCTTGAAGTTCAAAGGAGCATAACTTTTGACTTGGGATAAGAAATTAGGTTTAGGTTTTATCTATAGTCACGCTTGTATAATTTAGAAATATACATTTATTACAAGGGAACCGATAGCTGCCAACTTTTGGGTCCTAAAATCGATGTTTAGGTCCTCGTTTGAGCCTTCAAAAATTTTATTACTATTTTTTGATAATTTTCATTTGTATGATATTTAGGGTAATTTTAGTATTTCTAGTATATATGGGTCAAGGTTTGTTTATGCCAGCGTCTTATTTTATTAATTTCAATTTCTGTCAAGTTATTTCCTTTTCCGGTAAAATTTCATTTTCTTTACAAGGTAGTAATTGAGGTTCATAAAGATACAATTAGCTATTAGAGAATTAATTCCCTATTATTAATAAAAGTTTGTTTTTTATGGTTTCTCTTGCTTTTTTTCTTAATTTCTTTTTCTCATCAACCCACAGGATAATCGCTATCCTGTCCGACGTCAATCGGGAATCGCTCATAGAAGGCGTCCCATCAACCTAGCGTTCTTAGGTTAACCTCATATAGGTAAATTCATCCGTTAATTCAATCCTTAAATATATGAGAAATTGAAAAGGCGCCTTGCTGGTACACTATTGCCCAGGTAATACCATACTCTTTAAATCATATGCTACGTATCAATAATATTAATTGTCCCTATTTATTCTAGTAGTTGGTCAAATGTTGGAAAGAAGGAAGCGTGTTGATGAAAAACATACTAGGGTTATTATATTTTTATACAAATATATATGATGACCTTGATTTCATGCATACTAAGATAATTATCACAAGCAATATCCCTTGAAACCATGATTAACACTAACACCTACAACTACTGCATTACTGCCACACTACTTGAAGGCACATAACCTGTTGAAAGAGATTATAAGAGTTGTTTCAAGGCAGCAGTAATTGGACACCTATGGCTTTTAAGTTGATGAGAGGTTTCATATATACCTTATGAGAGCTAGTTGTTGCACTCAAAATGTTTGGTTCATCCTATTCTATCCTATTATTTCTTTTTCAAAGATTGAAAATCAACGACAAGGTGCCAAGTTTGAATGAGATTTATTGTTTCTTCTTCCCATAAAATTGTATATATATATAACATTCTCTGTCTCAAGAAAATGAAAGCAGAATTATAATAATTAGATGATGGACCACAAGCTTAGCCGAACGTATAGTTAAAAAGTTTATCCACCCAGTGATTAATATGACCAATCTCTTAACTTTTGGAAAACAAAATCTAGTAATCCATGCTTTCACATAGTTTTTAAGAGCACTGAACAATTAATATGACCACTTAAATTTTCAGTAGATTACATCTCTTCTTCTAGCTTCCACTTGAATTTGAAACATCAATGATAACTACATTTGTTGCAGGGTTCAAAACTATACTTTTCAAGTGGCCTTTAAATGTAATCTTTAATCATTAATTCTTAAATACAAACGATATAGCTCTTCAATTTAAAAGTACTGATTTGACAGAAAAAATTAAATAGATATTAATAATACGGTAAATTACAGAAAACTCCTCAATCCCCATTTGATCTTTGCTTCCACTCTCCATTTGATAAATTCTTTATATTTACTTCCTGATGAATTGAGTATAAAAGAGTGAAAATTGAGTATACATCAGTGAAAAATGAGTATAAAAGAATGAAAAGTGAGTATAAAAGAGTGAAAATTGAGTACACAGTTTCTTGATGTGGTATGCAACCTTACATACTCAAAGTTCTAATTTTTATACTCAACTTTCTTCAAATAATACTCACAGAACTGTCTTGTCAATTTCATCAGGAACTGCATGCAAAGAAAATTTTGAATGGGGATTGCATGCAAAGTTGAATTTGAACTTAGAGAATT
Organism: Boesenbergia rotunda; assembly: GCA_024364735.1. Lineage (NCBI taxonomy): Eukaryota > Viridiplantae > Streptophyta > Magnoliopsida > Zingiberales > Zingiberaceae > Boesenbergia > Boesenbergia rotunda. The sequence goes on from JAGFNQ010000181.1 coordinate 126,805, forward strand.
TAAGAAAATTTTCCCTACTAATAATGGATGATCAGATTACAACACTAGGCTTCTTAATTATCTGTATTTAAATCTCTGTGCAAGCTGCGTAGATCACATGTATACAGATGGCATCTGGTCCAGCCCAAAGACCAGAAAAGCTGAAACATGTTGTGTTCTACCTTGTTGCCAAGTGAAACACTCGACTATGAAAAGCTGAAAGCCCACCCTCCCTCACTGTCGCCACAATATAAAATCACTCTTTGATGGAAAAGAGTCTCCTGTAGCTGCATTATGCTGCATTCATTATTGGCAGGGAATATGTTTGTACACAAATTGGCACAAACTCCAAAAAGAGCATTAGAAGAATCTGGTGGAAAGCATAAAAGGAGAAGAGCATAAGTTAAGAATGAAAACTTGGATTAATACTTGATGACAATGCCGATTGGATTCCTATGCTTGAGGCACAAAAGCTAGAGGACAAGTTTCTAGACTAAGACTTCAACTTTCACGAGGAGAATTGTCTTCCTTCCACGCTTGCACCGAAGACACAACAAGGGCCGGGTCTAGGTCACAGCCGAGAAAGTAAGGGGACAAGCTAAGTTAGTGCGAGGCATAACATTAATTAGTTAGGGAGGAAGACAAGGTGATAAAGACGTACAGTTATGTGGAATGTCGAGCTGTACAAAAAGTATGGAAAGATTCTAACTAATAGAACTATTGGATATTATTATCCAGGAGTTTATTTATAGGATAAATTTTCATAAACTCCCCTCATGCTAAGTCAACTTTACATGTAATCCCCACACAAACTTTTCTTTGCATGCAGTCTCTGATGGGATTGACAAGACAGTTTGGTGAGTATTATTTGAAGAAAGTTGAGTATAAAAGTTAGAAAATTGAGTATGTAAGGTTGCATCCACCACATCAATAATCTGTGTACTTAATTTTCACTCTTTTATACTCAAGTTTCAATCTTTTATACTCACTTTTCACTGATGTATACTCAATTTTCACTCTTTTATACTCAATCCATCAGGGAGTAAATGCAAAGAAAATCTCACATGAGGACTAAATGCAGAGTTTGACTTGCCATTAGGGATTTAAAGCCAATTTACCGTTATTTATAAGTTGTACATGTAAATACAATCTGAGCCCGTAAAGTGATTTAACTTATATTTATTGGGCTTCATATTGTTGGATACGGGTTCAATGTATAGAACATTTTAGGTCAATCTGTTATTATCTATGAGTTGATAAGAAATTAGATTTCTATATATATAAAGAGGAGGTCCCCAAGGGTCTTCATCTTGACCTAGTTTCTTGTTCTCCATTGATAAGAAACTTTACGGCGCCGTTAACCCTAAGCCCTTGAAAGATCCTCCTCCTTCTTTCCGCTGTATCTTCTTCCATAAGGATCAAGTCGACGATGCTACGACAAGGACAATGACTCTTTAATCAGGTTCCATATCTTTCCGTTTATATTTTTTATTCTTATTATGTCATAATTCGAAGAAACAATAGATCTATACTCATATATCTTATGTTTTCTCTTTCGAATTCTTATTTTATTTCTAGAATTCATGTGGTTAGGAGAAAACCTATGTTCTATCAATTGGTACAAAGCCTTGACTTTGTTTCGTTGTTTTCATGATAATAAAGTTTATATTTTTGTCAATTTATTATTCATATGCTAGATCAAGTTTTTTAGTATAATACAATTTTAATTGTCGAAAATTATATAAAAAAATTTTAGGATAGATTTATTTTTTAAGTTTTTCATAATTATGTGAAGAACATGAAAAAAATGACGGAAGAACCATCGTGTAATCTAATGTTTAGGTTAAATTGTGATAGTTGAATTGATTATTGACTTGGTTGACCAATTGATTATCAAATCTAAAATAATGAACCGTCTTAAATTCAGGATAAGATTGATTATCGATTAATTAAGAATTTTTCTAATCAATTAAAAATTTTATTAATCGATTCTATTAAATTTTAATCGATTATAAAATTTTCAATCGATTAAAATTGAAATTTTCCAATGAATCCGAACTGTTTGACGTTTCATGCATGAAGAAAAAAAATTATTAAATAATTTTTTTTAGTGAAGAATAATTTTGAACGTTTGATGACTGAGAAACAAAATTATTAAATAATTTTTTTAGTGAAGAATAATTTTGAACGTTTGATGACTGAAAAAAAATTATTATTAAATTTTTTTTAATGAAAAATAATTCAGATTTGATTAAATTTTATTAAATAATTATTAAATTATAGAATTTAATAGAAGCTTTAGTTTCATAACGGTGGATTTTATATATCATTATGTAATTACATATAGTAAACTTTCAAATTGATTGTGATAATTAATTGGGTAAAACTAATTAATCATTATATGGTTTGAATTGATTTATAAGTCTACCTGTAAAGTTATTAAGACTAATAAAGAAATTATCTGATCGGTTAAAATATCTAAAATTTTTTTGGGTCTATCTACCTAATGTGTCATTAATTTGAACTATTGTGTCGGCCCAAAGGAAGATACCTTAGGTAAATTTGGTGCATTTTGTATTGGTAGACGTTATCTATGCTAAGAGTAATCGGTCCAAAGGAATTTTATTTTTATGTTAGATATATGTTCAAGATAGTTTATAATTGTTGAACAAAAATTTATTTATTTATTTATTTATTTTTGTTCTGATCATGCATAAAATATGTCGGCCCAAAGGAAGGTATATTATGTGGCAGATTAAAGTTGTTGTAAGCTATGAACCAAAATATATAACTCATATAAAGTTTCATATTATGCGCACAATGGGTTGGCCCAAAGGAAGACACATTGTGTGACCAATTAAAGTTTGAGTTATATCAGAAAGTACCACTAACAAATTATATTTTAGTCCACAGATTAAAATGTAATGTTATGTTTGGTATCTCATAAGGAGCTCATTCATATGCATTTAAATTTTATTTATTTGCATAACATTATTTTATATTTATAGGTTTTTGGTTTTAATTAAATCGTGAGCTTAAATAAATTTTTTTCTTTAATTTCAGTGCAATCTATTACTGCCATCATTAATAGCATCTCAACATTAACTGGTTCGAATTTTGTTGAATGGAAAGAATATGTGATTGTAGTCTTAGGCTGCATGGACTTACACTATGCATTAAAGAATGATCGCCCCGCACCTTTGACCATTGCTAGCACACTAAAGCAGAGGACAGAATTTTAGCTATGGGAGAAATTAAATCGCATGACTTTAAGCATCATGCAGCGCATACTGGCACAAATAAAAGGCACAATCACACAGAGAGAAGATGCTAAGAGTTTTCTTAACCAACTGATAGATCGATTCACCTCAAATGAAAAGGTCGAAATTACGACACTTCTTATAAAGTTGGTAATCATGCGGTACAGTGATAAAGCAAACATAAGGGACTACATTATGAAGATGTCCAATATAGCGATAAGTCTGAAAGCTCTAAAACTCGATATGTCTGAGAGTATGTTAGTGCATTTCGCTTGATGTCTCTGCCTGTACGGTTCACTCCTTTTAAGCTATTGTATAATACTCAAAAGGAAAAGTGGACATTGAATGAGCTTATTGCTCAATGCGTGCAAGCGGAGGGGAGTCTGAAGATTGAGTTATCTGAGAGTACTCACTTAGTATTTGGTTCTCAAAGTACAAGCTAAAGTGAAAAAGGATCAATAACAAAGGCAAAGGAAAGCAAACTGCAGATTCTGAAGACAAACTTCTCAACTTTGTTAGTTCGGAAGTAAATTTTGCTTGTACCCACTACCACTTGGTGGATAGATACTGGTGTTGCTACTCACATAGGTGTCACTATGCAGGATTATCTTTGGAGTCGACTTTCGCTTGATGGTGAAAGATACATCTATACGAGGAATGAGAAGAAGGTTATATTCGAGTATATTGGTGCTTTTAGGCTTTATTTAGAAATTGATGTCTATTTGAATTTAGAGAATACATTCATTGTACCGTCATTCAGACGGAACTTAATTTAAATTTCTTGTATGGATAAATCAGGTTATTCTTGTTCATTTGGAAATGGAATGTTTAGTATTTTCTATAATTCAATTTTGATTGACAATAGTTCCTTGGTTGATAAGTTTTATAAATTGAACACATTTATTCCTACGATTGACAACGTAATAATGCATAGTATAGGTACGAAACGTAAATTGGCATGGACGTTTAGGACATATATCTAAACAACGCCTAGAAAGATTAATGTCACATGAAATTCTTAATTCCCTTGACATGTCAAACTTTGATGTCTGCATAGAGTGTGTTAAGAGGAAGACAACTAATAAAAAGAATAAAGGGGCTAGTCATTGTAGTGACATTTTGGAGCTAATACACAAGGACATTTATGGACCATCCCCTAAGGCATCTTGGAATGGACACACATATTTTATTAGCTTCATAGATGACTATTTTAAATTTAGCTATCGGTACCTTATTCATGAGAAGTCACAATCTTTGAACATGTTTAAAATATTTCAAAGCCGAAGTTGAACTTCAACTAGGTAAGAAAATTAAAGTCATCCGATCCGACCTTGAAGGAGAATATTACGGTCGATATGATGGATCAGGTGAACAGCGTTCATGACCTTTTGTAAATTACCTTACTTAGTGTGAGATTGTGCCTCAATATACCATGCCTGGTACACCTAGACAAAATGGTGTAGCTGAGCGTCGCAATTGAACCCTAAAAGATATGGTGATAAGTATAATGGTTGTCACTTCTCTACCAGAGTCTTTGTGGGGTGAGGCACTCAAGACTGCAATTTACCTTTCCAATAGAGTACCTAATAAGACAATAACAAAAACCTCATTCGAGATGTGGACGGGTAGAAAGCCTAGCATTAGGCATTTACACGTCTGGGGTTGTCCAGCTGAGGCTAGAACTTACAAGCCTAATGAAAAGAAACTAGACTCAAGAACTGTTAGCTGTAATTTTGTAGGTTAATCTAAGAAATCAATCGAGTATAAATTTTATGATCCCTCTAATATATCCTTCTTCGAAACGGAAAACTCCAAATTTATTAAGAACAGTGGGATCGACAAAATCAGGGAAGTATCTTTTGAGGAAAGCATTGACGATCCTCCTATGATCACTACTAGTGCGATCAGTAGTGATATGATTACCATACTACACATTATGAATATTGCACATCCAGTGAGCGTAGTGAACCAAGATATTCCTATAACATCTCCAATGCAACTAGAGGAGCCTACCATTAAAATTGAAGTATTGTCTCATATTGATGAGCAAGTACCTCAACCGCCTCAAACACAAGTGCCCTTAAGGCGATCCACAAGGGAACGGAGAAGCACAAATTCTCGTGACTATTTTTATCTCCAAGAGCATAATTTTGATATAGGGTTGGAAAGTGATCCTATATCTTTCCAAGAAGTCAAACAATGTTCTAACCCTGAGAGGTGGATTAACGTCATACAAGAAGAGTTGAAGTCTATGACAAACAATGACGTTTGGGAACTTGTCGAATTGTTTGAAGGTTCGAAACTCGTTGGTTGTAAATGAATATTTAAAACCAAGCGGGATTCGAAGGGCAATATCGAAAGGTATAAGGGTCATCTTGTTGCTAAGGGATTCACTCAGAAGGAAGACATTGATTAAGGAGACTTTCTCACCTATGTCGACGAATGACTCCCTTAGGGCAATTATGACACTTATAGCTCATTTTGATTTAGAGCTGCATCAAATGGACGTAAAGACTGCATTCCTCAATGGAGATATAGAGGAGGCTATATATATGGTGCAATCAGAGAACTTTAAGCCCTCAGACTCAAAGCACCTAGTATGTAATTAAAGAAGCCCATTTATGGGTTAAAACAAGCTTCCCGTCAATGATACCGAAAATTTGATCAAGTGGTTACCTCATTTGGATTTAAAGAGAACCCCGTTGATTAGTGTATATATGTCCAGTTCAATGGGAGCAAGTTTGTTATACTTGTTCTATACGTGGATGATATATTACTTGTGAGCAATAATAAGGGGTTGTTGCATGAAACCAAGTCATTTCTATCTGGTAAATTTGAAATAAAAGATCTAGGTAAAGTATCTTTTGTTCTAGGCATTCAGATCTGTCATGATCGTTCAAGAGGTATTCTTGACTTTCGCAATAGACCTATATTGAGAAGCTGCTTATAAGGTATGACATGCAGAATTATACACTTGGTGACATGCCTGTGTCAAGAGGTGACAAGTTCAGTTTGCAGCAGTGTCCACGACTTGAACTTGAAATAAAGGAGATGAAACAATTCTCATATGCGTCAGCAATGGAAAGTCTCATGTATGCACAAGTTTGCACTCGACCAGATATAACATTTATAGTTTGGATGTAAGACAGATATGTTAATAACCCAGGTTCGTCACACTAGAAAGCAATTAAGAGTGATGCGGTATTTGCAAAGAACTAAAAGACACATGCTCACCTATCAGAGGTCAGATCACCTAGAGGTGATTGGTTATTCAAACTCTGATTTTGCTGGATGCTCAAATAGCAGGAGGTCCACTTCAGGCTAATCTTCATGCTTGCTGGAGGGGTTATATCTTCGAAGAGCGTTAAGCAGACGTTAGTAGCCACTTCTACTATGGAGGTAGAATTGGTAGCATACTATGAAGCATCCAATTACGGAAATTGGTTGCAGAACTTCATCACAGCATTGCATATCGTTGATGGCATTGACAGACTATTGAGGATCTACTGTGATAATAAAGCCGCAGAACTTTATGGCAAGAACAACTGCAGTTCGTCGAAGTCTAAACACATCGACATCAAATTTCTAGAGGTTAAAGAGAGAGTTCAGAGTCGTCAGATCATAGTAGAGCACATCAGCATAGATTTCATATTGGTCGATCCACTCACCAAAGGCTTGGTGCCTAAGGTTTTTCATGCGCATGTTGTGGATATGGGAGTTCTTCTTATGGGAGAAGAACTCATCTAGTGGGAGTTTGTATTTATTTTATTGTTCTATCTTAATAAAGACAAACATTTAATTTTGATTATTCTTCGTACTTAAGGTTCAAAATATTAATGGGAATTCATATGTTTGTTTGACACTCTAAATACGATATCATGATTTACTACTGCTGTTTAGCATTTGATGTTTGTAAATATGATACAAATTCCTTTTGAAATCATAACGTTTGGATCATGATTTGCTAGTACAGTTTAGCATAAGGTATTTGCAAATATGATCAAACTCTTTTGGGTCACTTTGGACCAGTTGGAAATTGACATGTACAGATCACATTTCATGTAATTTCCGTTCTATACATCTGCATCTTGATCTATGTCGTTAATGGCATTGGTATTATTGTGATTACTATTAAGGTTTGTTATGATCATATACAGTAGCTATGACCTCTTTAGTCCTATACCAATGAAGTTAATGGGCCAGATTGTTTATAGGGGTATCTTGTACCCATAACGTTTGATATCAACTAAAGTTTTTCTTGTATTTAATGTTGGATCGAGAGAACCGATAGAGGGGGGGTGAATATCGAAAATCATTTTTCGGAAAACTTAGAGCAAGTACGCAGCGGAAATTAAGAAAACAAAATCACACAGAGACACTATCGATTTTACTTGGTTTGGAGCCTAGGTCGACTCCTACTCCAAGGCCCACGGTCGTTGACCGTTTACTTTGGGCAATTCTATATGAGGCGCAATGAAAGTTTACAGATATTGATTCACAAATATAGTATAGTAAACTTAACAAAAAGAAAGCTCTTCTTTTTACCGACGTCCGATGAATGTTGACTTGTTTGGAGCAGCGGGACGTCGTCGGCTCGAGTTGGGAGGTTTCCGAAGCGAGGCGCGAGAGCGGAAGAGCGTAGAAGCGTTGATTGGAAGTCTTGTATGAAGCTTGGGGTCGAGGGCCCTTTATATAGGGCCTGGGGGCGCCCGGGACGTCGGGGGCGCCCCCCACGTGGCATTTGATCCGACAATTCCTCGGTCAGCGTTTGATCCCTTTATCTTAGGGATCCGCTTTGTCCGGGGCGCCCGGAGCGCTCGGGGCGCCCGGGTTGACCGGGTCAAGGTTTTATCCTTCGCTTCGCTGGCTTCTGGTTCGAGGCTTGCGCATGGGGGCGCCCGGGACGCTGGGGCGCCCGGGAGCATGGGGGCGCCCGCAGGTTGTACTGTCGAAGCGTGCTTTTTTACTTGTGTGTTTTGTGTTCACCTTGGGGGCGCCCGGGACACTCCGGGCGCCCTGGTCAGCTGTTACCTCACTCCTTTGAGGCTCTCTGAGCTGCAGACACTCGTTCCTTCGGTCCTGCATCCAGGGTTAGTCCAAAACACAACAAAACATTAAGTGGTTAGTTTATACAGCCTTAGCTGTCTTGGTTCTGACTTTGGGCTTCCAAAATGGAATCCTAGGTCGAACCGACGCCTACTGTTCCTTCGACGGGGAACGCGTCCTCACCTACTCCTCTCGGGAGAATTTACCTGATGCCAACCGCTCCTTTGGTTGGACTTTTGCCTGGCGGTCCTTTGCCAGGTCTTAGATGCCGAGCTGTCCTTCGCCCGGTGCCTAGCATTCCTTCGCTAGGGCTTTAGTCCCAAGCTGTCCTTCGCCTGGCGCCTAGCTGTCCTTCGCTAGGGCTTTTGTCTCTGGCATTCCTTCGCCAGTGCCTAGCAGTCCTTCGCTAGGACTTGGATACTGGCAGTCCTTCGCCAGTTGCCTAGCAGTCCTTTGCTAGGGCTTGGATACTGGCAGTCCTTCGCCAGTTGCCTAGCAGTCCTTCGCTAGGGCTTTGTCTCAGCACACTTGAGTAACAACATTAGATCACACACAATACTTAACTTTGAATCCTTTGTCAATATCAAAACAAGGTTCGATATGGTGCTTCCTGCACCAACATTTAACATACAACTCACATATAGCCCAAATAGGAGATTTTGGATATTATTATCCCTATTAGGTGGGCTTATTTGTAAGTTACATATGTAAATACAATCTGAGCCCTTAAACTGATCTAACTTATGTTTATTGGGTTTCGGATTATTGAATGCGGGTTCAATGTATAGAACTCTTTAAATCAATCTGTTATTATCTATGGGTTGATAACAGATTGGATTTCTATATAAAGGGGAGGTTCTCAGAGGTTTAGGACATCCATCTTGACAGAGCTCTTGGTTCTCCATTAAACTAGAGTTATTTTGACGTCGTCAACCCTAAGCCCCTTGGAAGATTCTCCTTCTTCTTTCCGTTGCTTCTTCTTCCACAGGAATCCAGCCGATGACGTTGCGACTAGGACAATGGTTCTTCAATCAAGTTCCTTGTCTTTCGGGTTATATTATTTTATTCTTTTATGTCATGATTCGATGAAATAATATATCCATGCTCATATATATGTTGTGTTTTCTCTTTCGAATTCTTATTTTAATTTTAGAATTCATGCGGTTAGGAGAAAACCCAAGTTCTATCAGTTCATATAATGTGTACGTGGCATGTGGATCTCACGTTTTTTTATGAAGTGGTGAGTGTTATAATATTCATCAATATGGATGCCCAAAGAGTCGAACTTTGAGAAATATCTGATATGAACATTATTACTTTTTATCGCCCTTTATCACCATTTTACCGCGGTGTTACAATACTCAAAATTCCAAAGAACCAATACATAGGTGTATACATATCCCATTATACAGTTAAAGTACTATTATTTTTCCTTCTCAATACTTGAGGTGGTAAAAGACAATTCACTCGTCCCAGCGCCCCCGTTAGCCTATCCCAAAGTCAACATGAAGAAGATAAATCATGAAGGCTACTAGTCTGGATACTGTGGCTAGTGTTGGCGTTACAAGCGTTGATAACCTTTGGCGTTGCAGGCGTTACTGGTCTCCATTGATGGAGTATTGAATACCTCAATCAATGGAGGAAACGTCTGCTTCTCCCGGTATAAATAGGCGTCCAAGTGCAATCCATAGAAGAGGGGAAGAGGAATCGGAGCATCCGGGATTTGGTTTGTGATAAATCGGGTTTTGTCCTTGGTGATATTTCGCGTGACAGCAGACAAGCAGAGGAAGAAGAAGCAAAGGAGATCACTGTAAGTTTGATTCCATCCCATGTTTTTCAATCTAAGATTGGTATCAGAGCGATTAGATTGTAAAAGCATGATTTACCTTTGTACTTAAATTCCTTTGCGATGAACTCCTCGATCTGTTGATGGAGAAAATCGTTGAAATCACCACTGAGTTCTTCAATCGCTGCGCGTTTTCACTCCACTGGCCGACGATCGCATCACGCGCGCGCAAGGGAGCCGTCGCCTTCGGCTGGATGTGTCGATGGAGGCGGCCATACCGTTTGTGATGGCGAGAAAAAAAATGGCTGTGTGGGGAAGAAGGCTGCGCGGAGAAGATGAGAGGCGGAGGTGGCTGCGATTAGGTTTTGGGGGTTTTAATGAGAAAAGTTGATTTAAAAAAAAAACCTGCTGAAACCTATTCTGCAGCGGAAAAACCTTGCTGCCCAAAGGAGGTTCGAACTCCTGACCTCCCGACTGAAGGCAAACAGGCCCAACCAGAAGTTATACTTGGTAATTTGTTTAGATTTGATTCAATTTATTTAAATTAGATTCTAGTTTGGTTTAAAAAGGATTAAGTTGGTCAAATCGATTTTGGTTCAAACCATTAGTTGATTTAACCAAACCATTTTGATCAAACAATCTGAACTAAACAGACTGATTTGATCGTTATGTTGAACCTCAAATTTAAATAGGCTTAATTGTAGCTACAAACAAAAAGGAAACTTATATGCCTTTATCTATTTGTGTTATGAATTGAATTGAACCAGTTTTGTTACTGGTTTGTCGGTTTTGTACTGACATTGAGTATTTCAATTCCAGATGCCGAGATTTATTACCACAATGACTCGTCGAGATGTGCGACAGAATCATTTGAGGGAACAAATAGAGGAGATTGACTACCTCCAGCATCTAGGCATCCAAGGGCATATGGGAAGTCTTGATCGTCTATTTTGGAAACTCGAACAGGAAGAGTTTCCAGTTCTAGATAACTACCGGATCGGGGCATTGATTAGTTCATTGCCGAGGCGTGCTAAAGTAGCTGCAAGATGTATCTGGGGATGCTACGAAGGACGTATCTCATATACCGAGTTATGTAGAGAACTACTTCGCCAGAATTTTTCAGAAGAGGATCTGGAAGATTCTGAGGACGATCTGGAAGAGGATCCTGAAGAATTTGAAGGGATCCAGAGATAGATCTGATTGTAGAATTCAAGGGGGATCATGAGGAAATCAAGTGGGATCCAATTGGAGATTCTGAGGAGGACCCAGAGGAAGATCCCGAAATGTTCGAGGACGATCCTGAAATGTTCGAGGAAGATCCCGAAATGTTCGAGGACGATCCCGAAATGTTTGAGGAAGATCCCGAAATGTTCGAGGAAGATTCCGAAATGCCTGGGGAAAATCCTGAAATATTTGAGGAAGATCCTGATATTGAAATGATCGAGGAAGATCCTGAAATATTTGAGGAAGATCCGATAGAATCTGTGGAAGATCCCGAGCCTGATCAGACTGGCCGATTAGAGATGAACGAGAGAGTGATAGCCACTGCCATAATATTTTTTATTATGGGAATGATGTCAACTTATCTAGTTCATTGAATTCTATTTGTTGTACCAACTTATTAAGCCTATTAAATTAAGTTATGTTATGTGTTAACTGACTTGCCAATGATTAGTTCATTATATGATTAGTTCATATTCAATGATTAGTTCATATTCAAGACAAATGATTAGTTCGTTTAATGGGATGTATGTAATATAATTGATCAATGTTAATTAGATTGGATTATACGAATGATGAGTGGAAACGTAGTTATCACTTGATTTCGTAAACCAAGTCAAGTTTACATTGAGTCAATTAAAATTATGTACAGATGTTATACACTAAATTAATTAATAATATGTTTATTTATGATAGATCATGGCAACTAAGAACATTATAGCTGGAACTGAACAAGGGAGAGAAATTGTATGGAGACAACTACAAATATGACATCTCAAGATACAATAGTTCTTGAGGAACAAGAAGTTCTGGAGGCTGTAATCATTTCATGGTAGACCTGCTGTTGGTTCAACTGCACAGTACAGACTTGATCTAGATGCCTATAGGGCATGGAAGAAAAAGGACTCCACTGCAAAGGGGATATTGATTAGTTCAATGGTAGATGACCTAATATTTGAGTATGAGCCACTACCATCAGCTCATGCTGTCTGGGTTGCCATGAGAGAGAGATACAGTGGAGTTAGTGTAAGCAAGCTTCGTCAACTGACAATCAAGTTTGACAGTTGTAAAAAGCGCCCGAATGCGACGATGACCCAACATCTGAGAGAAATGGGTAATATGATTCGGGAGCTTAAGACTGCTGGTTATGAGTTGACCGACGAACAACAGGTTCAAGCAGTTATTCGTTCCCTTCCTGATTCTTGGGAAACAATGAAGCAGAGCCTTACTCACAGTGAGAGTATCAGGACTTTCATTGATGTCTCACGCCATATTGAACTGGAGGCGGAGAGAATAGAATCCGCAAGGATTTCTGAGCAAGCTTTTGTAGCTGAAGGTTCTGGATCCAAGAATAAGAAAAAATGGTTTAAGAAAGGAAAGGGAAAGGGAAAAGAAACTGGTGCTACTACTGTGCAAGACCCAATCAAGAAGAAAGGAAAGAAGAATGGAAAGAAACCTAAAGGCAAGCTAACTTGCTACAACTGTGGCAAAAAGGGCCATTTTGCTCGGGAGTGTACTGAGCCGAAAAAGATAAATCCATGTTTGTCTTCTTTTCATGAGCTTTGTGTTGCTAGTTCGGTGTTGTTAGCTGATTTTTATCCTTTGTGGATTATAGATTCAGGAGCAACGAACCATGTAGCTCGTGATCGAGCTACATACGTGGAGTACCGTCGTGTACCAGCTGACAATAAGTGGATTTATGTGGGAAACAATGCAAGAATTGAAGTCAAAGGAATTGACACTTGCAAACTCAACCTTCGTGGTGGGCGTACATTGTTTCTGCATGATGTCCTGTATGCTCTGAGATTCGACGGAATCTAGTTTCTTTGAATTGTCTTCTTGAATTGGGTTATTGTATGAATTTTTGCAGTCGTCGTGTAGAACATAAAATTGACTCTGTGTTAATTAGATATGGTTTTATATCAAACGGTTTCATGGTTCTTGATGTAGAACCAGATGTTAATTGTGGAAATAATGGTTGTTTTTCAAACATT
>JAGFNQ010000182.1:0-27586 GCA_024364735.1 Boesenbergia rotunda
CTTTATGGGAAATGGAACTTTGTACAATGGCATCTACACGTTAGATTTATCCAGTGACGTTTTCAATATCGAAGTTAGCAACAAACGTGCTCGAATAGATAATCGAATAGACTCCTACACGTGGCACTTCGTCTTGGCCATATAAGTAAGAAACGCATGACCGAATTACACCAATGTGGAATTTTGGAATCATTTGAACCCGGTTCATTTGATACATGCGAATCGTGCTTAAAAGGCAAGATGACCAAATTACCCTTTCCCGGAAAGGGTAATCCAGTGGGAGAGTTGCTTGGTCTAATACATACCGATGTATGCGGACCAATGTCAACTCAAGCACAAGGAGGCTATAACTACTTCATCACCTTTATCGATGATCACTCACGATTCGGCTACGTGTTCTTGATGAAACACAAATCTGAAGCTTTTGATAAATTCAAAGAATTCAGAAATGAAGTAGAGAAACAACTTGGCAAAAGTATTAAAATACTTCGATCCGATCGGGGTGGAGAATACTTAAGTCAAGAGTTTCAAGATTATCTTAGGGACAATGGGATATTATCCCAATGGACTCCGCCATATACACCACAGCATAATGGTGTATCTGAGAGGCGCAACCAAACCTTGATGGACATGGTTAGGTCGATGATGAATCATGCAACTCTTCCAAAATCCTTTTGGGGCTATGCACTTAAGACAGCTGTTTACTTGCTAAACAGAGTCCCGACCAAGGTAGTCTCTACTACTCCATATGAGATTTGGAATAGTAAGAAACCTCACTTAACTCACCTTAAGATATGGGGTTGTCCTGCTTATGTGAAGCGGGTTGTATCAGACAAATTGGATGCTAAGTCTGATAAATGTCTATTTATTGGATACCCTAAGGAAACGAAGGGTTACCAATTCTATCATCCCTTGGAACAAAAGGTGTTTGTTTCAAGGCATGCTGTATTTCTGGAAAAAGAATTTCTTTTACAAGAAAACAGTGGGAGTGGCATTGAGCTTGATGAAGTTCAAGAAACTCCAATAGACATTACAGAGACACCTAGTCTAGACCCACAACCGAGAACTCATAGTGATGAGCTATCAGTTGAACCTAAAACTACACCACCTCTTCGTAGGTCTGATAGGACACGCAACATTCCAGAGAGATACGGATTTCTCGTAAGTGAATCGAACGACGTGTTGCTCATTGGTGATGACGAACCTATCAGTTATGAAGAAGTTCTGAAAAGTTCAGAAAGGGACAAATGGCTTGAGGCCATGAAGTCGGAAATGGATTCCATGTACGAAAATCAAGTATGGGACTTGGTTAACCCACCTGAAGGGATCAAACCCATAGGGTGCAAGTGGGTTTTCAAGAAGAAAACCGACATGGAAGGTAATGTTGTTACCTTTAAGGCTAGATTAGTGGCAAAAGGATATCGTCAGAAACAAGGAATTGATTATGACGAAACCTATTCGCCAGTAGCTATGCTTAAATCCATTCGGATGCTCCTAGCCATAGCAGCTCATTATGATTATGAGATATGGCAAATGGATGTGAAAACAGCTTTCCTTAATGGAAACCTGCTTGAGGATGTATACATGATACAACCTGAAGGTTTCACATCGGTTGATAAAACCAAAGTATGCAAGCTTCGACGATCCATATATGGACTGAAGCAAGCATCTAGGAGCTGGAACATCCGTTTTGATGAGACAATCAAAGAGTTTGATTTCTCACAAAATCCTGACGAACCTTGTGTGTACAAGAAGGTTAGTGGGAGTGCAGTCGTATTCCTAGTATTATATGTCGATGACATATTGCTTATAGGAAACGATGTATCAGTTTTACAGACAGTTAAAATTTGGTTGTCCAAAACTTTCTCCATGAAAGACCTGGGAGAAGCAACCTATATCCTTGGGATTAGAATCTATAGAGATAGATCAAAACGGTTGCTTGGTCTTTCGCAGTCTACATATATAGACCGAATGCTAAAAAGGTTTAGCATGTCGGAATCCAAGAAAGGTTACCTTCCCATCAGGCATGGGATCAACCTTTCGAAGTCTATGTGTCCGCACACAGAAGACGAGAGGATTTGCATGAATAAGATTCCCTATGCATCCGCAATAGGATCTATCATGTATGCTATGTTATGTACAAGGCCCGATGTATCGTATGCTTTGAGCGTCACAAGCAGATACCAGTCGGATCCGGGAATGGATCATTGGGCGGCTGTAAAGACAATCCTTAAGTACTTAAGAAGAACTAAGGATGTGTTCCAAATATATGGAGAAGGAGGTATGGTAATACGTGGGTATACAGATACCAGTTTCCAGACAGATAAGGATGACTCCAAATCGAAGTCTGGATACGTATTTACTTTGAATGGAAGCGCAGTAAGTTGGAAAGGTTCCAAACAAGACACCGTAGCGGATTATACCACGGAAGCAGTTTGGATCAAGAAGTTTGTCTCGAAACTTGATGAGGTTCTAACCATTGACGGTGCAGTGCCGGTTTACTGCGACAACAATGGAGCTATTGCACAAGCAAAGGAACCATGGTCTCATCAACGATCCAAACACGTGCTTCGCCGCTATCATCTGATCAGAGAGATTATAAAGTAGGAAAGACATACAAATTGAGAAAATTCCACTGAAAGGAATTTAGCGGATCCTTTAACTAAGGCCTTGCCTCAAAGCAAGTTTGAGGGTCATGTTAGAGCTTGTGGTATTGGATACCGTAGCGATTGGCATTAGGCCAAGTGGGAGTTTGTTAGTGATATGAGAGAAGTGTCCTAAGGCAATCGCCTTATGATTGTAAACATTTATTTTAATAAATGATAATTCACTATTTGAGTGTACATGTTTGTGTATTTGATTGGGATCTTAAACTCATCTACTGAATGTCCGCAATACAACTCACAGCATAAGAGAATTTGTGATGGGATCACAACTTGTGATTATCTCTAAATGTGCAAATGTGAAGTATTGAAAACATCCCTAGTCGATGAATTGATAAAAACGGACACTATCAATTCTGTTGAGACTAGCATGGGTTATTCTCTAATCAGCTGATTCTCACTGGCTGGTGACATTGGGATGTCCGGAGATAAACATGGATGCTAGTTAAGGGAACTAGTTCATTGGAGTGACTAGCTGTAAGACTTCATATGGGAATCTACATGTAGATATGTCAATGAAGATCTTACTGCGGCTTAAGTGCGATGTTCCTTTGACTTGCGGTGTTCAAGTCATCTTGGTCATGGAGACTTATACTTTGACATCTTAAGCAAGCATCTCCAAGGAGGTGTGGACCCAGGATGATCGGGTATAAGCCGAAGTGCCCGAAGATGTTTGAACAGCCTACAAAGGATTCACCACTCCTTGCGAGGAGATGTATACCCAGGCCTATCGTCGGATTGTTACTCAAAGCCTCTGGCCAGAGCATATCATGTTAAGAGTGCGAGTCTCTTAAATACATGAGAGTAATTAGAAATCCAAAGGACGAGAAAGACACTACTTGGGCTAGGTGTGACGTAGTCAGCCTAGTGGGGACTGACACCATTGACCGTGTCCTGAACCAAGTGGGTATAAGGTGGTGAAGGGAATGGGGCACGATTCATTAGAGCTGCTGAAGGGTTTCAGAATAATTTCTTCTGAGGTCAAACCGTTGATCTTTCGATTAATTGGGGATCATGATGTACTACTAGGTGCCACTCATGATCGTTCTATAATTAGTTAAATTATAGACGGCCAACATAAATCGAAAGCCTATTTAGTCACACGCACTACGAGTAATCCGAGGGATTTAAAACGAGTTGAAAATTGGATTTTCCGATCAAGAGAAATAAGTCGAATCTGAGTTAGTCAGAGGCGCAATGGAAGCTAAAATGGCTAAGTCTTTTGAAGGCTTTTTGGGCGAATTAAATGAGTTTAATTCGCGGCGGTTCGGGTTGGTTTGGCCGGCCAAAGAGGGTGTCAAAACCCCCTTTGGTGGCCGGCCACAATAAGAGGAGAAAACCAATTAATTTTGGTTTAATTAATAAAATAAATCTAGTGTGATTTATTTTATAAATTATGGATAAATAAATTTGTATAGAGAAATTTATATAAATAAAATTTATAGAAATTTATTCTTTTATGGAAGATTAAAATAATCCATGAATTGGTTTATTTTAATTTTATAAAATCAATTATGAATTGATTTTTCCATAATAAGAAAGTTTATAAATTTCTTATAAAATTTTATTCCATAATTTAAAGAGAAGAAGAATTAGTTTTATTATAAATTGGTTTATAATAAAGACTCGGTTTAAACGGAATAATTAATAAGAAAATTTATAAGATAAATTTCTTATAACTAATTCCGTTAAATCCGTTAATTCGGTTTAGAGGGAGACTTAGCAAAGGAGTTGCTACTATATAAAGGAACCAAAGGCTAGCCCTTATTCCTAACCAATTGAGTAATTAAGAGATTAATTATTCTCTCCCTCTCTCTCTTAATCTCTTCTCTCTTCTCTTCTTCCCTCTCTTGCCTAGGGCCGGCGCCCACCCTAGAGGATTAGGGCCGGCGCACAAAGGACTCCTTGGAGGAGGCCGTGAGCTTCAAGAAGAAGAAGGAGAACCCGAATCCGTGAGCTTCAAGAAGAAGAAGGAGAACCCGAATACGAAGAAGAAGAAGCGGATAGCGACTCCTCTCTTCTCGGAATTTGATTCCGTTACTTCGTTGGTTAGTTTCCTATCTTTCCTCTCTTGTTCATCTAGTTGTGCCTTCCGAGAATCTAGTAGTTCTCGTCGGCACAAAACTCGTGACTTTGCGAAGTCATCCCGAAGAGAACTCGGCGTGGACGCGAATAGAGGCGGAGCTTCCAAGGGACGCTACGGTTGGATCTCGTCCCTTACTTCGAGTTACGAGAGGTACTTGGTAAATTTGTTTACTTTTCCGCAAAGTTTTATTTTATGATTATGTCAACACAATGTAAGGTTGCATGCTAGATACGAAGTTAAAATAATTTAGGAAATTATTTTATGCAAACTCTTCCGCTGTACGTAAAAATTTTGAATTTTACGAACTCGTATCCTTGTCGACATGCACCCGGTCCCAACACTTCGGCTCTCCCATAAATTCGAATAGAATTCCCGCCTCAGGTCGGAAGATAACCCTTCGTTTACGGCACTCAATAGAGGCGCCGTATTAGTTCAAGAAATCCATGCCCAATATCACATCATAATCTGACATATCAAGCACTATCAGATCGCAGTAGAGTTCCCTATCTGCGATTCTGATTGGTGCGGCACGTAGCATTTGGGTAGAGGGCATCACCTCACCCGAGGGCAGTGTTGTCAGAAATTTACAGTCCAAATCTTGCAGTGACATATCATTTCTTTTGGCATATTGCATAGAGATAAACGAATGTGTTGCCACAGTGTCAAATAAAGCAGTAGCATACTGACTGTAAATAAATATCTGACCTGTGACAACGGTAGAGGCAGTCGCCATGTCTTCTTTCGTAAGAGAGAAAACCCTGGCGTTTGTCGTGGCAGGCGGGGCCTCTAATCTCCCCTGGCATATATGAGTACCATCTATAGCTGCCTGCATCAGGTGTAGCTGGGGAGGAGCACCTTTGTACTGAACATACTGCGGCTGAGGTGCTTTGGCTGCAGTAGGACACTCTCTGGCCATGTGTCCTTCCTTTCCGCAGGTAAAGCATCTCCTGGCGCCTAAAAGGCATGTCCCTAGGTGCATCTTCCCACAAGTGGCACATTGGGGATATTTAGGCTTCTTGCCTAAATAACCACTAGCAGATTTATTCTATGGCTTCCTCTTTCCGTTGTGGTTCTTTTTCCAGTGGGGGTTGCTATTCGGAGGTTTCTGACCTCCCGACTGATTCTGACTCTTGCTGGCGGTCAGTGGTTGGCTCTGCTGGTTAATATTCTTTAGATAATGCTCGGTAATAAGGGCGCTGCTGAACAGCTCCTCTGCAGTCTGGGGCCTATTAACGCCGCCAGCTACATTCAGAGCTATCTCGGGCCTGAGCATCTTGAGCATTAATCCGACCCTTTCTTTCTCTGTACTGACCAACTCCGGACATAATCGTGCCAGTCGGTTAAATTGCTTAACGGCATCGTTGACTGAGAGATTTCCCTGCCGAAATTCAGTAAACTCATCAAAGTGCCTGTTTGTGACTCGCATATTAAAGAATTCCTCCAGAAATTCGGACTCGAAGTCCTTCCACTTCATCTGGTCCACTGACCTTCTAGCTTTTACCCATTCCCACCACATCCTGGAGTCGCCAGTGAGGCAGAACGAGACACATTTAATTTTCTCATGCTCGGGCCAGTCTAATAATTCCACTGTGCTCTCAACTGTCTTGAGCCAGGCCTGGGCATCCCAGGGCTCGCAGGTGCCAGAGAACTTTTCCGGCTTCAGTCTCTGCCACTGAATCAGATAGGCCTCCTGTCAGACTCCTCGGGCCGGAGTGTCCGGGGGTGCCTGTGCAGTTGGAGGCTCAGTAGGTATCACATTCTGACTTTCCTGCGGGGTTGCAGTGTTCCCCTGCTGGGTCATCAGAGTGTTTATTATCTGCTATTGTTCAGTGACCTAACGCTGTAGGTCCGTGATCACTTGCATCATATTAGGTGGGGGTGCTGTCTCATTACCCCGATTGCTACGTCCTCTAGCCATATCTATCATACAGGTGATAAATAAGCTACATAAGAATTAACGCTACTTTCTCTTGTTATGCAAGCATAAATCATCTCTATATATCATTACTGTACATGAAATAAAATAAAGCGAGGTTAGGATCTCTTACTTGGAAGCAGCAGGATGAAGCTTGATGTGTGTGTGGTGGAGGGGAAACCTGCTCTGATACCAACCTGTAACGCCCGCCCTTATATCTACTCTCGGGGCGGGGTTACGTACAATCAATCATATAATAATATTTTTTTTTTACTAGCATAAAATTTAAAACCAACAATGCAAGGACCAAGTACTGAGCATGCTTGTTTAAAACTATCAAGAGATATTTACCAGTGCTAAGCATACTAGTCATCATTTGAAATATCTTAATAAAGAGTTATCCTAACATTCACTAACATTCTTTGTTGAAGCAAACATCATCATAAGCATAGTAAAGTAGATATAGAATCATTCTTTCCCGAGCCACCACCCCACACATCTTCAGCCCTCCTGCCTCTTCCTTTAGTTTAAGTGTTCCTTACCCTTATCTGCAGCATAAGACAACACATAAACTAGTAAGCGCAAATGCTTAGTAAGGATCCTGTCCTACTCGCAAAATCCATACGAAAGCATACAACATGTACACATAATAAATCATAAGCATGAGTTCATCATAGCATACTAAACATCAAAGTTTCTAAGCATGCAGCATAAAGTATCTTAAGCATGCCCTTCACATATCATCAATGTTTTTCAAAACAATTCCATAAAGGTATTACTTAAAAATACATCCATATCATATAGGGTCCAGTTGTGTACCACATAATGCGCGTTCCCTAATGAATTGGGGTAGCGAGCCACCAACTAATTAGAGCAGGACCCTTCCGTCCTACCGGAGCCATGACCTTACGTTAACATGCACCCCGGATTTGTTTAACGACCCCCTTCCGAGTCAGGTACACAACTTACAAAGTAAAATACTTATCATGTCTTTACATATATGCTAAGGAGTACTCCAAATCCACTCTTAAGGGACACACCACTCTTCAATGGTGCTCATGATCCCACAGGGACACACCACACAACATAAGGGGTGCTCTTGATCCCATACTTAGTGGAGTATCCTTTCAAGCATTTTATCATACACATCACATGCAATTCATAGAGGGTGCCCCATGGGCTATAAACATGCTCATACATATATTATATTTCAACCACTTAACCTACTTTATATATGATAAGATTGGTCACATAAATCATATTCATGTCATAGGAAGTGGTAGCATGCTTCATGAGTTAACCGAGTTCTTCTTAACCCTAAACCTAAGGTTTTGGTCGAAAGTCAAAGGTAGAGGTAGCTTAGGTTTTTGACATCAAACATCCCATACCAGTATCATATATATATACATCATGTATCATACTAAGCATAGCAGACATCATAGGGTAATCAACCTTCACAAACCTAATGTTCCATGCTTTGGCCGAATATCACATGCTAGGGAAAAATTAAGTTTTCAATTCAAACATTCCATTTAAACATCACTTGCATATACATATCATCATCCCAAACATAAGCATATCTCATAGGGTACATCCCATACAATCATGACATATATATATATCATGTATCATACTAAGCATAGCATACATCATGGGGTAATCAACCTTCACAAACCTAATGTTCCATGCTTTGGCCGAATATCACGTACTAGGGAAAAATTAAGTTTCCAATCAAACATTCCATTTAAACATCACATGCATATACATATCATTATCCCCAAACATAAGCATATCCTATAGGGTAGTTTAACCTTCACAAACCCTAACTTTAGGGTGTTGGCCGAACGGTGTAGGGTAGGGGAAATTAAGGTTTTTGAAATCAACATTCACACAAGCATTTACACAAACACCTCACGTACACATCATGCCACTTATCAAGCATAGATTACATCATAGGATAATTATGCAACCCAAAACCCTAATTCTTCTAGGGTTGGCCGAAAGTCAAGGGTAGGGGAAACTAAGGTTCTTGAAAGCAACTTTCACACAAACATTTACACAAACACTTTGTCTACACTACTAAGCATGGATATATCATAGGAAATCATACAACCCTAAACCCTAGTTTTTTTCCGTCCATGGCCGAAACTTATAGGGGGTGCAAACCCTAATTTTTGTTATCACAACTTGAAGGAAATCAACATATAGGTATACCCTAAGTCCCAAGGGTTCTCCTCATGCATCAAGAAGTAACCAAAGCCTCCTCTTTGGGTGTTGGCCGAAACTTACACAAGGGTAAAACCTCCATTTTCGAAAACTACAAGAAGAAGGAATTCATACACAACAATTACACTGCAGGCGAGGGGATACTTACATCCTTTCGCTTGAATTTCACCTTCTCTAAATCTTTAGGGTACCCTTGGTTGAAGTAAGAGTGAGAGTTTCCTTTGCTAAAGTTTCTCTAGAACCCTTGGCCCTAGTAGTGGGCAAGATCCTTGGATGGGATCTTCTTCCTTCCAATTCCCTAGGGTTAGAACCCTAGGGTGTGTTTTTCGAAAATGAAAAGGGAGAAGGGGAAGAGGGTGTCTCGGTTTTTGGAATGGGGAGAGTGAGGAAGAAGAAGAGAGGAAGTTATTCCAACCTCTCCCTCTCTTATTTATACTTTTCTCATGAAGGGACATGTCTCTTCACTTCCCTAGCTTTAACAAGAATGTTTCTTATTCTCTCAACAGGAAACATTGCTTGGTGCATTGGTTATGACATGATTAGTGCAACTAGGAGGTTCAAGGTTCGATCCTTGCTTCCTCCTTTCTACACTTTCTTTTTATCACATTTTGCACTAATCCATATCAAAGCCTATTAAACCAAGCCCATCATAACATTTCATAAAAATGTTTCATGAATTCATCATATTTTATATGGGAGAAATTTTGGGGTGTTACAAAGGTGCTCGGCGTGTCTCTCTATGGGACTTATCTTGGAGCAGGGAATCGGCATACGCTTTGAGGCATTGTAAACGTCGCTGAGTTGCTTTCAGCACGGACGCCTGGATTTCGTGTTTTTGTCTGAGTTTGCTAAGCTCAGCCGCGCAAGCATCTCGCTCCTCTTCTTTGTCCTTCAGGTCAGTCCGGAGGACGGAGATGGTGTGATGTGCGTCAAAAAGCTGGATCTTGAGTGTTACGAGTTCCTCGAGGTTCCAAACCGGGCGCACCGCCTGCCAGACAGACTGCGAGCATTAGAATCCAAAGGAAAGAAGCATAAGTAAAGAGAAAAGCAAATCTCACTAGCCCTCAAGGCGAAGGGGTCGGTGCACTGGTCCGAATATCGGGGATAAACCATTTGGACAATGCTTGCCGAATGGATCACGTAGGCTCATCACCCGAGCCTACTCCTTGAGAAGGACTTGCAGCTAGGGTAGTAGCCCGTCGCGGGAATGGCTTAAGATGATCTTGCCAAGTGTAGGGGCTGGCTGATAGTAGCCCCTCCAGCATTGGCTCAGGTGGTCTGGCCGGCCGACCTGCCTGAAGAACCGCCTTGGGTTATGAAGGGGGGGGGGGGGGGACCAGCAGGAGCACCTACCGCACAGAACAATAGGGTAGAAGAAGAGGAAGCCCCGAGAGTTGTAGCGCTTGCGGAAGCTGCCCTTGTCAAAGGAGAAAACACACTAGTTCCCGTTGCAACAGAAGATGTTGGAATGAAAGCCCCCGCCTGAGGAAGGGCAACCCCACAAGTTGGTGGAGGAAGAGAGGTCACAAGGGGAGCCGAAGGAGCCGCAGACTTGGAGGTGATCGAGGTTGCGGTAGAAGGCTCTGCAGGTGCAAGCAGCCGGACCTTCTTCAATAAGTGGAAGTCAGCATCAGCTCCAAGTGACGATAGGGGATTTACCGACCGGACCAGCTGACGTCTGATTTCTAATGTCAGGGCGTTCATATCAGGGACCCCCATAATGGAAGCCGGCTCCTCCCTCGTCGGTCCTTTCGCCTTACGTGGAGTAACCTCACCGGGGGAAGGGGCTGTTGGAAACACCCTTGGCGGAAGTCGGGAATTGGGAGGAAGCATCATCTCCAAGAACTCCCAGTCCACATCTCCCGAAGAGGACTGATAAGTGTCGTCGTCTGAGGAAGTAGAGGACCTTTTGAGGGAGAATGGTTCCTCTAAAGATGTGGTTGACATCTCACAAGGACGGGTATGCCGGTATGTTGATTCGTGGTGACGAATGATGCAAATTGCTCCTATATATAGGGGAAAAGGAGCAATCTTAGCCATCTAGAGAATACCTCGGTAAATCGCAGGATCAAACGGACATCCTCCGTTATGTCAGGGGGAATACTGAGGCTCGACGTGACAAAAGCATGCTCTCGGCGGTGGACGGTTCATCACCCGAGACCACTAATGACCGGAGATTGACGCCTCACTGCCCGATGCGTCATTTACCCATTGATACGTCCACTCATCAATTAGTGCAGTCGTCATAAACTGGGATACGAATCGACCCGATGTGACAATCGGATAGATGTAAGCTGGTCAGGCGAGCGATCGAGCCGGAGAGGGCCTACCTGACCCATGGTAAATCAAACATCCCTTGGTGCAGGTCCCGGTTGGACGCATGGCGACCCACGCTCCCCGGGTTTCGACTTAACCAAGTGGCCAAACCTTCATAAATGGGCCAGCTCCCGCAAATCCGTTGGTTCGGGTCCCGAGTGGAAAGCAGTCACAAGAAGCAAGGGATTATTAACACTCAGTAGGGAAAGCATGTTGGACCGGGTGCATATTGACATGGATGCGGGTTCGTAATTTTGAAATTAATTACGTGCAGTGGAAGGTTTAGCATAAATAATTTCCCAAATTATTTAACCACACATCTAAGCATGCAACCTTATATTGTGTAGACATGATCATACATTTAAAATTTTGCAGAAAGTAAACTAATTTACTTATTACCTCACGTAACTCGAAGGAAGGGACGAGATCCAACCGTAAGCGTCCCTTGGAAGCTCCGCCTCTATTCGCGTCCACGCCGAGTTTTCTTCGGGATGACTTCGCAAAGCCACGAGTTTCGTGCCGACAAGAACTACTAGATTCTCTAAAGGCACGACAAGAATACCAAGAGAGAGATGGAATGACTAACCACCAAACGAAGAACGGAATCAAGATTCCGGGAGGAAGGAAGGAGTTGCGCCCGTTTCTTCTTCTTCTTCGGCAGCTGCTTGGTGGATGAAGCTCACGGCAACAAAGGGGTCCTCTAGGGCCGGCGGCACTAGAGGAGGGAGAGGGAGAGAAGGAGAGAGAGAGAGGGCTTATTCCTTGATCTCTTAGATTGATCTCCAAGCCTTGCCTTGGTTCCTTTATATAGTAGCCTCTCAATCGCCAAGTCTCCTTTTTATGGAATAAATTTTTATAAGAAATTTATCATATAAATTTTTCTATGATTTATTCATCATGCCAAGTTTTTATCATAATTTAATTTATGATAAAAGCAACCATGTCTCCCTTTTTTTGTTATGGAAAGAAATTTCTTTATATAAATTTCTTTATCATGGTAAATCAATCCATTATTGATTTTATAAAATAAAATAAATCAATCCATGGTTCATTTTAATTTCCATAAAAAATAAATTTCTTTATATAAATTTTTTTATATAAATTTCTTTATCATGGTAAATCAATCCATTATTGATTTTATAAAATAAAATAAACCAATCCATGGTTCATTTTAATTTCCATGAAAAATAAACCAAACCTTGGTTTATTATAAAATTTATATCATCCATAATTTTATAAAATAAACCACACTCGGTTTATTTTATAAATTGAACCAAACAATTTGGTTCTCCCCTTTTGATGTGGCCGGCCAAACAAAGAGGGTGGGGACCCTCTTTGGCCGGCCATACCCAAGCCAAGACCATATGAATTAAACTCATTTAATTCGTCCAATAAGTCTTCAAAAGACTTAACCATTTTATGCTTCCGATGCGTCTCTGAAAAATTCAGATTCGACTTATCTCTCTTGATCGAAAAATCTAATTTTCAACTTGTTTTAAATCCCTCGGATTACTTGTAGTGCGTGTGACTAAATAAGCTTTCGATTTATGTTGGTCATCTATAATCAACCAATTATAGAACGATCATGAGTGGCACCTAGTAGTACATCATGACCCCCAATTAATCGAAAGATCAACGGTTGACCTCAGAAATAATTCTGAAATCCTTCAGCAGCTATAATGAGTCGTGCCCCATTCCCTTCACTATCTTATACCCACTTGGTTCAGGACACGATCTATGTGTGTCAGTCCCCACTAGGCTGACTACGTCACACCTAGCCCAAGCAATTTTTTTCTCGTCCTACGGATTCTAGTTACTCTCATGTATCTGAGAGATTCATACTCTGAACATGTGATGCTCTGGCCAGAGGCTTCGAGTAATAATCCGACGATAGGCCTTGGGTATACATCTCCTCGCAAGGAGTGGTGAATCCTTTGTAGGCTGTTCAAACATCTTCGGGCACTTCGGCTTATACCCAACCATCCTGGGTCCACACCTCCTTAGAGATGCTTGCTTAAGATGTCAAAGTATAAGTCTCCATGACCAAGATAACTTGAACACCGCAAGTCAAAGGAACATCGCACTTAAGCTGCAGTAAGAACTTCATTGACATATCTATATGTAGATTACCATATGAAGTTTTACAGCTAGTCACTCCATGAACTAGTTCCCTTAACTAGCATTCATGTTTATCTCCGGACATCCCAATGTCTCCAGCCAGTGAGAATCAGCTGATTAGAGAATAACCCATGCTAGTCTCAACAGAATTGATAGTGTCTGTATTTATCAATTCATCGACTAGGGACAATTTCAATACTTCACAATTGCACATGTAGAGATAATCACTAGTTGTGAATTCATCACAAATTCTCTCATGCTGTGAATTGTATTACGGACATTCAGTAAATGAGTTTAAGATCTCAATCAAATACACAAACATGTATACTCAAATAGTGAATATTCATTTATTAAAATAAATGATTACAATCATAAGGTGATTACCTTAGGACACTTCTCTCACAATACTAACAAAGCAGTCACAAGAAGCCCCGAGTGAATAGAAAAAATGCCAGTCAGTCAAGCAAGAGTATTACATCGCCAAGAGGACATTCATCCTTACACATGCCGAGATAGAAAGACAAATAGAAGGCCCGACCCTCACTTAAAGGGTTGTTTTGTTATGTCGGGCAAGTCTTTGCACTTGTCCTGAAGCCGAACGGCTGTGGGAGGATATCGGGAGGAAGATACCCACCCAGTTTGAGTTGCCGGACGACACTAACTCCTTGGTGCATCATTACGTCCCGGAATCGCAGGGAGATCTTGTCAGTATAGGCCTGGGCGTTGATGCACTTGATCCGGTGCACGTCCAACCTTTTGACCTCCGACTCCTTGTAAGAATGAAGCTCCGCTAGTTCTGTTCGAGCTGCTTCCCACTCGGTCTTCTCCCTGATCAGCCGCTCAAGCTCGTCCTGTCGAGCATGTAAGGACAGATCCTTGGAAGAGAGCTCGGCCTCCAGTTCAGCTATCCTATCTGCCTGTGCCAGGGCCTCGACGCCTTTAGCTTCCAGCTGGGTCTGGAGGGCCTCGGCGGTGGTGGATGCCTCCTGTAGCTGAGTCTCCGCCTGAACCAGTTTCTCTTGGGTCTTCGCTTGAAGAGCCCAGGTTTTCCGTTCATTATGCTTCAGCGTAGAAATCCGGATGTTTGTTTGGGACACAGCCTGGTGTGCCGTCTCGACCTGGCGACGCACAGCCTCAAGTTGCTCCTCAGAATGAGCCAATCGGCCTTGCAGAGCTTTGACCTCGGCTCGTAGGTTTGTCAAAGTAGGTTCATTGGAAACGAGCTGGGTATGCACCAGGTCGGTCATTAGATGCTCCACTTCTCTCTCGGCCTTAGCCCGAGCCGAGCTCTGGGCCAAAAGCGAGATAGAAAAGCCATGGCAAGCTCCTGCAAACTGCAAAACAGGTATCGATCTTACGAATAGGAAACAGAATGCCCAATAGAAGGTCAGTTTAATCCAAGCATACCTGAGTGGCCTTGAGGAAAAAGGCGTCAGCCTTATTCTGAGGACCCTAAAAGTAAGATTCCTCAAGTCCCTATGCATAGCGGTCGGCCATCAATCCGTACAGGCGAAGACCTTGATGTCGGTCGGGTAGCTCACCCGAGGGCATCCTCAGGTGACAGTCGGACCGAGTGGGCACCAAAAGGTGCATCATCGGATGCTCAACTGGTTCTTTGGCAGGTGGAGTCCCCGCCCCCTTGGGTATGGCAGGTCAGAAGCATCAGAGGAAGCAGAGGGGTCGACAGTCGGTATGATGATAGGGGATCAGCTGTAGGATCAGTGCCAAGATCGGCTGCAGGAGTAATGTCCGGGGGGGTGGACGATGGAGGCATCGGTCGGTACAATAGCTAGAGGATCCACGGCAGAGGCCACAAAGGGAATGATGGCGTGGAGGTAGAAGGGGCTCCTAAATCGGGAGTCGCTTTCTTCTTTTTCTTCTCCAGATGTTTGCTAGAAGAAGGGCGAGACGAGCCCCCCTGACGGGGAAGAGGCTCGTCGACGCTTGGAAGAAGTACGTGGCTTGGCAGTTGCAAGTAGGGTTGTCTCAGAGGCGGTGGGAACTGACTCTGGGGCAGTCGGAGTCAAGTTCGCTAAAGCATCCTCTGCCGAAGCGCCTCTCCTGGCCGCCAACTCGATGGCGACCTGAGTCCGCAGCTCGACTTCATCCAGTCTGAAGCCTTCCCTCATAGACGCGGACAGCAGCAGGGGAACTTCGAGAATAAAATAAGCTCAGTATGACTAAAGAATGCGCAGAGAAGGCATAGTAAGACTTACCGACTACGGACAGTGAAGGGACCGAGCTAGGGCTGAGACCAAAGGTGAAAAGAATCCCCTCCTTCAGCAAATGTCCCTTATGAAAGTGTCTACCCTCTAGTTCAGCGGCGACATTCTGGTAGGCCGCGGAGTTGCGATAGTGCCTGGGGAGGAGATCGGACACAGGAAGTTCCTCGATCCAGGTTGTGGGTCAACCCGGGGCCAAGATGGGCCCAATGAAAAAGTAACACTCTTTCCATCCCTTGTTAGAAGTGAGAAGATTCAAGAGGAATGAAGCTTTGGCTCGGGCTTGGAAAAAGAAGTCGCCCGACTCCTGCTGTTTGGGATAGAAAAGGTAATGAAAATTCTCCGGCTCCAGGGGAATCTTGTATAAGGAAAAAATGATGACCAAGCCGCACATTAGGCATATGGCGTTGGGAGCCAATTGAGGTAGGGGAATTTGAAAATAGTCACATACGGTTGAAAGGAAGGGGTGAATGGGAAAGCGGAGACCGGCTTGCAGATGGTCTCGAGACAAAGTAAGATAGCCCAGGGGGGCAGAATCGGGTAGATTAGTCGACTTGGGAAGGCGCAGTTGATGGTCGGAGGGGATCAAAAAGTCCGACCATATTTGCTCAGGTCATGGGCAGTGAGGTCAATTACCATGGCGGAGTACCATGGCAGAGAAGGGGAGGAAGATGAAGAAGGAGAAGCCATCATAGGGGAAGGAGAAAGGAAGCTAACCGAGGGAAGGAGTCGCCGGCAAAGGAAGTCGAGGGAGATGAGCCGTTGGAGCCCTAGCAGCACCCAAAGTGGCGGAGAACGATGCGGGGGTTAGAACGCAGGGAGAAGAATGGTCAGATGAAAGGCCTACTTATGG
Organism: Boesenbergia rotunda; assembly: GCA_024364735.1. Lineage (NCBI taxonomy): Eukaryota > Viridiplantae > Streptophyta > Magnoliopsida > Zingiberales > Zingiberaceae > Boesenbergia > Boesenbergia rotunda. Next base: position 16,400 of record JAGFNQ010000182.1, read on the forward strand.
GAACAGACGAAAAACGTCGGTCGTCCGATGGGGAACCGGGAAAAACGTGCGACCATGTCGGAACCGTTTGATCAGGCTCGGGCCATGTTCGAAACTGCAGAACACATGCATGGGTAGAACATTCGCGAAGGATGATGGCATGCCCTTCGGTATGTGGGCGCAGATGACTCAGGAACGCGAGTCATAGGTCATTAAGGTAGTAATTAAAGAAGAGATATACCAGGATTTCAAAGGGTCCCGAAGGGACATGCGGCCTACTAGATGGTTCCTCTATGCAAAACCCAATCGCTCGGGTGCGCCAGGCTCGAGCCAGGGTAGGGGTCTAGTCAGTCAGACTGCGTGCCTCCTTGGACTAGACTTGAGGGGGATGCTTATGATCCCGGGCCGGCTTGCGTGTAACCTGGCCCGGCAGCCTGGCACCTGTCAGAAGGAGATAGTTAGGGGGCTGAAAAGGCCCAGTGGATAGACGTCATGTGGGTCAGGGCTCTTGAATGGACGCGGGGCAGCCCACGCTCCTTAGGATCTGTCTGACCCAAGTTTGAATGTTTGTGCTCTAGTACCCCTCTAGATTTGGCTCCCCGCCGACGCGTGGTGGACCACGCTCCGGGGGTAAGCCCGAACCGGAAGGAGCGTTACTGGACACTTCGTCATTTAGTGCCCCAGTCGGCACCCTCATAGGCCCTTACCCGGCCTCGTCATTCAGTGCCCCAGTCGGCACCCTCGTAGGCTCTCAGCCGGTCTCGTCATTTAGTGCCTCAGTTGGCACCCTCGTAGGCCTCAGCCGGCCCCGTCATTCAGTGCCTCAGTCGGCACCCTCATAGACCCTCAACCAGCCCCGTCAGACACAACCACTCCCTGACTCCGGACTACCAAAAGCTGGGTGGGGTCATCGCAGGACAGAAGCCATCCTGATCTCGAATGACGGATATCCTACTGAGGTATTGATCTTCCTGCCATCGCTGTCCCCCCGTACCACAACCACATACACTGGTGTCAGGCCGATCGGCGCCCAGCGGCGTCAACCATTAAGTTGACAATGCCCTTTTCCTTAATACAGTATGCGCTATTTTATCCTACCACCTCTGGGCATGCATCACTTTGTCCTCGCTATATTACAACAGGTGGCAGGCGAGGTAGGAACTGTCAGCTTCCCCGGCTATACAAGCCTCCTTACTTCGCATCTCTCAGGTACGTGTAACAGTGCATGTCATATTGTTCTATTGCTTTTCGTTGTCATCGTCACGTACTAACTTGACTGTCGGAATGCCTGGCCGGGGACTTTTTCCTGTCTTGCAGGCTAGAGGTGATCCAGCTCAGTAGACCACCTCCGTGATCTCGCGCTCTCGGAGGCTCACCCAACTGTAAGGGCGTCCAACTCGCTTCGCGACGGAATCAGTCGATATAAATATATTTTTTTAATTTGGGCAAAATAGATAGTGAAATTGTTTATGAAATCACGACCGAGCCACGTGCTCGCGATTTCACGATCAACACAACTACGTTATTACAGCCAAGCGATTGAAAGTGGGTATTATTTTTATATTTAATATTTAAAATAGCTACGTATCTCCAAGGATCATGTAAGCCAAAAAATAAAACATTGTTTTAATGTAAAAGGTCCTGCATCTCCAGCACAATTATTTACCAAAAAAACAATACTTTATCAGAATAATATTTTTCAAAAACTTGGCGACGCGTGTCCGCTGGTCTTCCACTAATTTAGCCGTATGTGCCATGTGGCTTGGCTCTGCCAACTCACTGGCCCTACAGAGGAGACATCCATTCGACAATCTTGCACGCGCATTTCCATATACTTGTTTACTGACGAGCAGAAGGCCTAATGGGATAACTCGATCCTATCTGCAAAGATAATTCGATTTTGTACGCAAGGACGTATTCAAAAATTAATATTTATCAAAAAATTTATCATAATTTTATTTTTATCAAAAAGTACACTTATTTTAATAAACATCTTATTATAACCCTCCTGCCAAATACTACATGTCTTTTTCTTTCTTTTCTCTTTTTCATTCTCAGTAATGAATTTCGAGACATCTAAAAATACTTTTTAGACTTTTTATTTTAAAATAATATATTATGAAATCGGATAAAAAATGTAAGGTACAAATCGAAAAAATATTTTAGTTAAAAAAATATCTTATCCACCGTGATTTCAAAAATATACCGAGATGATTTTTTATATTTGATTAATATAAATTAATATATTAAATAATATTTAATATATATATATTAATATTAAAAAAAGACCTCTGGGCCTCAAATCTTTTGATTTCAGACCCATCGTGGCTTGAAAACTTTCATTTCAGGCCTAGTGTGGGCCTGAAATGAAAGATTTCAGACCCACGTTGGGTCTGAAATTAGATGATTCAAGCCTGATGTGGACTTAAATTTTTTTCTATTTTAAAAATATATTAATATATAAAAAACCCTATCAAAACACGTAATTTCAGATTAAAACGCAGGGTCTGAAGTCACACTAAGAGGGGCGGAACACATCTGTGTTCAGGCCCTCCTTGGGCCTGAACACAATCATAGATAAATATAAGTAAATTAAATAAAATATCAATAGTTCTAGTTAGAGTTGAGCTAGGAGATGATATTTTTGGTGTCTAAACTTCTAATGATTATAAATTATGTTGCAATAGGAGATTTTTAGGTCTATAAGTGAGTTTTCACCAAAATCTACTGATGGACCTAGGATATTTGGATTTCTCAAAATCCAATATCAATAGTTAGAGTTGAGCTAGGAGATGATATTTTTGGTGTCCAAACTTCTAATGATTATGAATTATGTTGCAATAGGAGTTTTCTAGGATGAATCAGTGGGTTTCGGTGAAAACTCACTGATGGACCTAGGATACTTGGATTTCTCCATACTTGATATCTCTATTTAGAATTTACTTAGGAGATGTTATTTCTGATGTGCAAACTTAGTACCAATAATTTTCAGTTATGTTCTCTAACCATATTAGTTGGCACACAAAGATGTATAAATATGACTGCATCTTGGGCACAGTTAAAAGAAACATCTCTTTCAACATGATTTCAAAAATATAAAGTGATAATTTTTTATATTTGATTAATCTAAATTAATATAATAAATAATATTTAATAAATATATTAATATATAAAAAACCTATCAGAACACGTAATTTCAGATACAAACGCAGGACCTGAAGTCATCCTAGGAGGGCCTGAAGTCAAATAACTTCAGACCCTATAAATAATTAATTTAATAAATAATAGTTAAATATAAAAAAATATTTTTAAAATAAATGAATTTTCAGTGTCCTTGGTGTTGATGCAGTCTGACCCTGATTGTTGTTTTGGTGTTGACACCGATTTAAGTTTTGATTTAAGTTTGGTTGAACGAATTTGGGTTAAGTCCTGGTCGGGGACTGGGCATGAAACCCTGGTGAGTGAAGCCAAGTCCTAGCTTGGGAAGCTAGGTTGGATGAAAGCTTGGTGAGTGAAGCCAGGTCCTAGCTTGGGAAGCTAGGTTGGTTAAAATCCCGGTGAGTGAAGCCGGGTCCTGTGAGTGAAGCCAGGTGATGGAAATGCCGGTGAGTGAAGCCGGGTCTTGGTGAGTGAAGCCAGGTGATGGAAATCCCGGTGAGTGAAGCCGGGTCCTGGTGAGTGAAGTCAGGTGATGGAAATCCTGATGAGTGAAGCCGGGTCCTGGTGAGTGAAGGCAGGTGAGGGAAATCCCGGTGAGTGAAGCCGGGTCCTGGTGAGTGAAGTCAGGTGATTGAAATCCTAGTGAGTGAAGCTAGGTTGAAATCCTGGTGAGTGAAGCCGGGTCCCGGTGAGTGAAGCCGGGTGACCGAAACCCTGGTGAGTGAAGCCAGGTCCTAGCTTGGAGGGCTAGGTTGAAGTCCCAGTGAGTGAAGCTGGGCATGGCACGAGTCAGAGAAGGGTTGGAGGCTTGTTTTCGTGACTTACAGTGCATTTGGGCTTGCCTGGATCGGTCTGGTGACCGATCAGGGAAGTTGGCACGGTGCTCCTTCATGGATCGGTCTGTTGACCGATCCAGCGATGGCTGATCGGTCTGGTGACCGATCAGGGAGCATATAGTTCACCTGTTGCTCTGTTCCGGATCGGTCCGGTGACCGATCAGGGAGCATCCAGTAGGTTTTGGGAACCTTACTGATCTGCTCCTGATCGGTCTGGTGACCGATCAGGGATACTGTTCAGATCGATCTAGTGAACGATCATTTGTCGCAAGGTTCTCACTATCACCGATCAGGATGACTCCTGATCGGTCTGGAAGCAGCCTGATCGGTCTGGTGACCGATCAGGCTGGAGCCTGATTGGTGGTGACCGATCAGGCTGGAGCCTGATTGGTCTGGGGACCAATCTGGAGTGTGCAGCAGAATGCTGGATTGGTCTGGCGACCAATCAGGAGTGTGCAGAAGACTACTGGATCGGTCTGGTTGTTGGGACCGGGTGCATGTTGACATGGATGCGGGTTCGTAATTTTAAAATTTATTACGTGTAGCGGAAGATTTAGCATAAATAATTTCCCAAATTATTTAACCACACATCTAAACATGCAACCTTATATTGTGTAGACATGATCATATATTAAAATTTTACAGAAAGTAAACTAATTTACTTAATACCTCGCGTAACTCGAAGGAAGGGACGAGATCCAACCGTAAGCGTCCCTTGGAAGCTCCGCCTCTATTCGCGTCCACGCCGAGTTTTCTTCGGGATGACTTCGCAAAGCCACGAGTTTCGTGCCGACAAGAACTACTAGATTCTCCAAAGGCACGACAAGAATACCAAGAGAGAGATGGGAAGACTAACCACCAAACGAAGAACGGAATCAAGATTCCAGGAGGAAGGAAGGAGTCGCGCCCGCTTCTTCTTCTTCTTCGGCTTCTTCTTGGTGGTGGAAGCTCACGGCAAAGGGGGAGGGCTCTAGGGCCGGCGACACTAGAAGAGGGAGAGGGAGAGAAGGAGAGGGAGAGAGGCTAGGCAAGAATCCTTGATCTTTTAGTTTAATTTCCAAGCCTTGCCTTGGTACCTTTATATAGTAGCCTCTTAATCGTCAAGTCTCCTCTTAACGGAATAAATTTTTTATAAGAAATTTATCTTATAAATTTTTCTATGAATTATTCTGTTATGCCAAGTTTTTATTATAACTTAATTTATAATAAAAACAACCATGTCTCCCCTTTTATTATGGAAAGAAATTTCTTTATATAAATTTCTTTATCATGGTAAATCAATCCATTATTGATTTTATAAAATAAAATAAACCATTCCAAGGTTTATTTTAATTTCCATGATAAATAAATCTCTTTATATAATTTTTTTATATAAATTTCTTTATACAAATTTCTTTATACAAATTTCTTTATCCATAATTTTATAAGACAAACCACGCACGGTTTATTTTATAATTTTGAACCAAACAATTTGGTTCTTCCCTCTTATTGTGGCCGGCCAAACAAAGTGGGTGGGGACCCTCTTTGGCCGGCCAAACCCAAGCCACGATCTCACGAATTAAACTCATTTAATTCGTTCAATAAGTCTTCAAAAGACTTAGCCATTTTATGCTTCCGATGCGTCTCTGAAAAATTCAGATTCGACTTATCTCTCTTGATTGGAAAATCCAATTTTCAACTCGTTTTAAATCCCTCGGACTACTCGTAGTGCGTGTGACTAAATAGGCTTTCGATTTATGTTGGCCGTCTATAATTAACCAATTATAGAACGATCATGAGTGGCACCTAGTAGTACATCATGATCCCCAATTAATCGAAAGATCAACGGTTGACCTCAGAAACTATTCTGAAACCCTTCAACAGCTTTAATGAATCATGCCTCATTCCCTTCACCATCTTATACCCACTTGGTTCAGGACACGGTCTATGTGTGTCAGTCCCCACTAGGCTGACTACGTCACACCTAGCCCAAGCAATGTTTTTCTCGTCCTACGGATTCTAGTTACTCTCATGTTTCTGAGAGATTCATACTCTGAACATGTGATGCTCTGGCCAGAGGCTTCGAGTAACAATCCGACGATAGGCCTTGGGTATACATCTCCTCGCAAGGAGTGGTGAATCCTTTGTAGGCTGTTCAAACATCTTCGGGCACTTCGGCTTATACCCAACCATCCTGGGTCCACACCTCCTTGGAGATGCTTGCTTAAGATGTCAAAGTATAAGTCTTCATGACCAAGATGACTTGAACACCGCAAGTCAAAGGAACATCGCACTTAAGCTGCAGTAAGAACTTCATTGACATATCTATATGTAGATTACCATATGAAGTCTTACAGCTAGTCACTCCAATGAACTAGTTCCCTTAACTAGCATTCATGTTTATCTTCGGACATCCCAATGTCACCAGCCAGTGAGAATCAGCTGATTAGAGAATAACTCATGCTAGTCTCAACAGAATTGATAGTGTCCGTATTTATCAATTCATCGACTAGGGACAATTTCAATACTTCACAATTGCACATGTAGAGATAATCACATGTTGTGAATTCATCACAAATTCTCTCATGCTGTGAATTGTATTACGGACATTCAGTAAATGAGTTTAAGATCTCAATCAAATACACGAACATGTATACTCAAATAGTGAATATTTATTTATTAATGTAAATGATTACAATCATAAGGCGATTGCCTTAGGACACTTCTCTCATATTACTAACAAACTCCCACTTGGCCTAATGCCAATCGCTACGGTATCCAATACCATAGGCTCTAACATGACCCTCAAACTTGCTTTGAGGCAAGGCCTTAGTTAAAGGATCCGTTAAATTCCTTTCAGTGGGAATTTTCTCAATTTGTATATCATTCCTACTTATAATCTCTCTGATCAGATGATAGCGGCGAAGCACGTGTTTGGATCGCTGATGAGATCTTGGTTCCTTTGCTTGTGCAATAGCTCCATTGTTGTCGCAGTAAACCGGTATTGCTTCATCAATGGTTGGAACCACACCAAGTTCCGAGACAAACTTCTTGATCCAGACTGCTTCTTTTGCTGCTTCCGAAGCCGCAATATATTCCGCTTCCGTGGTAGAATCCGCTACAGTGTCTTGCTTGGAACTTTTCCAACTTATTGCGCCTCCATTCAAAGTAAATACGTATCCAAACTGAGATTTGGAGTCATCCTTATCTGTCTGGAAACTGGCATCTGTATACCCACGTATTACCATATCTCCTTCTCCATATATTAGGAACACATCCTTAGTTCTTCTTAAGTACTTAAGGATTGTCTTGACAGCCACCCAATGATCCATTCCTGGATCAGACTGGTATCTGCTCGTGATGCTCAGAGCATACGATACATCGGGCCTAGTACATAACATAACATACATGATAGATCCTATCGCGGATGCATAAGGAATCTTATTCATGCAAATCCTCTCGTCTTCTGTGCGCGGACACATAGACTTTGAAAGGTTGATCCCATGCCTTATGGGAAGGTAACCTTTCTTGGATTCCGACATGCTAAACCTTTTTAGCACTCGGTCTATATATGTAGACTGCGAAAGACCAAGCAACCGTTTTGATCTATCTCTATAGATTCTAATCCCAAGGATATAGGTTGCTTCTCCCAGGTCTTTCATGGAGAAAGTTTTGGACAACCAAATTTTAACCGACTGTAAGACTGATAAATCATTTCCTATAAGCAATATGTCATCGACATATAGTACTAGGAATACGACTACACTCCCACTAACCTTCTTGTACACACAAGGTTCGTCAGGATTTTGTGAGAAATCAAACTCTTTGATTGTCTCATCAAAACGGATGTTCCAGCTCCTGGATGCTTGCTTCAGTCCATATATGGATCGTCGAAGCTTGCATATTTTGATTTTATCAACCGATGTGAAACCTTCAGGTTGTATCATGTATACATCCTCAAGCAGGTTTCCATTAAGGAAAGTTATTTTCACATCCATTTGCCATATCTCATAATCATAATGAGCTGCTATGGCCAGGAGCATCCGAATGGATTTAAGCATAGCTACTGGCGAATAGGTTTCGTCATAATCAATTCCTTGTTTCTGACGATATCCTTTTGCCACTAATCTAGCCTTAAAGGTAACAACATTACCTTCCATGTCGGTTTTCTTCTTGAAAACCCACTTGCACCCTATGGGCTTAATCCCTTCAGGTGGGTTAACCAAGTCCCATACTTGATTTTTGTACATGGAATCCATTTCCGACTTCATGGCTTCAAGCCATTTGTCCCTTTCTGAACTTTTCAGAACATCTTCATAACTGATAGGTTCGTCATCGCTTATGAGTAACACGTCGTTCGATTCACTTATGAGAAATCCGTATCTCTCTGGAATATTGCGTGTCCTATCAGACCTACGAAGAGGTGGTGTTGTTTTAGGTTCAACTGATAGCTCATCATTATGAGTTATTGGTTGTGGGTCTAGACTAGGTGTCTCTGTAATGTCTATTGGAGTTTCTTGAACTTCATTAAGTTCAATGCCACTCCCACTGTTTTCTTGTAAAAGAAATTCTTTTTCCAGAAATACAGCATGCCTTGAAACAAACACCTTTTGTTCCAAGGGATGATAGAATTGGTAACCCTTCGTTTCCTTAGGGTATCCAATAAATAGACATTTATCAGACTTAGAATCCAATTTGTCTGATACAGTCCGCTTCACATAAGCAGGACAACCCCATATCTTAAGGTGAGTTAAGTGAGGTTTCTTACTATTCCACATCTCATATGGAGTAGTAGAGACTACCTTGGTCGGGACTCTGTTTAGCAAGTAAACAGCTGTCTTAAGCGCATAGCCCCAAAAGGATTTTGGAAGAGTTGCATGATTCATCATAGATCTAACCATGTCCATCAAGGTTCGGTTACGCCTCTCAGATACACCATTATGCTGTGGTGTATATGGCGGAGTCCATTGAGACAATATCCCATTGTCCCTAAGATAATCTTGAAACTCTTGACTTAAGTATTCACCACCCCGATCGGATCGAAGTATCTTAATACTTTTGCCAAGCTGTTTCTCTACTTCATTTCTGAACTCTTTGAATTTCTCAAAAGCTTCAGATTTGTGTTTCATCAAGAACACATACCCGAATCGTGAGTGATCATCGATAAAGGTAATGAAGTAGCTATAGCCTCCTTGTGCAAGAGTTGACATTGGTCCACATACATCAGTATGTATTAGACCAAGCAATTCTCCCACTGGATTACCTTTTCCGGAAAAGGGTAATTTGGTCATCTTGCCTTTCAAGCATGATTCGCATGTATCAAATGAACCGGGTTCAAATGATTCCAAAATTCCACATCGGTGTAATTTGGTCATGCGTTTCTTACTTACATGGCCAAGACGACAATGCCATGTATAGGAGTCTATTCGATTATCTATTCAAGCACGTTTGTTGCTAACTTCGATATTGAAAACGTCACCGGATAAATCTAACGTGTAGATACCATTGCACAAAGTTCTGGTCCCATAAAGAACACCATTTAAAGTTATGTAACAACAATTGTTACTAAAAGTTAAATGATAACCCTTTTCATTCAAACATGAAATAGATACAATGTTCTTTATTAACGAAGGAACAAAATAACAATTATCCAATTCTAAGACACGTCCAGTAGGGAGCTTTAGCAAATATGTTCCGATGGCAACAGCAGCAATCTTTGCTCCATTTCCAACTCGCAAATTCGCTTCTCCCTTGACGAGTCTTCTTCTATTCCTTAGCCCCTGTATGTCATTACATATATGTGAGCTACACCCAGTATCAAGTACCCAGGTGGTTGAGGAAATAGAGTGACATTCAATAACGAAGATGCCTGAAGAGGATGGGGCATCAGATGCCTTCTTCTTCAAGGACTCAAGATAAACCTTGCAGTTTCTTCGCCAGTGACCCTCCTTGCCACAGTGATGGCAAGTGTCTTTTGGTGTCTTTTCAGTCTTTTTGGCCTTTTTCTTCTTTCCCTTATTCTGTTCTTTGGCCTTCCTCTTAGAACCTTTCTTTGAGGAACCAACTAACAGTACCGTCTTTTGATCCTGCTACACAGAAGGCTCTACAGTCTTCAGCAGGTTGAGCAACTCAGGAATGGTAGTCTCCAGCTTGTTCATCCGATAGTTCATCACAAATTGTGAATAACTTTTGGGCAAACAATGCAGAATTAAGTCAATACTTAATTCATGATCCATTGTAAAACCGAGTGTGCCCAGTCGCTCAATGTACCCCAACATCTTCAACACAAACTGTGAGACAGAAGTGCCTTCCTGCATTTTAGAGGTGAAGAGGAGTCTGGAGACCTCGAACCTTTCGGATCTCGCCTGCTCGTCAAATAACTCATGAAGATTGAAGATGATGGTATAAGCATTCATATGCTCATGCTGCTTTTGCAGCTCAGGTACTATAGCGGCTAGCATGATGCAACCCGCAATTCAGAATCGGTCACATGTTTCTGATAGGCCACTAACTGGTCTGGAGTTGCATTTTCTGGAGGACGGTTGGGAAGTTGATCTTCAAGGACATAAGCAAGCTTCTCTGCCTTGAGGACTATCCTCAGGTTTCGAAGCCAGTCCATGAAGTTTGGCCCAGTGAGTTTATTGGTGTCCAAAATGGAACGCAAATTCAGAGAAGACATGATCGAGTGATTATCCTCGAAATACAAATTGAGCTTATGTGAGAAGAGTGATAAAGAATGCATCAACATACATTAATTAAATCCTATTTATTTTTCGAATTAAATAACCCTTTTTATCAATTCGGGAGATCGTAGGAACACCTCCAAATAGGTTGATATCCAACCATAGATAAGAACAACCATGGCTGTGGCCATCAAGTTATTCTTAGCTATGAAGGTAGGTAATTATACCGATTACATATCACATATATGTAACTATCACTTTATGCTATCAACTAATTGAATGTTTGCATAAATCATTGGGTTGTTAACTCATTAACAAGTATGCAACAATATACATAGCACCCAACTGCACCTCTCTTTACATCGACCTTGGCTGTGGCACAACAAATCAATGCTCCAAGCTTAAGGCTGACTCATTAATCAGAAATAGTTTTAATATGGTTGGAGTTCATTCAACCGTTAGTCAGGCTTGGATGTGTCCAACAACCAAAACTAAGGATTGACCTCTGACTCCAACTATATTAATCATAAACTAATTCCATGGTTTGAACA
>JAGFNQ010000182.1:41417-67317 GCA_024364735.1 Boesenbergia rotunda
ATTCGACTCGTTTCTCTTGATCGGAAAATCCAATTTTCAACTCGTTTTAAATCCCTCGGATTACTCGTATTGCGTGTGACTAAATAGGCTTTCGATTTATGTTGGCCGTCTATAATTAACCCATTAATTATAGAACGATCATGAGTGGCACCTAGTAGTACATCATGATCCCCAATTAATCGAAAGATCAACGGTTTGACCTCAGAAGAAATTATTCTGAAACCCTTCAGCAGCTCTAATGAATCGTGCCTCATTCCCTTCACCACCTTATACCCACTTGGTTCAGGACACGGTCTATAGTGTCAGTCCCCACTAGGCTGACTACGTCACACCTAGCTCAAGTAGTGTCTTTCTCGTCCTTTGGATTTCTAATTACTCTCATGTATTTAAGAGACTCACACTCTTATCATGATATGCTCTGGCCAGAGGCTTTGAGTAACAATCCGACGATAGGCCTGGGTATACATCTCCTCGCAAGGAGTGGTGAATCCTTTGTAGGCTGTTCAAACATCTTCGGGCACTTCGGCTTATACCCGATCATCCTGGGTCCACACCTCCTTAGAGATGCTTGCTTAAGATGTCAAAGTATAAGTCTCCATGACCAAGATGACTTGAACACCGCAAGTCAAAGGAACATCGCACTTAAGCCGCAGTAAGATCTTCATTGACATATCTACATGTAGATTCCCATATGAAGTCTTACAGCTAGTCACTCCAATGAACTAGTTCCCTTAACTAGCATCCATGTTTATCTCCGGACATCCCAATGTCACCAGCTAGTGAGAATCAGCTGATTAGAGAATAACCCATGCTAGTCTCAACAGAATTGATAGTGTCCGTTTTTATCAATTCATCGACTAGGGATAATTTCAATACTTCACAATTACACATTAGAGATAATCACTAGTTGTGATCCCATCACAAATTCTCTTATGCTGTGAGTTGTATTGCGGACATTCAGTAGATGAGTTTAAGATCCCAATCAAATACACAAAACATGTATACTCAAATAGTGAATTATCATTTATTAATATAAATGTTTACATAATAAGGCGATTGCCTTAGGACACTTCTCTCATATCACTAACAGAGACTACCTTGGTCGGGACTCTGTTTAGCAAGTAAATAGCTGTCTTAAGCGCATAGCCCCAAAAGGATTTTGGAAGAGTTGCATGATTCATCATAGATCTAACCATGTCCATCAAGGTTCGGTTACGCCTCTCAGATACACCATTATGCTGTGGTGTATATGGCGGAGTCCATTGAGACAATATCCCATTGTCCCTAAGATAATCTTGAAACTCTTGACTTAAGTATTCACCACCCCGATCGGATCGAAGTATCTTAATACTTTTGCCAAGCTGTTTCTCTACTTCATTTCTGAACTCTTTGAATTTCTCAAAAGCTTCAGATTTGTGTTTCATCAAGAACACATACCCGAATCGTGAGTGATCATCGATAAAGGTAATGAAGTAGCTATAGCCTCCTTGTGCAAGAGTTGACATTGGTCCACATACATCAGTATGTATTAGTCCAAGCAATTCTCCCACTGGATTACCTTTTCCGGAAAAGGGTAATTTGGTCATCTTGCCTTTCAAGCATGATTCGCATGTATCAAATGAACCAGGTTCAAATGATTCCAAAATTTCACATCGGTGTAATTTGGTCATGCGTTTCTTACTTACATGGCCAAGACAACAATGCCACGTATAGGAGTCTATTCGATTATCTATTCGAGCACGTTTGTTGCTAACTTCGATATTGAAAACGTCACCAGATAAATCTAACGTGTAGATACCATTGCACAAAGTTCCGGTCTCATAAAGAACACCATTTAAAGTTATGTAACAACAATTGTTACTAAAAGTTAAATGATAACTCTTTTCATTCAAACATGAAATAGATACAATGTTCTTTATTAACGAAGGAACAAAATAACAATTATCCAATTCTAAGACACGTCCAGTAGGGAGCTTTAGCAAATATGTTCTGATGGCAACAGCAGCAATCTTTGCTCCATTTCCAACTCGCAAATTCGCTTCTCCCTTGACGAGTCTTCTTCTATTCCTTAGCCCCTGTATGTCATTACATATATGTGAGCTACATCCAGTATCAAGTACCCAGGTGGTTGAGGAAATAGAGTGACATTCAATAACGAAGATACCTGAAGAGGATGGGGCATCAGATGCCTTCTTCTTCAAGGACTCAAGATAAACCTTGCAGTTTCTTCGCTAGTGACCCTCGTTGCCACAGTGATGGCAAGTGCCTTTTGGTGTCTTTTCAGTCTTTTTGGCATTTTTCTTCTTTCCCTTATTCTGTTCTTTGGCCTTCCTCTTAGAACCTTTCTTTGAGGAACCAACTAACAGTACCGTCTTTTGTTCCTGCTTCACAGAAGGCTCTACAGTCTTCAGCAGGTTAAGCAACTCAGGAATGGTAGTCTCCAGCTTGTTCATCCGATAGTTCATCACAAATTGTGAATAACTTTTGGGCAAACAATGCAGAATTAAGTCAATACTTAATTCATGATCCATTGTAAAACCGAGTGTGCCCAGTCGCTCAATGTACCCCAACATTTTCATCACAAACTGTGAGACAGAAGTGCCTTCCTGCATTTTAGAGGTGAAGAGGAGTCTGGAGACCTCGAACCTTTCGGATCTCGCCTGCTCGTCAAATAACTCATGAAGATTGAAGATGATGGTATAAGCATCCATATGCTCATGCTGCTTTTGCAGCTCAGGTACCATAGCGGCTAGCATGATGCAACCCGCAAGTTCAGAATCGGTCACATGTTTTTGATAGGCCACTAACTGGTCTGGAGTTGCATTTTCTGGAGGACGGTTGGGAAGTTGATCTTCAAGGACATAAGCAAGCTTCTCTGCCTTGAGGACTATCCTCAGGTTTCGAAGCCAGTCCATGAAGTTTGGCCCAGTGAGTTTATTGGTGTCCAAAATGGAACGCAAATTCAAAGAAGACATGATCGAGTGATTATCCTAGAAATACAAATTGAGCTTATGTGAGAAGAGTGATAAAGAATGCATCAACATACATTAATTAAATCCTATTTATTTTTCGAATTAAATAACCCTTTTTATCAATTCGGGAGATCGTAGGAACACCTCCAAATAGGTTGATATCCAACCATAGATAAGAACAACCATGGCTGTGGCCATCAAGTTATTCTTAGCTATGAAGGTAGGTAATTATACCGATTACATATCACATATATGTAACTATCACTTTATGCTATCAACTAATTGAATGTTTTCATAAATCATTGGGTTGTTAACTCATTAACAAGTATGCAACAATATACATAGCACCCAACTGCACCTCTCTTTACATCGACCTTGGCTGTGGCACAACAAATCAATGCTCCAAGCTTAAGGCTGACCCATTAATCAAGAAATAGTTTTAATATGGTTGGAGTTCATTCAACCGTTTAGTCAGGCTTGGATGTGTCCAACAACCAAAACTAAGGATTGACCTCTGACTCCAACTATATTAATCATAAACTAATTCCATGGTTTGAACATGTTGAGGTTCAAGCCGGGCATGGATGTGTCCATCAACCCAAACGAGAAACAAAACTCCGGTTCTAACCATATTAATGGAAGGTGTTGGCCTTAATATTTTGTAAGGGGTTTTGGGTCTCATCCTTTCTTTTCTAAGCACATTCATGACATATAATTATGTCATGTACTAATGATTTCCTTAATAAGGTATGTATGTGACTTAATTTATCAAGTCTCATTAATTGAATTAGGAACCGGATTTCCTAATTCTAATTTCATACTTTATTCAAGGAATTATTTTGGGAAACAATTTCCTAAATTGTCATAATCAATTTCGGAAATAATATGTTTAAGACTTTGATTTCTCTAAATCAAATCTTATTAAATTAAGAGACAGATTCCCTTAATTCAACCACATATTATTTTCATGAAAATCTTATCTAAGAAAACTCTATAGAAAACCATTTTCCTAATTAATTTTGGAGACAACAATATGTAAGAGCATCACCTCTTAAATCAAATAAGGAAATTATCGTTTGAGAACCACCTCAAAATTTCCAAGATTTGATTACATATTTTATTTATAGATTTATTAATTTCAACAAATTATTTTCTTTGGGTGGCTCCCCGAGGCTCAGATACCCAAAAAAAAAGGAATTTGTTGTAAATCTAATTTGGTCCGCTCCCCGAGGCGTAACCAAATTAAACATGACAATTTTATTCAAAATAGGAAATTAAATTACAACAACTAACTTTAAATTGGACGGCTCCCCGAGGCTCAATCCAAAATAAAGAATTTTGTTAATAATTTAAAACCAATTCGAATTTAATTGTCAATTAATAATTCATAAATTTGTCTAGACTTTCTTGAAAGAAAGTGCCCAAAATTGCGAGATTTCATAATAAGTTTTCAGAATAATTGTAAGTTTCTGGTACAAAGCAAACTTACATATTTCCAAAATTGGAAAATTTTCAAAATAGGAAATTTTCAAAATTAGAAAGTTTTCAAAAATGGGAAGTTTTCACAATTATCATAAAATTTCAGAAACTAGGATATTTCAAAAGTTTGCGAAATTTCATGAGGATTTCCAAACTTTGAAATTCCTAAATCTAAAATTTATCATAATTGGAAAGTTTCCATAATTGCAAAATTTTCCAAAATTGAGATCATGACAAAGTTTTCCGCAAAACAATTATATGATTATGTCGAACACTAACCGGCTCTGATACCACTGTTGGGACCGGGTGCATGTTGACATAGATGCGGGTTCGTAATTTTAAAATTTATTACGTGCAGCGGAAGATTTAGCATAAATAATTTTCCAAATTATTTAACCACACATCTAAATATGCAACCTTATATTGTGTAGACATGATCATATATTAAAATTTTGCAGAAAGTAAACTAGTTTACTTAATACCTCGCGTAACTCGAAGGAAGGGACGAGATCCAACCGTAAGCGTCCCTTGGAAGCTCCGCCTCTATTCGCGTCCACGCCGAGTTTTCTTCGGGATGACTTCGCAAAGCCACGAGTTTCGTGCCGACAAGAACTAATTATAGAACGATCATGAGTGGCACCTAGTAGTACATCATGATCCCCAATTAATCGAAAGATCAACGGTTGACCTCAGAAACTATTCTGAAACCCTTCAGCAGCTTTAATGAATCGTGCCTCATTCCCTTCACCATCTTATACTCACTTGGTTCAGGACACGGTCTATGTGTGTCAGTCCCCACTAGGCTGACTACGTCACACCTAGCCCAAGCAATGTTTTTCTCGTCCTACGGATTCTAGTTACTTTCATGTTTCTGAGAGATTCATACTCTGAACATGTGATGCTCTGGCCAGAGGCTTCGAGTAACAATCCGACGATAGGCCTTGGGTATACATCTCCTCGCAAGGAGTGGTGAATCCTTTGTAGGCTGTTCAAACATCTTCGGGCACTTCGGCTTATACCCAACCATCCTGGGTCCACACCTCCTTGGAGATGTTTGCTTAAAATGTCAAAGTATAAGTCTTCATAACCAAGATGACTTGAACACCGCAAGTCAAAGGAACATCGCACTTAAGCTGCAGTAAGAACTTCATTGACATATCTATATGTAGATTACCATATGAAGTCTTACAGCTAGTCACTCCAATGAACTAGTTCCCTTAACTAGCATTCATGTTTATCTTCGGACATCCCAATGTCACCAGCCAGTGAGAATCAGCTGATTAGAGAATAACTCATGCTAGTCTCAACAGAATTGATAGTGTCCGTATTTATCAATTCATCTACTAGGGACAATTTCAATACTTCACAATTGCACATGTAGAGATAATCACTAGTTGTGAATTCATCACAAATTCTCTCATGCTGTGAATTGTATTGCGGACATTCAGTAAATGAGTTTAAGATCTCAATCAAATACACGAACATGTATACTCAAAAAGTGAATATTCATTTATTAAAGTAAATGATTACAATCATAAGGCGATTGCCTTATGACACTTCTCTCATATTACTAACACTGGTGACCGATCAGGGTCCTTCTTGATCGGTCTGGTGACCGATCAGGAGCAGAACTTTAATTCAAATACGCTGTCAAAAGCTCTGATCGCGACTGTTTTCTCTGCTGATTCTCTGATACATTGCTGATTTCATTTGATATGCATTGCTAAGCCTCTGGTGGAGTGTGCAAGTGATAGCAGGTGATTCAAACACTCAAGGAGGGTCAATGGGAGGCTTTCCTTGGAGCAGGTTTGTTTGTTTCTCCTTCTCATGTTTTAACGGCAACTGGAGCAGCTAGCGACTGACGGAGACTCAGCTGGAGAGGAGGTCTTCAGTGGACTGAGTGCTCAGGGAGGTCAGTGTTGGTGCAGGAAGCACCATATCGAACCTGGTTTTGATATTGGCAAATGATTCAAAGTTATGTTTATTTGTGATCTAATGTTGTTACTTGAGTGTGTAGAAACAAAGTCCTAGCGAAGGGCTGCTAGGCACCTAGCGAAGGGCTGCCAGGAAACCAAGTCCTAGCGAAGGGCTGCTAGGCACCTGGCGAAGGGCTGCCATGAAACCAAGTCCTAGCGAAGGGCTGCTAGGCGCCTGGTGAAGGGCTGCCAGGAAACAAAGTCCTAGCGAAGGGCTGCTAGGCACCTGGCGAAGGGCTGCCAGGAATCCAAGTCCTAGAGAAGGGCTGCTAGGCACCTGGCGAAGGGCTGTCAGGAAACAAATCCCTAGCGAAGGACAGCTAGGCACCGGGCGAAGGACAGCTTGGTATCCAAGCCCTGACAAAGGACCGTCAGGCAAAAGTCCAACCAAAGGAACGGTTGGCATCAGGTAAACTCTCCCGAGAGGAGTAGGTGAGGACGCGTTCCCCGTCGAGGGAACAGTAGGCGTCGGTTCGACCTAGGGCTCCATTTTGGAGACCAAAGTCAGAACCAAGACAGCTAAGGCTGTATAATCAAATATTTTATTACTTTATTATGTTTTGAACTAACCCTGGATGCAGGACCAAAGGAAGGATTGTCTGCAGCTCAGATAACCTCAAAGGAGTGAGTTAGTAGCAGAGTAGGGCGCCCGGAGTGTCCCGGGCGCCCCCAAGGAGCATACAAAACAAGTAAAGTCAAAGCTGGGCCGAATACATGCTGGGCCGGGCGCCCCCGTTCTCCCGAGCGCCCGCGCTGCTCCCGGGCGCCCCCTGCGCTGCGGGCGCCCCCATGCGCAACCCGAACCCGCGCACCTGCGAAGCCGAGAAGATAAGGCGTTGACTGGTCAATGCGGGCACCCCGAGCGCTCCGGGCGCCCCGGTCAAAGCGGATCCAGAGGATCAGACGCGACCGAGAGCTCTGCGGATCAGAGGCCACGTGGGGGCGCCCCCGACGTCCCGGGCGCCCCCAGGCCCTATAAAAAGGGCCCTCGACCCCAGGCTTCAAACAACAATTCGCTCAACGCTTCCACGCTCTTCTGTGCTCACACCTTGCTCCAGAAACTGCCCAACTCGAGCCGACGACGTCCTGCTGCTCCGGAAAGTCAACCTACAACCGGACGTCGGTAAAAGAAGAGTTCCTTTTATTTTTATAGTGCTATACTTATAAATCTATTCTTGTAAACTGATTTTGCGCTTATATAGAATTGCCCAAAGTAAACGGTCAACGACCGTGGGCCTTGGAGTAGGAGTCGACACAGGCTCCGAACCAAGTAAATCGACTGTGTCTTTGTGCTGCGATTATTTTTGTCTTTATTTCCGCTGCGTACGTGCTCATTACGAAAGTCCGAGATATTCACCCCCCCCTCTATCGGTTTTCTCGATCCAACAAGTGGTATCAGAGCAGGGTAGTTCAAACTTGGTGCAACCACCAGTTTGAAAGTTTTTCGGATTTACAAAATTTTTTTTCTTATTTTTTTTCTTTTTTTTATCAACACCACTACGCCTTTTTCAATTTTCAATTTTTATTTTTTCACCATAAGTCAGAATTTATAAAATGAACAATTTTTGAAAATTTGTCATAAACTTTTTTTTATTATTATTTTAATATTATTTTTTCTCGAAATTCGTGCTAAGCAAAGTTTCTCCCAACATTAAAGTCTTACCTTTTCATCATTAATCAAAATTGATAAAGCCACCATTTTCAAAAATTAGTCAAAACTTTTTCTTAATATTTTATTATTCTGCCTCGAAACTCGTGCAGTATTTTTTTTGGATATTTTTCTCTCTCCCGCACTACTAATCCAAGACCAAGTCTTGGTACATTTCTATTTTTTCTTTTTGTGTGCAAGATCTATCATTTTTAATGGCCAATCAAGAATGGAATAGCATTCGTCCACCGCTCTTCTCTGGCGAAAATTTCAACTCCTGGAGAAGTCAAATGGAATCCCACCTAAAGGTTAATCTAGATTTATGGTCGATAATCCAAACGGGGTTCAGATTCCCCACGAAAGATGGAACATCGATCGCTTGGGACAAATTGGATGAACCAACTCTAAGGAAGATCGAGACTGATGCTAAGGCAACAGTAATCATACAATGCGGTTTAACCAACGAACAACTCAAGCTAGTCGGTTCATTTGGATCTGCTAAAGAGATGTGGGAGAAGCTACTCAACCTACACGAAAAGAGCTCCGATGTCGAGATCTTAGAAGCTCAAGAACAAGTAGCTGAGATTGACTTGACACCCGAACCAGAGTTAAACGACGAGTTTTCTGAGACAAAATCGGTAACGAATTTTGAATCGTTTTTTGAATTAAGGTTAAATAATCAAGCTGATATTGCAATGGTCGAGGAAGGTATAGTTTTTATTACAGGGAAAACTCCAAGAGAACTGCAAAAGAGGCCTCAACCAATACTTGAGTCCAACTCAGACTCAGAATCTGATGAAGAAGACAATGGAGCAGATCGAACCAAACTGATCCGATCAGCTCGTGATCACTACAAGATGCTAAATAAACAAAAAGGAAAGACGGCAAGTATCAAGGGGGAGATTCCCAACCAGGAATCAAAAGGTAAATTTACAGTATTTAAAAATCCAATATTTACCTTGAATAACATGATTAACTCGTATAAATTAGTTAAGGTCAATACGTTAGAAAACTTAATTCACAACCATGCTGATTTTAAAAATTTAGAATTTTATTTCAAATATGATATAACTTAGACCATTTTTGTCATGTTTGCTTTTTATTTTATTTTATTTTTTTTGTTGCTTAGAAATAGGATTGGTTAGTTTAAGGACTGAACAAACTTAACTGAAACATGACAACATAGTATTGGGTAGAGGTGAGATGATAGTACGTTAGGGAAACCAATTCTAATAAGATCAAGTTTACTTGATCTCTTTAGACTGGTGAAACTAGCCGAAGCTACCGATCCAAGACCCAAACTAGTTAGACCAAAAATTTTTCAAAGAATAATTTTGAAAATGAAATTTCATTAAAAGGCTTTGTCAAGGAAAGGGTGGATGATCCCATAAGGCTACGGCCAAAGAAGGCCTTGTGCCTCGCCAAGACCTGGAAGCCAATTTTTGAATTTCAAATTCAAATTACTTTTTGTCAAATTCAAATCTAACACAATTTTCAGTTAAGTATAGATTAAAACTAATTATTTTTTGAATTAATCTAACTTTTCAAAATTAAAATATTTGTCTCACAAAACCCATAAGGTTAACATGTTTGGTCATGTAGAACTGGGTGAGACATCTAGGACTCATAAGCATAATTTGCTATCTTTGTAAATAAAAAAAAATGTTTTCAAAAGTTATTCAAAGTTATCCTTTTTTTTTCGGTTTACGGTACCCCACTCTTTCAGTTCTAAAATTTTTTAAATTTCATGTTAAATATCTCAATAGACTTGTTTTAAATATAATCTAGGGCTTGTTTTGTTTTAGTCATTAATTGGTCAAACTTGGTCAAAACAGTCAACCCTAGTGAACCCTAGTCAACATAGTCAAACTTGCTCAACACTGAATCCCCTTAAGGAACTTAGATAAAAGCCAAACTGTGTCAAATCTAAGGGGAGATCAAATTAAAAGAAGAAGTTTAAAAATACTATGTTTTCCAATAATCACTATATTTTTTTAAAAAAATTGTGCTTTACAAAAATCATTATTATTTCAAAATGTTTTTCGAAAACAGGGTTTCTGCTCAAATTGAATTTACTAAAAATTATATTACCATGCTAGTATTCAAAACTATTCTTTTGATTTTAGTAAACCCTAAAGACACAAAGGAAGGTCTACTTAATGATCTACAAGGACTCCGAGGATGTGTCAAATTTAGGGGGAGTCTAAACCAAAAGAAATTATTTCTAATAAGTATTTTCCTTAGCATTTATCTTTGAAATTATTAAATAATTCTTTTGATATGAACTGAACCCTAAGAACTCAGAGGAAGAATACTTGTGGTCAACAAGCTTCCAAGGACTGTATCAAGTTCAGGGGGAGGTCAAATTAAAAGAGTTATTAAACATTTCTAAATAATATGTTTTCATACACTATATTTCCAAAATTGTGTCTAAAACATTTGTTTTACAAAATAATATTATTTTAAAATGTTTTGTGGCTTATAAAATTATTTCTGAAATCATTTTTTAAATAATATTTACTTGGGTTGAAAAATTTCCAGGACACTTAGGAAAATGTCCTTGTAGTTAACAAAGTTTCCTAGGATTGTGTCAGACTAGAAAAGAAATCAAGTCAAGTATTCAAAATATTAATTTTTTTTCATAATCTTCAAAAGTACTTCTATTTTTCAAAGTATAATGTTTTGAAAAGTACTAATACTTGTAAAGACAATAGTGTTCTAAGTACACGAAGTTTCTAAAAGACTTGCCTACAAATATAAAATATTTTTTAAGTGGAGTTTTGTTGATGCAGTTTAAAAGTTGTTGCTATACCTTCAAGAATTATGCTAAGTATTTTTATGTTCTCAAAACTCATGGGCTCTGATACATAATTTTTTTTAAATCTTCTTTCAAAAAGTTCCTTATTGATATATGGCCAGGAGAGAGAAAATTTTAAATTTTATCTTGTTTTCACTAAGTATTTTTAAGTGCTTTAAAATTGGTCTAAGTATCTTCAAAGTACTTTCAAAACCTCTAAGAGCACTAAGTACATTTATTTTGAAATTTTTTCTAAGCAAAATATATCTTAATAAACAATGTTTGTCTGAGCTAAACCTTTGAAAATTTTTGACAAATGTTTCTAAGTAAGGTTTTCTTAGTAAACAGATCTATGTTTCAGCAAAAACTTGTATATTTAAAGGTTTTCCAAGTAAAAATGATTTTTAATGCACAAAATATGTTCTAAGGAAAATTCTCTATGAGTGCAAAAGTTGAAACTTTTTAAGGAAAACTTGTTTTCAAAATGTTGGCTAAGTTAGTTACTGTTAAGTTTTTCTTGAAAACTATGTTACAAGTTTTTGCAAGCTTTTTCTAAAATATAAGTAGAAGAGTTATCACATTAAGGGGGAGCTTCATGTATTTTCAAAACATCCATTACTTTGAAAATTATGAAATCCATTACTTAAAGTTTCTTTTGAAAACTATGTTTTTAAACTCCTTTACTTAAATTTATTTTGGTAAAACTCAAACCTCCCTATTAGATACCTTGTTCACCCATGTTTATTTTTGATATATGTCAAAGGGGGAGGAAAGGTCAAAGTTAAGTATTATAACACAAGTACTCAGGGTTTTAGGGGGAGTATAAGAAATAAAGGTTTCTTATGAGAAATAAAAGTGTTTTTTTTAACTCTACTTAACACTGAATTGTGTAAAATTGCTATACTTCATTTTTTCATTATGTTCTTAACAGTTATAAAGTTTTTTCACTTAACTTTGAATTGTGTTGCCATAATCAAAAAGGGGGAGATTGTTGGTGCAGGAAGCACCATATCGAACCTGGTTTTGATATTGGCAAAGGATTCAAAGTTAAGTTTATTTGTGATCTAATGTTGTTACTTGAGTGTGCAGAAACAAAGTCCTAGCGAAGGGCTGCTAGGCACCTAGCGAAGGGCTGCCAGGAAACCAAGTCCTAGCGAAGGGCTGCTAGGCACCTGGCGAAGGGCTGCCAGGAAACCAAGTCCTAGCGAAGGGCTGCTAGGCGCCTAGCGAAGGGCTGCCAGGAAACAAAGCCCTAGTGAAGGGCTGCTAGGCACCTGGCGAAGGGCTGCCAGGAAACCAAGTCCTAGCGAAGGGCTGCTAGGCACCTGGCGAAGGGCTGCCAGGAAACAAAGCCCTAGCGAAGGACAGCTAGGCACCGGGCAAAGACAGCTCGGTATCCAAGCCCTGACAAAGGACCGTCAGGCAAAAGTCCAACCAAAGGAATGGTTGGCATCAGGTAAACTCTCCCGAGAGGAGTAGGTGAGGACGCGTTCCCCGTCGAGGGAACAGTAGGCGTCGGTTCGACCTAGGGCTCCATTTTGGAGACCAAAGTCAGAACCAAGACAGCTAAGGCTGTATAATCAAATATTTTATTACTTTATTATGTTTTGGACTAACCCTGGATGCAGGACCAAAGGAAGGAGTGTCTGCAGCTCAGATAGCCTCAAAGGAGTGAGGTAGTAGCTGAGTAGGGCGCCCGGAGTGTCCCGGGCGCCCCCAAGGAGCATACAAAACAAGTAAAGTCAAAGCTAGGCCGAATACATGCTGGGCCGGGCGCCCCCGTTCTCCCGGGCGCCCACGCTGCTCCCGGGCGCCCCCTGCGCTGCGGGCGCCCCCATGCGCAACCCGAACCCGCGCACCTGCGAAGCCGAGAAGATAAGGCGTTGACTGGTCAATGCGGGCGCCCCGAGCGCTCCGGGCGCCCCGATCAAAGCGGATCCAGAGGATCAGACGCGACCGAGAGCTCTGCGGATCAGAGGCCACGTGGGGGGCGCCCCCGACGTCCCGGGCGCCCCCAGGCCCTATATAAAGGGCCCTCGACCCCAGGCTTCAAACAACAATTCGCTCAACGCTTCCACGCTCTTCTGTGCTCACACCTTGCTCCAGAAACTGCCCAACTCGAGCCGACGACGTCCTGCTGCTCCGGAAAGTCAACCTACAACCGGACGTCGGTAAAAGAAGAGTTCCTTTTATTTTTATAGTGCTATACTTGTAAATCTATTCTTGTAAACTGATTTTGCGCTTATATAGAATTGCCCAAAGTAAACGGTCAACGACCGTGGGCCTTGGAGTAGGAGTCGACACAGGCTCCGAACCAAGTAAATCGACTGTGTCTTTGTGCTGAGATTATTTTTGTCTTTATTTCCGCTGCGTACGTGCTCTTTACGAAAGTCCGAACGATTTCCGATATTCACCCCCCCTCTATCGGTTTTCTCGATCCAACAGTCAGTGGGTTCAGGCTGGCTCAGTGGATGCTGATGAATCTTGCGATTGTGAGAGGGAGCTTAAGTGACGAAGCTGGAAGCAGAGGAGCTGGGCGAACAAGACAGAAACTTGGGAAGTTTGGCTGGCTGTGTTCGTGCTCTCTGTTGTTTTGTGCTTGAGCGATCTTGTTGCATTCCTGTGAGATCTTTGTGAGTGTTCCTTCTTGTGTGATCTCTTGTACTCAAGTTCAACCATCCGTGAGATCTGTGGAGAGGTTTCTCCACCGAGAAGGAGGCTCTATCTTATCCGGTATTCACTGGGGCTTGATCTGCCGACGATCAAGGGATCGCCCACCTTAAGGGCACGCCAAGGAGTAGGGGTAAGTTATCCCAAACCTTGTATATCGAGGTGTTAGCGTCGGTTTGCTTTCCTTTTGCTTTGGGTTGTTGTTTTTAGTTCTCTGTTTCTGCATTTGCTTCCGCTGCCTAACTCTGAAGTGCAGAAAGATTTTAAAAGCTTCAAGCTTAAGTGTCTGGCTATATTCACCCCCCTCTCTAGCCATCCAAGTTCCAACACTTGGGTCTGAAGTCATCTGACTTCAGGTCCTCCTACCGTGATTTCGGGTCCAACGTTTAAATATGAAATTATGTGTTTTGATAAGTTTTTTATATTATAAAAAACCTATCAAAACACATAATTTCATATTCAAATGCAGGGCCCGAAATCACGGTAGGAGGGCCTGAAGTCTGACTTCAGGCCCAAGGGCACTACTGAAAATTCATTTATTTTAAAAATATTTTTTTCATCAAAACTCACTGATGGACCTAGGATATTTGGAGTTCTCAAAATCCAATATCAATAGTTAGAGTTGAGCTAGGAGATGGTATTTTTGGTGTCCAAACTTCTAATGATTATAAATTATGTTGCAATATGAGATTTTTAGGTCTATCAGTGAGTTTTTATCAAAACCCACTGATGGACCTAGGATATTTGGATTTCTCAAAATCAAATATTAATAGTTAGAGTTGAGCTAGGAGATGATATTTTTGGTGTCCAAACTTTTAATGATTATGAATTATGTTGCAATAGGAGTTTTCTAGGATAAATCAGTGGGTTTTGGTGAAAACTCACTAATGGACCTAGGATACTTGGATTTCTCCATACTTGATATCTCTATTTAGAATTTACTTAGGAGATTTTATTTCTGATGTGCAAACTTGGTACCACTAATTTTCAGTTATGTTCTCTAACCGTATCAGTTGACACATAAAGATGTATAAATATGACTGCATCTTGGGCACAGTTAAAAGAAACATTTCTTTCAACATGATTTCAAAAATATAAAGAGATAATTTTTTATATTTGATTAATCTAAATTAATATAATAAATAATATTTAATAAATATATTAATATATAAAAAATCTATCAAAACACGTGATTTCATATACAAACGCAGGTCCTGAAGTCATTCTAGGAGGGCCTGAAGTCAAATAACTTCAGACCCTATAAATAATTAATTTAATAAATAATAATTAATTATAAAAAAATATTTTTAAAATAAATAAATTTTCAGTAGTGCCCTTGGGCCTAAAGTCATCTCCTAAAGTTAGATGACTTCAGGCCCAAGGTGGGCCTGAAGTCATTTGACTTCAAGCCCTTCTATCGTGATTTCGGGCCCTGCGTTTAAATATGAAATTACGTGTTTTGATAGGTTTTTTATAATATAAAAAGTCTATCGAAACACATAATTTCATATTCAAACATAAGACCCGAAATCACGATAGGAGAGCCTGAAGTCAAAAGACTTCAGGCCCTCCTTGGGCCTGAAGTCATCTGACTTCAGGCCTAAGGTGACTTCAGACCCAAGGGCACTGAAAATTCATTTATTTTAAATTTTTTTTATATTTAATTATTATTTATTAAAGTATTTATTTATAGGGTCTGATGTTATTTGACTTCAGGCCCTCCTAGGATGACTTCAGGTCCTGCATTTGTATCTGAAATCATGTGTTTTGATAGGTTTTTTATATATTAATATATTTATTAAATATTATTTATTATAATAATTTAGATTAATCAAATATAAAAAATTATCTCTTTATATTTTTGAAATCATGTTGAAAGAGATGTTTCTTTTAACTATGCCCAAGATGCAGTCATATTTATACATCTTTGTGTGTCAACTGATACGATTAGAGAACATAACTGAAAATTATTGGTACTAAGTTTGCACATCAGAAATAACATCTCCTAAGTAAATTCTAAATAGAGATATCAAGTATGGAGAAATCCAAGTATCCTAGGTCCATCAGTGAGTTTTCACCGAAACCCACTGATTCATCCTAGAAAACTCCTATTGCAACATAATTCATAATCATTAGAAGTTTGGATACCAAAAATATCATCTCCTAGCTCAACTCTAAGTATTGATATTGGATTTTGAGAAATCCAAATATCCTAGGTCCAACAGTGGATTTTGGTGAAAACTCACTAATAGACCTGAAAATCTCCTATTGCAACATAATTTATAATTATTAGAAGTTTGGACACCAAAAATACCATCTCCTAGCTCAACTCTAACTAGAACTGTTGATATTTTATTGAATTTACTTACATTTATCCAAGATTGCGTTCAGGCCCAAGGAGGGTCTGAACACAGATGTGTTCTGGCCCTCTTAGCATGACTTCAAACCCTGCGTTTTAATATGAAATTACGTATTTTGATAGAGTTTTTTATATATTAATATATTTTTAAAATAGAAAAAAATTTGAGTCCACGTCGGGCCTGAATCATCTAATTTCAGGGCCAACATGGGCCTGCAATCTTTATTTCAGGCCCACGCTGGCCTGAAATGTTTTGATTTCAGGCCCACGCTGGGCCTGAACTCAAAATATTTCAGGCCCAGTGGCTTTTTTTTAATATTAATATATATATTAAATATTATTTAATATATTAATTTATATTAATCAAACATAAAAAATTATCTTGATATATTTTTGAAATCACGTTGGATGAGATATTTTTTTAACTGAAATATTTTTTCGATTTTTACCTTACATTTTTTACCCGATTCCATAATATATTATTTTAAAATAAAAAGTCTGAAAAAGCATTTTCAGATGTCTCGGAATTCGTTACTGAGAAAGAAAGAGAAAGAGAAAGAGAAAGACATGCAGTACTTGGCAGGAGGGGTATAATAGGAAGTTCACTAAAATAAGTGTACTCTTTTTGTAATAATGAATTATGGTATGCCTTTTGGTAAATACCAATTCTTGGATACACCCTTTGGTAAAAAGCCGAAGATAATTTGCCCTAATCGCGGTGGGCAAAATACTTGTTTCCATATACTTCCTCCGCAGCTATAATTTAATGATGAGGCG
Organism: Boesenbergia rotunda; assembly: GCA_024364735.1. Classification (NCBI taxonomy): domain Eukaryota; kingdom Viridiplantae; phylum Streptophyta; class Magnoliopsida; order Zingiberales; family Zingiberaceae; genus Boesenbergia; species Boesenbergia rotunda. The sequence continues at coordinate 58,096 of JAGFNQ010000182.1, forward strand.
ATTAGTCGTTATCTCAGATATTTGTGATTCGATCCCTAGATATAACGTATTTGTAAAAAAAAATTTCTAAATGTGACGCTAATCCTAAGACACTGGACTTCTAGACTGTCCATCGTGAACGCTTCCTAATTTGCCCTGCTAGCTAGTGAAAAATTTCCGTGATACCGAACCGATCGTATGAGGTTAGAAAAATCTCATTTTATTTACCTTTATGTACCTCTCCTACCTAGAAGAAAAAATAATTAATCAAATTTCAATTTCGGACTATTGATTTAATTCGAAATTTTTCATTGGTATTGTTCATCAAGATAAATTAAAAAATATTCACGAAAGCATTTCATTTGAAAAAAAATTCTTATAAAATATATTATAACGGGATCGAACTTCGAAGATTTAAAATAATAACTAATCATCTTCTGTATTATAATCTCAGAACACCTCTCCTATCTAGATAAAAAAGGCGAAATCGCTCGCCCCCAGCATCTCTGTCGCACCCGTCCCAAGACCATCACGAGGGAGGTAAATCACGGTCCCCGGAGTAATTAGTGCACAGTTGGGCCGAGAATTAATACACCAAACGCCCAGAGTTTTAATCTAGTGCGCCTCGCGCGATTCAAACCTCTTAGACAACACCCCCATGTACTAACCACTCCGGATCCCCGTGGGAACACACCACTCCTATCTATTTCAAAGGTTGGAACCGTCAACCTAGCGGCCCCCTGGTCTCTGCCCACAAGTGTCCAGAGGGGTAAATCACGGTGAATGCTGGGCAGGTCAAGACACCCAGGCGCGAGGGATTTTTTTAAACAGCAGCCGAGGTTCCACCCCTCGTTCATACTGTCGACTCTCAAACCCACGCCCTCCATTTCAAGTGTGAGTATCTTAACCAGCTGATCCAGCCCGTGGGAGCACACCACTCCTATCTAGAAGAGAGAAGATGAGGAGAGTGACCGAGAGAAGAGGTATTGTCTTTACCTTAGAATCGAATTAGTCGTATTTACAGTAGTGAATGCTCTTTGAATTTCTTCATTATTTACCTATTCATGTCACGCAAAAATAAGGGGGCGTTTGGTTTGCATTTTTCAGTCTGTTTTCCATTTTCATTTTCTATAGAAAATGTAGTTTTCTGGAAAACATGTTTGGTTTGCATTTTCCAGCTTTGTTTTCCAGAAAAAAATATAACGTTTTTGGAAAACTGGAGAATGAAAAAAAGTCATTTTCCAGAAAACTAGAAAATACGATTTTCTGAAAATGAAAATGGAAAATGGAACAAACCAAACGCCCCCTAAAAAACTCTGCGTATCTTTTCCTTATAAAAAAATCTCAACAATTTTTTTTTAATCTCATACGTTTTCATTGTACATATTTTTCATTTCTCTTTAATACTTTACCTTACATAGCAATACATATTTATTAATTTTTTAAAAAATCTAATTTTTATAAAATTTTCTAATTTACTAGTCTACAAAATATATATTATATATTTTTTAAAAAAATATTTTAATATTAAAAAATAAATAAAAATTTAAAGAAACGGCTCCATAAATACGGATCCGCTTCTTCGAAAATACGTTGGAGCTCCCTCCTATCATCAGAGAACTCCTTCGTTGCATCCATATTACTGTGGGAACTCTTGGAGCTCCCATGCTAACCAAAAAGGTGGATCCGCCACCTCAGCGGCCCCCGTCAGCTCGTCCCAGGATCAATACGGAGGAAGTAAATCACGGTTATGTCTGGTGTGGTGAGGCGCCTGGGTCGAGGGAATTAATGCCAGCAGATCAGATTTTATCCCCGTGTGTAACTGGCGATCCTTGAACCTGTGACCTCGACCAAATCGACCAGGCGTTTTACCATCCGATCCAGACCGTGAGGGCCCCATGCTAACCACTCAAGCCAATTATAATAATCATGCAGGATGAATTGATGATTCCTGTCGTGTTGCTCCAATCAATTGTAAACTTAATTTTTCGTCAGTATAAAATATTTTATTAGGTGTTAAATAAAAAAAATTATTATTTTAAAATAAAAAATATTTTTATTTATTTATTTATATTTTATTATAGGATTAATCATATTGACTATTTTAATAAACAATATTATTTTTTTATTCTAAAAATGATCGGTTTGATCACAAGTAAACGGTTTACAATTTACGTCCACTTTCACTATCAATGAGACAAAAGATGATTTATTAATCTTCGACACTCTCACTAATATTTCAGGATCTATATAAAAGAAATAAATTATAAAAGTTATTGGCCAAGATATATGACTAATATTTAAAAGACGACATATTAATTTTAATAAATTTTATTTTTAAATTTTAAAATGATAATATTATCTATTAATCATAAATTCATGTTAATATGATCTGCCCACTGACAAACAGAGGACATGGTAAGGTTGGCACGTGAAGGATTTAGATCCGCATATAGACATATGCAAAAGGCCACCTACGTTTATATTTTTTTTCAAGTAAATTGAAATTGTTAAATAAACTTATGAATTCGAATAATATAATTTATTTTCCATCTTCAAACCGCGTGTGCCAAAATGGTGGATCTTCCAAACCATACGTCTCTATTTTGCTTATAGCACATTCAATAGTCAATATCTACCAATATCAACAACTGTTAATTTTATTAGCACTAATTTTACAAAATGAAACGAACACATTATGATAACAAAAGATAATTCACTTGATCCCAACGCCCCATCAATCTATCCTAAAAACAACCTGAAAAAGGGAAAAGAACACATTATGATTCTATTGGCCTGTATGTATCTGGGTCATGCATTTAGGTAGGATCATCACACATATTTAAGTATTGAAAAGCATTGCTAATAAGAGGGTTGCATTTGAGAAATGGGAATGATTTAATCACATGAGTTTAATCATTATGAAAATGTTCATTTCAAATTCTATTAAAAACTCAATTTCTAAAGAGGATATCAAAACTTTCATAAAGCAAATAGCAAATTGATTCATTTCAACCGAAAAGGCCGAGACAACTATTATTTTTAGAAGCACGAGTAGTTGAGAGGTCATCTTACAAGCATAAGTATTAGTCCGGTTTTATGAATCATGATTATTTTCAAAAGTATCTACAATCAAAGTCAAGCATACGTGAAGAGATCCTAAAACTAAATCAATACTCAAACTCTTCCAGTAAAGACATTACTCACTTTATGCTTCTATAGATAGGAAAAAAAGAACAATAGGCATAGTAGCATACCAAATCACAACAATGTAAATATCTAGAATAAGCATACTAATATCTTACTATGAGAAACAAACAAACAATGAAGGAGAACCCGAATACGAAGAAGAAGAAGCGGATAGCGACTCCTCTCTTCTCGGAATTCGATTCCGTTACTTCGTTGGTTAGTTTCCTATCTTTCCTCTCTTGTTCATCTAGTTGTGCCTTCCAAGAATCTAGTAGTTCTCGTCGGCACAAAATTCGTGACTTTGCGAAGTCATCCCGAAGAGAACTCGGCGTGGACGCGAATAGAGGCGGAGCTTCCAAGGGACGCTACGGTTGGATCTCGTCCCTTACTTCGAGTTACGAGAGGTATAATGTAAATTAGTTTACTTTTCCGCAAAGTTTTATTTTATGATTATGTCAACACACTATAAGGTTGCATGCTAGATACGAAGTTAAAATAATTTAGGAAATTATTTTATGCAAATTCTTCCGCTGCACGTAAAAATTTAAAATTTTACGAACTCGTATCCTTGTCGACATGCACCCGGTCCCAACAGTGGTATCAGAGCCGGTTAGTGTTCGACATTATCATATAATTATTTTGTGGAACACTTTGTCATGATCTCAATTTCGGAAAAAATTTTCAATTATGGAAACTTTCAAATTATAATAGATTTTAGATTTAGAAATTTCAATGTTTGGAAATCTTCATGAAATTTCGCAAACGTTTGGAATTTTCTAGTTTCTAAAATTTTATGATAATTGTGAAAACTTCCCATCTTTGGAAACTTTCCAAATTTTGGAAATTTTTCTATTTTAGAAATTTTCCAATTTTTGGAAATATGTAAGTTTTCTTTTTACCAGAAACTTACAATTATTCTGAAAAAATTAATTTTGAAATCTCGCAATTTTGGGCACTTTCTTTTGAGAAAGTCTAGACAAATTCATGGACAGTTAATTGACAATTAAATTTGAATTGGTTTTTAAATTGACAACAAAATTTTTTATTTTGGATTGAGCCTCGGGGAGCCGTCCAATTTAAAGTTAGTTGTTGTAATTTAATTTCCCAATTTTTAATTGAAATTGTCATGTTTGATTTGGATTGAGCCTCGGGGAGCCGTCCAATTAGATTTACAACACATTACTTTTCTTTGGGTATCTGAGCCTTGGGGAGCCACCCTTGAAAATAATTTGTTGTAATTAATTAAATCCATGAATAAAATATGTTTTAAGAGGTGATGCTCTTACATATTGTTGTCTCCAAAATTAATTAGGAAAATGGTTTCCTATAGAGTTTCTTAAATAAGATTTTCATGAAAATAATATGTAGTTGAATTAAGGGATTTGTCTCTTAATTTAATAACATTTGATTTAGAGAAATCAAAGTCTTGAACATATTATTTTCAAAATTAATTATGACAATTTAGGAAATTGTTTCCCAAAACAATTCCTTTACTAAAGTATGAAATTGTAATTAGGAAATCCGGTTCCTAATTTAATTCATGAGACTTGATAAATTAAGTCACATACATACTTTATTAAGGAAATCGTTAGTCATGACATAATTTTTGTCATGAATGTGCTTAACAAAGAATGAGACCCAAACACCCCTTACAAAAATATTAAGGCTAACACCTTCCATTAATATGGTTAGAACCGGAGTTTTGTTTCTCGCTTGGGTTGATGGACACATCCATGCACGACTTGAACCTCAACATGTTCAAACCATGGAATTAGTTTATGAATAATATAGTTGGAGTCAGAGGTCAATCCTTAGTTTTGGTTGTTGGACACATCCAAGCCTGACTAAACGGTTGAATGAGCTCCAACCATATTAAAACTATTTCTTGATTAATGGGTCAGCCTTAAGCTTGGAGCATCGATTTGTTGTGCCACAGGCAAGGTCGATGTAAAGAGAGGTGCAGTTAGGTGCTATGTATAATGATACATACTTGTTAATGAGTTAACAACCTAATGATTTATGCAATCATTCAATTAGTTGATAGCATAAAGTGATAGTTACATATATGTGATGTGTAATCGGTATAATTACCTACCTTCATAGCTAAGAAAAACTTGATGGCCACTGCCATGGTGGTTCTTATCTATGGTTGGATATCAACCTATTTGGAGATGTTCCTACAATCTCCCGAATTGATAATAAGGGTGATTCAATTCGTAAAATAAATGGGATTTAATTTATGTATGTTAATACATTCTTTAATAAATCTTCTCACATAATCTCAATTTGTATTTCTAGGTTAATCACTCGATCATGTCTTCTCACATAAAATTGCGTTCCATTTTGGACACCAATAAACTGACTAGGCCGAACTTCATGGACTGGCTTAGAAACTTGAGGATAGTCCTTAAGGCAGAAAAGCCTGCTTATGTCCTTGAAGATCAACTTCCCAAACGTCCTTCTGAAAATGCAACTCTAGACCAGTTTCCTGAGTTGCTCAACCTGCTGAAGACTGCAGAGCCTTCTGTAAAGCAGGATCAGAAGACAACACTGTTAGTTGGTTCCTCAAAGAAAGGTTCTAAGAGGAAGCCTAAAGAACAGAATAAGGGAAAGAAGAAAAAGGTCGAAAAGACTGAAAAAACCCCAAATGACACTTGCCATCATTGTGGCAAGGAGGGTCACTGGCGAAGAAACTGCAAGATTTATCTTGAGTCCTTGAAGAAGAAGGCATCCGATGCCCCATCTTCTTCAGGCATCTTCGTTATTGAATGTCACTCTATTTCCTCGGATACCTGGGTACTTGATACTGGGTGTGGCTCACATATATGTAATGACATACAGGGGCTAAGGAATAGAAGAAGACTCGTCAAGGGAGAAGCGAATTTGAGAGTTGGGAATGGAGCAAAGATTGCTGCTGTTGCCATCGGAACATATTTGCTAAAGCTCCCGACTGGACGTATCTTAGAATTGGATAATTGTTATTTTGTTCCTTCATTAATAAAGAACATTGTATCTATTTCATGTTTGAATGAAAAAGGTTATCATTTAACTTTCAGTAACAATTGTTGTTACATAACTTTAAATGACGTTCTTTATGGGAATGGAACTTTGTGCAATGGCATCTACATGTTAGATTTATCCAGTGACGTTTTCAATATCGAAGTTAGTAATAAACGTGCTCGAATAGATAATCGAATAGACTCCTACACGTGGCACTGTCGTCTTGGCCATATAAGTAAGAAACGCATGACCGAATTACACCGATGTGGAATTTTGGAATCATTTGAACCCGGTTCATTTGATACATGCGAATCATGCTTGAAAGGCAAGACGACCAAATTACCCTTTCCCGGAAAAGGTAATCCAGTGACAGAGTTGCTTGGTCTAATACATACCGATGTATGCGGACCAATGTCAACTCAAGCACAAGGAGGCTATAACTACTTCATCACCTTTATCGATGATCACTCACGATTCGGTTATGTGTTCTTGATGAAACACAAATCTGAAGCTTTTGATAAATTCAAAGAATTCAGAAATGAAGTAGAGAAACAACTTGGCAAAAGTATTAAAATACTTCGATCCGATCGGGGTGGAGAATACTTAAGTCAAGAGTTTCAAGATTATCTTAGAGACAATGGGATATTATCCCAATGGACTCCGCCATACACACCACAGCATAATGGTGTATCTGAGAGGCGAAACCGAACCTTGATGGACATGGTTAGGTCGATGATGAATCATGCAACTCTTCCAAAATCCTTTTGGGGCTATGCACTTAAGACAGCTGTTTACTTGCTAAACAGAGTCTCGACCAAGGTAGTCTCTACTACTCCATATGAGATTTGGAATAGTAAGAAACCTCACTTAACTCACCTTAAGATATGGGGTTGTCCTGCTTATGTGAAGCGGGTTGTATCAGACAAATTGGATGCTAAGTCTGATAAATGTCTATTTATTGGATACCCTAAGGAAACGAAGGGTTACCAATTCTATCATCCCTTGGAACAAAAGGTGTTTGTTTCAAGGCATGCTTTATTTCTGGAAAAAGAATTTCTTTTACAAGAAAACAGTGGGAGTGACATTGAGCTTGATGAAGTTCAAGAAACTCCAATAGACAATACAGAGACACCTAGTCTAGACCCACAACCGAGAACTCATAGTGATGAGCTATCAGTTGAACCTAAAACTACACCACCTCTTCGTAGGTCTGATAGGACACGCAACATTCCAGAGAGATACGGATTTCTCGTAAGTGAATCGAACGACGTGTTGCTCATTGGCGATGACGAACCTATCAGTTATGAAGATGTTCTGAAAAATTCAGAAAGGGACAAATGGCTTGAGGCCATGAAGTCGGAAATGGATTCCATGTATGAAAATCAAGTATGGGACTTGGTTAACCCACCTGAAGGGATTAAACCCATAGGGTGCAAGTGGGTTTTCAAGAAGAAAACAGACATGGAAGGTAATGTTGTTACCTTTAAGGCTAGATTAGTGGCAAAAGGATATCGTCAAAAACAAGGAATTGATTATGACGAAACCTATTTGCCAGTAGCTATGCTTAAATCCATTCGGATGCTCCTAGCCATAGCAGCTCATTATGATTATGAGATATGACAAATGGATGTGAAAACAGCTTTCCTTAACGGAAACCTGCTTGAGGATGTATACATGATACAACCTAAAGGTTTCACATCGGTTGATAAAACCAAAGTATGCAAGCTTCGACGATCCATATATGGACTGAAGCAAGCATCTAGGAGCTGGAACATCCGTTTTGATGAGACAATCAAAAAGTTTGATTTCTCACAAAATCCTGACGAACCTTGTGTGTACAAGAAGGTTAGTGGGAGTGCAGTCGTATTCCTAGTATTATACGTCGATGACATATTACTTATAGGAAACGATATATCAGTTTTACAAACAGTTAAAATTGGGTTGTCCAAAACTTTCTCCATGAAAGACCTGGGAGAAGCAACCTATATCCTTGGGATTAGAATCTATAGAGATAGATCAAAACGGTTGCTTGGTCTTTCGCAGTCTACATATATAGACCGAATGCTAAAAAGGTTTAGCATGTCGGAATCCAAGAAAGGTCACCTTCCCATCAGGCATGGGATCAACCTTTCGAAGTCTATGTGTCCGCACACAGAAGACGAGAGGATTTGCATGAATAAGATTCCCTATGCATCCGCAATAGGATCTATCATGTATGCTATGTTATGTACAAGACCCGATGTATCATATGCTTTGAGTGTCACAAGCAGATACCAGTCGGATCCAGGAATGGATTATTGGGCGGCTGTCAAGACAATCCTTAAGTACTTAAGAAGAACTAAGGATATGTTCCTAATATATGGAGAAGGAGATATGGTAATACGTGGGCATACAGATGCCAGTTTCCAGACAGATAAGGATGACTCCAAATCACAGTCTGGATACGTATTTACTTTGAATGGAGGCGCAGTAAGTTGGAAAAGTTCCAAACAAGACACCGTAGCAGATTCTACCATGGATGCGGAGTATATCGCAGCTTCGGAAGCAGCAAAGGAAGCAGTTTGGATCAAGAAGTTTGTCTCAGAACTTGGTGTGGTTCCAACCATTGATGAAGCAGTGCCGGTTTACTGCGACAACAATGGAGCTATTGCACAAGCGAAGGAACCAAGGTCTCATCAACGATCCAAACACGTGCTTCGACGCTATCATCTGATCAGAGAGATTATAAGTAGGAATGACATACAAATTGAGAGAGTTCCCACTGAAAGGAATATAGTGGATCCTTTAACTAAAGCCTTGCCTCAAAGCAAGTTTGAGGGTCATGTAAGAGCCTGTGGTATTGGATACCGTAGCGATTGGCATTAGGCCAAGTGGGAGTTTGTTAGTGATATGAGAGAAGTGTCCTAAGGCAATCACCTTATGATTGTAAACATTTATTTTAATAAATGATAATTCACTATTTGAGTATACATGTTTGTATTTGTTGGATCTTAAACTCATATACTGAATGTCCGCAATACAACTCACAGCATAAGAGAATTTGTGATGGATCAC
>JAGFNQ010000182.1:73743-148134 GCA_024364735.1 Boesenbergia rotunda
GCAAGCACCAAAAGCCCAAAAACACCTCTGGAACTGATTGTCACCATTCGTGCATAGTGCCACATAAGTTTCAGGATCTCTAGCTCTTAACTCACGCAGATATTGTGGGAGATCTCTGTATGCCTCATCATAATCTCCAACAACCTTTTTCAATGCTTTCTCCCTAGCTATGTATGCTTTTCTGTATGATATCGTCACTCCAAATCTAGCTTTAATATCTGAAATAATCATACTTGGTTTGTATTGTTCATTATGAAGAAATTGCTCTTCAACAAAAGAAGCAACAAATGATGAAGGCATGCATGATGATCAGCACTTTCCCTAACACTTCGACATTGGTGTTCCTTTATATATTTTGTAACAGTGAACTCTACTTCCCCCCTTCCTACTACTCTCCATGTACATGGTTGGTTAAAACACACTGCTTTAACTCTGTTTTTCCGGGTGTCAACTGGGTTATATCTCATATGCTTAACCATCGCATGTTTAACAAGTGCATTCTTGAATTCTTCTCTAGATGGAAATATCTGCCCCACAAAAAATTCATGCTCATCTCTTGCCTCTAGCTCTCGAATTGGCCCAGCAAGCAATCGAGAATTCAAAATATATGGATCTTCAGCTAATGGAAACTCCTCCTCTAGGTCACTGTACTGATCTGGGGGAATTCATATTGCTCAACCTGCATATCATCAGCTTGGAATTCTAGTACACTTGTACTGGGTACAAATTCTTCTGCATTCCGGATTTCAATTTCTTCCTCCCCACTCCAGGTTGGCTGAAATATTTCAACTACTCTTGTAGAAGAATTCAAACCCTCATCTTCTAAATTATTTGCTTCTTCATTTAGATCAATTGCCAAATTCCTTGTAATGCTATTATCACCATACTGGGAACATAATGGAATATTATTACTAGTTATTTCTAATCCTTTCCCCGTAGCCACATTATCATCAAGAGTATTCCATATCTCAGAGAGAATTTCGTCAACAACATTATCAACCCTGAAAAAAATTACATATAACTTTATCAAACTTTGAAATTGATAATAAAGGCCCTAGGAGCCCCTGAGGGCCTGAAATCATTTGATTCAGGCCCAGGGATTTGATTTCAGGCCCTACCAGGGCCTGAAATCATTTTATTTCAGGCCCAGGTCGGGCCTGAAATAAAATTATTTCAGGCCCAGGCAGGGCCTGAAATCATTTCCTTTCAGGCCCACTCCGGGCCTGAATCATTACATTTCAGGCCCAGGGAGGGCCTGAAATCATTTGATTTCAGCCCCTCCCTGGATCTGAAATAAAATAAATTCAGGTCAGGTCCTGGGAGGGCCTGAATTTCTTTTATTTCAGTCCCTCCGAGGGCCTGAAACAAAATTTTACAGCCTCTCCTATTGCCTGAAATCTAATGACATCATGCACTCTCAGGGCCTGATATCATGTAATGCATATCACCCTAAGCCTCCTCCAAAATTAAAATAGTAGAAAGAGTTTAACTTGATTAAAACTATATCTGATACCATATCAAAGAAGACAATCATACGTACATTCCTATTTCTCTTAGTTACCAATCTGTTGCTTCCTTTTTCTCCTTCGACAACCTATTTTGTTGCTTCCTTTTTCTCCTTCGACAACCTATTTTGTTGCTTCCTTTTTCTCCTTCGACAACCTATTTTCCTCAGGTGCTTTGGTGATGAATCGAGTTGTGCAAGGAAGCAATATATACGTACATTCGTGATCATTCGACTTGTGCAAATCATTTCACATATATATATTGGCTGAGAAAAATTCGACTGCTACCCATCCGAACCACAAATTAATATTTTATTGATAAAGTGGTTCGGTTGTCTCGAAACTGTGTTTGATAAAGTCATTCTTTGGCGGGAGGGGTATAAAAGTAACTTCACTATATGGGATGCGCCCTTTGGTATAATAGAAACCATGGTACTCATTTCGGTAATTACGAATAGTTGGATACGCCCTTTGGTAAATTGCCCAAAAATCTATAAACAAGAATATTCATAGTGGTAACCCAACCTTGCTGATTAGCGATCCTAAGATTTTGGTTCAATGGGATAACGAAATTATGAAAGTTCGTATGAGTACTTGGACTAGTTTCCTCTCATTCCTAGGATGGAAAAGTGTTGCCTATAATATGTTGTGAAGTTAAGTTATAAACTTTTAACGACTCTTATACTTGAAAAAGTAAAGTATGGTATGATACTCTTTATATAATGTCACCTATACAGTGTGAAAACTAACTGTTTCAATAAAATACTTATGAGTTTAAGATGTTATTCATGGCCAAATCGAACAAAATAGTGAAAATTATAAAGAAGTGTGAAATGTTATTGTGTAGATATCATTGCCTTGATTCACACGAACAAATGAGTAGTTTAAGATAGTGTGTTCACTAAGCAACCTAGTAAATCCGATGATACTTTATTACGGAAGATTCAAAGTCACAAGCTATCTCTCTTAGGCTGCGTTTGGTAAGGGATAATGTAATCAAGTCTGTAATGTAATCAAGTTTGTAATGTAATGTAATGTAATCAAGATTACATTACTATGTTTGGTAACGAATTGTATGTAATCTTTGATAATCATAGGCTGCGTTTGGTGAGGGTTAATCCATCTTGTAATGTAATCAAAGATTGACGGTTGATGACCGACAACGACGACCGACGACTGTCGCCGGCCGGCCGGCGATCGGCGACCGGCGACTGGTCGGCCGGTGAGGCCATGGTCGCGGAGGGTTCTGCCGATAGGTTTCGGGAATAGAGGGTAGGGAATGTAATCGGATTACATCGTTTTAGTTTTGTAATTGAGATTACAAATCTTGAACTACTTTTGTAATCGAGATTCCATTATATTACAATTTTAAAATTATTCCAAACAAAGTAATCCAACTTGTAATGTAATCTTGATTACATTACATGATGGATTACCTCCTACGAAACGCAGCCTTAATGCAATACTCTTTCAATAGAACTCTCCTTAGGTGATAACAGACATTTATGCATTAATTTTAATTCATGTGGGGATTGTTGAAAAATTAATTTTGAACCAATTAGTGTGTGAATGAGAAATCACATGGATTAGTGATATAGCTTAATCTGGATTGTTGGATTAAATGGACAAATCAGATTTATCCAACTGAGAAGGTGTAAGTGTCTCTTCGAATGCCTCAATCTCAACCATTGATTTCAAATGAAAGTCATCTTCTTCGAATGCCTCAATCTCAACCATTGATTTCGAATGAAAGTCATCTAAATGAAGAGACGTTATGTCTCTGGGAAGGGATGCGATTTAGATCATCTAATTCAAGTTAGATGGATGAGATCAAATTGAACCAAGAGATTTTTCTACCCCTTCATTTGGTATAAATAAAATTCCTCACATTCTCATTTCATTTAAAACAAAAGCAAACATTGCATTTCATGCTTATATTTATAGAGTTCAAGAAACTTTTTCGGTTTAGAGATTTTGCAATTTACAGTATTGCTATCGCAAGATAAAGTTGTTATATCTTAGGAGATGATTGTCTTGTTTCGTAAGCACCATGTGCAAAATAAATTTGTTTTAAAGGGATAGAGTTCAACTCTACTCTCGACTTTCCTAAAATGGTATTATATCATCATTCTATCTGCGCTCAAATTGCACCACCATCCGACTTTCCCAAAATAGTATTATACATCATTCTGTCTGCGCTCAGGTTGCACCACCATCTGATCGAAATATTTATGCGTACCTTTTAAAGAATATTATTCTTAAAAGGATCTTTCTTCTTTTCATTTTGAATGCATTTGTGCAGCAGCAAGTAGAAACAACCCCACAAGGCCACCGCTTTTGCCAAAAAGTTGAGGATAATTTAAGATGGCAGAAGGCCAAAAGGGAGCTACGGATTCGATGAGTCGAATCAGTGAGCCCAGCTTTTAATCAGTGCACATGTGGCCATTCCATACACATGAGCTGGAGTAGTGAGGAAGATTTAAAGATATCTTCTTCTTGCTTGCTTGCTATTAATTTTCCCCACAGCAGCAGGATAAGCTCAGTAGTTTGGCCTGAGTTTTATACTGATCCAGTTTTGCTCCAATTAAGAGGAGGAAATTTGGGAGAATAGTCCCATATTAATTTGAGTCTTAATATTCGAGTCCATTGTTCTTCTTTCGTCTTCCATGACCCTCCACTGGCTGGCTCAGTTAGTAAGGTATCTAACTGTTTACATCGGAAGTCTCAAGTTCGAGAGTCGTCACACGAGGTAAAAACTTAGTCTGCTGGTTTAAATCCTCTCGGCCCCAAGCGTTTTACCCTACCAATAAAATCATGATTTATTTTTTCTGGACACTTATGGGGTCGAGACCAGAGGACCGTTAAAGTGACGATTCCACCTTTTACATTGCATCCTTTCGCCTTCCATGATAGTATTCAGGTATAATATTCAATTAGTAATTGGATGTTAACATGATCATGCTGTTGTTCGGTGCTCACTCGATTCGACTATTTGAGCTCTCCAATTCAAATCAGTAATGTCAAAAATCCTGTTCTCCTGTAAGATTAGATAAGTCTATTATTTAAAATTAATTTTATAGTTGTCCGGTGCAACAACTGAAAGCGACCAGAAAACTCCAAGGTCGATTTTAAAAATGGCAGGGAAGTACCAGCACTATCACCCTGCCTGCAAAGATAGGAATTGAAGATGGACAATTTTTTCTTATGACTCGTTTTGAAGATCGACCATCTTCCTTCTAATTTGTTTATCCAATAAATATAGAGTTAATGTTAATTTTCAAAATAATTTATTTTAAAATTTGAATTTTATTCTTCTGATTTATCTTTTATACTTTATCAGTACGAGAGACCACTATAAGAGAGAAAGAAGTCCTAGGATTATGATACAATAGAAGAGCGATTAATAGTCCATCAAATACTCACGGCTCAACTATGACGAATTTTATAGAAATTTTTTCTTCAAATGAGATACGTAATTATAAGCAGCTGAACTTCTATACTACTCTTTTATATTTTTATTTTTATTTTTGATTAATTTTTAGAAATAAGTGTTTCGGGATCCATCGACTTGGCCATTTTAAATCCAATAGGAGATGTACATCAATTCAATTCAATCATTATTCTCCACCCACACAACACTCATGATTTTAAGATCTAACACCATCTCTTATCGACACAATTTTTTGACCAATTTTTTAGAAATAAGTGTTTCGGGATCGATCGACTTGGCGTGTTTAAACTCAATCGGAGATGTACATCAATTCGATCATTACTCTCTTATCGGCATAATCTTGAATTTGTAGGCATAATCTTGAATTTAGCAACAAAATTAAAGATTATAATTTTATTAACAAACGGAAGGAAATCACAGGGGGCCGTGCTCTGTTTCAGAGCTCCATGGAGGTTTCGGAGATGCTGTCCAGGTGCGGCCGCCACACGCCCACCCGACCGCACCGCCTATCTCTGTAACCAGCCGACACTTTCTCCGACAAGATCTCCGATAGGTACTGCTCGTTCAGCTCGCGCATGGCCTTGCTGGCTGCCGCCACCGCGGCGCCGTCGCCGTCGGACGCCTTCCTCCTCCTCCCCTTCCTCTGCCGCCGCGCCGCTGCCGCCTTCTTGACGGGCACCAGGAAGTAAATCCTGCCCCTCTCGAGCTCGGCGTCCGGCGGCAGCGTGACGGCCTTGGTGGCCTCGGCGCCATCGGGCGGCCGACGAAGCACGTGGTCAGGGTGCGCTCGCATGACATCGCCGGCGGTCACGGCGGCGCAGATCTCCTCCACGCGGCCGGTGGCGTGCACGATGCGCACCACGTCGAGGGCGCCGCACGGCAGGATGCAGGCGATGCAGCACCTTATGGCGTCCCTCATGGCCCCCAAAGAAAACAGGGGAAGCAGAGCAAAAACAGGACCGAAAACAGAGCAACGCAAGTGAAGTGAAAGAAAAGCGATAAAAGGGCAGGGGTGCCCTTGAAAGAGCTTAAGTTTATTCTCGGACTCATTCAGCCACTTTTGATGGATAATGATTTGATGGCAAAAAGACCAATCGTTTGTCTCTAGCGTCTTCATTAATCCGTCCCAGAACTAACACAGAGGAGATAAATCATCGGGGTTACTAGCTCGGATGTTGTGGATAGCGCGTGGGGAGGGTGGACATACTGACTTTGCCAGGATTTGAGCCCCAGACCTCTTAGTGGCAACACCTACGTACTAACCATCAGTCCATCCCGTGGGGAATAATGGATAATGATTTGACCAAACCAAAAGGTGGATCCGCCACCTCAGCGGCCCCCGCCAGCCCGCCCCAGGACCAACACCGAGGAGGTAAATCACGGTTATGTCTGGTGTGGTGAGGCGCCTGGGGTCGAGGGAATTAATGCCAGCAGACCAGGATTTTATCCCCGTGCGTAACTGGCAACCCTCGAACCTGTGACCTCGACCAAATCGACCAGGCGCCTTACAATCCGATCCAGCCCGTGGGGGCAAACAATAGACCAATGATTTGAGAACTTAGAGATTAGGGAGGAATGACCCTTAACCTATTAGCAATAATGTGTAGATCTATGGCCGATTACAGTGTAGTAGATAAATTATCTCAATAATTAATTAAATATTTAAGATTTAAATCTTTATTGTGATATTTTATAGAGATTTTCTTTTAATATTATAATAAATTTAAAAATAATGACCGTTTAGATCGACATACTAAGTATTTTTTTAATTTATCCTAATAGTCAATAGAAAATTCTCTCCATAATTAATAGTTTGAAGAATTGAATATCTCAGTTATGATAGCATGTATATAGATCAACATAGAAAGTTTTTTTTAAGACAGAAGTAAGTCGAGCTAGGTTTTGTATTATTAAAATTATTTAATAAGATGATACTGCTAAAATTAATTAGGTCGTTGAAACAGTTAAGCTTGGTTTAAAAAATTTCAGTTTTTGACTTGAGTTCATTTAGATTCCATGGAGCTTTTAATTTAAGATTTTATTTGTTTTAACTTTTATATTTTAAAGATTATTTGATTGGTTAATGAGCTTCGTAGTACTTTATTTTGAAAACTTATTTATTTATTTATAATTTTGATAATAGATTTATTGATGCGAATGATTCTTATTTGTAGATATTATTTATAAATACTATTTGAACATCAATAAATTGTATTCAAGTTTATTCCTTTAATTCAATAAATTATTTAAATTTATTTATTTAATTATATATATATATATATATATTAAATCAACTTAAATAATTTATTACTTAAGTCTAATATCAAATTTGTTAATATTTGATTCGATTGATAGGTCCAATATTCTATGTGTGTTCATGTGTGAAATGGTGACTAGTTGTCTCTCAAATATTTATAGTTCGATCCTAGTTATGATGACTTTTATAAAAATTTTTCCTCCAAATAGGACGCATAATTATGGGATGTTAGGTTTCTGGACCGTCTGCCATGAGCAATTCCTGATTTATTATAACAATCGGTGGAAAATTTTCATAAGATAGTTAGTCGTCTCAAATTTAACATTATCAAACTTGATTAATTAATTTTTTTTAATATGTGTTTGTGTGTGAATCTTAAAATACTTAAATCAAATTAAGACTATTTTCACATTTTAAGGTAGGGTGAAAAGAGGTGTGCCTCTTTATACATCAAATGTATAAGGTATATTAAAATTGATTGTTAGGATCTCATAGTTAGACTCTCGATCAGAGTTTTAAACTTAGTTATGATATATTATTAGATTTTTTTAATAGAATATTGATTATCAGGATGAATCTCATATATATTTTCATGAAATAAAATCAATCATTTTAGATTCAATATTATCTAACCTAATTAACTATTCTTTTTATAAGACCGAATAAGGGACTCGAGAGCTTAACGGTTGGAACGACATAAGGCTCCCTTATAGAAGCGTGATTCCTCACGTGACTAGATCACAAGAGAAAACCTTTCCTCCCTTATGAAAGCGTCATTCCATTCATAAGGCTCCTTTACGAATGGTTTTTACAAAAGGACATCTCTAGCTTTGTTTGTATTTGAACCTCAAAGTGAACTTGTGCATGAATCTTTAAAAGCATCAGTGAGACCCAACCGAAAGCTCTCGTCACGTTGAATTGCCCGTGGAATGATGCAAGATCAATAGGATTTAATCTTCAACGTGTCATAATTTTTTATTTGAAATTTGAAATTAAACTTGAATTTAAAAATCTATATTTTTTATTTATAATATGTTTCGTATATTGGACAATTATGAGTTATATTTTTTTATATAAGCATTTTATTTTCATAAATTCTTTCTGTTACATGATCAGATTATCTTGAGTTGTATATTCTTAATAAAATTTTCCTTTTTAATAAAATTTTGAGATTGTCAGATTTTTTTTTTTGTTTTAGGTTATGTCTCTTTTAATTTTCTCCTCCATACTATGTTATTCCATAAGATAATCACTACCCTATTTGATATCATGGACCCCCAAGGAAAAGCTCGCAATTGAGTTGATCTATCGATAGAAAATGAAAGATGGGCACGAAACCAAACCGAGTCATTTAGAAGAAGAAAAAGGGTGGACAAAAAAAGCCTAGGGCTCGGAGCACATGGATGTGTACAAACCAATGCACGTAGACCCAATGAAGAGAGAACACACTTTGTGGATCATGAGGAGATTGCTACCCCACTTGGCAACACTAATCAAAGGAAACTGAAACCCTCTTGAGTTGTTTAATGGAGTGCACAAAACAGAGGCCAATCTGCCTAGGACAAACAGTAGTAGCCTCGCAATATTTAAGGCCATATTTCTATTCCTTCCACGATAATGCTTCCCAAACCCCTTTTTTAAGCATTGGGATGTGCCTTTTTGCGCGACGGGTGTGTATGCGATACATCCTTTCGTATTCGTGTTAAATGAGTATCATTGTATGATCCGATTGAGATCAAAGGATGAACTAACTCTTTGAGAGATGGGAGCAGTTTAAGCATGACAAATAGGTTGGATCAATGATGACTAAGTATTTCCTTATTGGGTCGGTAGTTAACCCGAGTAATCGGCCGCGGGAAGCCTTTAGATAAAACAATGATAAACAAGGGTTGTCGCTGTCAACCTAGAGCAGAGAAGAATGGCCCCCACAAATATGTTAAGTTTTAACGAAGATTAGGGGAATGGTGACTATCTAATTTTGACTCTAGAACTCTATTCACGACCAACAGACAAGTTAGGACGCTGCAACTACCAAGTAGAATTAGAAGGGTAACCAAGGTGGATTTTGGTGAAACTCCTCCGACACTCATGTCAGGCATAGAAAAGAATATGACTAACAAAAATAGCCACTCCGTAAAAACAATAGTCTCATCCACCTCCGCCTATTTATACAAACACTCTTTTATACAAACCTGAGAGAGATTGGGAGAGGACCTAGCAATGCAATCACACATTCTTTGTTGATCAATGAATTTAAATACTTTACAATGATATGATATTGTCCATTTTAAACTTAAATTCTTGTGGATTTATTCTTGAACTTATCTAAAATATCTTAAATCAATAGAGATATCTTCCATCTTATAAACTCATGATCTTCTTCATATATTTTCAAGGTAGAATTTTTATTATAATCCCAACAATCCTCTTCTCAAACTAAGAATCACCAAAGTTGCTCCTTTCCACAGCATTTGGTCATCCTTACTTCCTTTGTTAATGTTTTGTTAAATCCGACACTTTTAACTCGGTCCAGGAAGTTATCGGGCAGGTCTTAGGGTTTTCAGGCTCTTAGATGAAGTTTCGAGGATTCAAATGGTTCAAAACTAAACATTTTGAGAGCTAAGACAAAAGGAAACCAAAATTAGAAGGGTTTAACAGCTTAAATCTCAATTATAGGGATGCGGATGTAAGAAACCAAATCACGAGGGGCTTTTCGCATAAAGCCACGGCTCGACTTAAGGAGGGGTTCGTTTCCTTCCTCCTCGATCACAGCGGACCAATCACTTCTCCTCCACTCCATTGGCCGACGACGAGTTCTCCCTCCTCTACGCGAAGCCGACGAGCCCAAGGCCAGCGATTCCACCCCTGCGCATCTATTCCGCCCGGCCTTCTCGTCGGATCTAGGGCATACGGCTGAAGTTGGGAGGAGAGACCATGGGTTGAGCCAGTGATTGAGTGACGTCCTTCCTCCCAGATCGGATTCGAAAGGGAAACGTTGATTTGGATATGCCTCCAGTCCAGGCTGAGCCACGCATAGGATCGGCGATCACCAGGTGCTTCCCTTCTCTGTAGCTGATCGTGCTCAACTTGGATTTATTGTGCGGGTCAGGACTCCAAGTGATGCATCAAATTTGAGATCGTGAACATGATGTGGTGTTTGATGATAGATCATTTCAGCCTATTGGCATGTTTTCTTTGTGGTTGCCCTTACCTTCGTGATGGATCAGTGAGTGGGAGTTTGATTTGGATTTTTGTAGCAATTCCTTCTTCTTGGATCTGGTTATTGTGTTCTTGTTGGCACTCTATTCGGATTCGTGTGGAGCAAACTCTTGGTTTAGACCCTGAGGAAGAGTCCTGCCATGAGTTGGGTAAGGTGAGCTCTAACTCACTCTTAAGTTTTTGTTCTTTAAAAGTAATAACTATTGATCATGGAGTGATCTGCTTGGGTTCTGTTCAGCTGTGTGGTTGATTCTTGGATCTGCATCTGAATTGGTAGCTCTGTGATGTTGTAAGGTTCTACTATGAGTTGGTGATTAGTTTGGTTAGCTAGTGTCTGGTCAGGCTAAGCATTCGGTTAAAACCGAACCGAATTAACAAAATCGAACCGAACCGATTTTTTTCGATCAAACCGAACTGACCGAATTAAAAAAAATCGAACAAACCGAACCGAAATTTTATCGATTAATTCGGTTTTTAACCGAATTATCCAAAACAAAGAGTTTTAAAAATAAAATTCAGTTTGTTTTAAATAAAAACCAATTTTTTTAAAATAAAAAATTAATTTTGGGTTAAAAATTCGGTTAATTCGGTCTATTCGGTTTAACTGAATAGGATAGTTGAAAACTGAAACCGAACCGAAATTTAAAATTTGGTTATTTTGTTCGGTTTAATCGAATTTTTGCTCACCCCTAGTGTCTGGTGGCAGCGTGTGAGGAGTTGGCTTAGTTTTGTTTAGTTGATTGCTTTCGATCAGGGTTGGGAAGGTGAAGATTGATATTGGTTTTGAGTTGGATGTGTAGAGAAGTTGATATGTTAAGATCTTGGTTGGTTTTGTTTGTTTTAGATTCTATGATGTTGTGTAGTCTAATCTAGAATAATTGGAAAGAGTTTAGTCTTCGTTGAAAACTGAGCTAGTCTAAATACGAAGAAATGATTCCCAACTAATCATTTAATTGCGAGGTTAATTAAATGATTCTGATATTGTAATTATACCTAAGATTTAACCGAATCTTAATTACGTGTGGTAAGTAAGAATCTTCCATTTAATTAGAGGAAATTAAATGGAAAGGGAATGGTTAGGTTAACCCTAGTATAACTTAAGGATTAATTAGCCAGTTATTACCTTCTTGTAATAGCTAATTAAAATGTATCCTCTATACAGAGACTTGACTTGGATTTATTATTGTTGACCATTGGCGGGTGATTCTCTTCTCATTTGAAACGAACTTTTTCTATTTGGAAACGAGTACTTCTTGTTTGTATCTGTAGTTCTACTTTATCTTTATGCATGACTATTTATTATTTATACAGTAGGCTATTATTTACCTTTATCTACTACCGTCTGTTATCCTGCTTGATACTTATGCTTGATCTTGGATATGATCTAGATTTCCTTCTATACAGTCTCGTTTATTTGTTATCTGATTCTGTATAGCATCAATATGAGCATGAGTATGTAGATATAGGATAACATGTCACTGTATGGTTGCATTGATTGATTATAGTTATACTTGCATGTGTATCTAGATATATGATGATTGGGTTATGATACATGTTTACGACCTGTGTATGCTAGGTTGAGTTATGTGTCGATAACCTGGTAAAGGTTACATGTGTTAGAGTCATGCACCATCCCTGCATTGTTGCATGCCCGAGATTAGCGACTCCCTTGTGGTTGAGTCTATCGTCTTCTGGCACATGATATGCACACACGACCACTCATGGGTTAGTGGATACTATTGGGTGTGTGCTTTTGCTCTGTACTGCTCTGCTCGACCGCTCATGGGTAGTGGTTTCGGAGCGTGGTAGTAGGCATGGATCCCTTCTCTTCCAATAGACCAGAGAAGATGAGAGAGATGTCTCTCCCATATACATATGAGGCGGAGTGTTTACTCCACTAGCATCCTGTCCACTTGGTCACTCAGGAGCAGTGATGGCAGAGTGCGGACAGTGTCACAACTCTACCCACTCGACTGATACATTATTGCATGTCTCGGTGGCTTGACTGACGTCAGGGGTGACCATGTCATTGCATCATGTGCATATGATGTATTGTGCATTTGATTGTGATTGATTCATTTATTTGTTGCATATGTTTGTTATGCACATACAGGATATACCATTTGTGTGGTTTGATGACTCTGCACTTTCTTGTATGATACGAGTCCTTTTTATGATCAGGATAGGCTGACTACTGGTATGTACATTCCGTTGTTACTTTCAGTTATGCATATTTTGATATACCTGTGAGACTGTATCTTGTTGTTTTCATATAGTTTATTCAGCTACTTTTTCTGCCATGAATATCTTTCTCTATATCTGCAGAGTCCACTTGGACTCACCATCCGCCACAATATTTTTGTTTTCAGGTTGATAGGTCTGGAGGAGCCCAGTTGTCAGTCCCGGGTCCCCACGACTCCATTTGTTGGGTCATTCCGCGCATGTTGCTTTATTTATAGCATTGTCATTGGTGTTGTATTCATTTCTATATTGTAGACTTGTATTTTGATTCATTCATGCGATGTTATATTTTTGAGTCCTTTGTTGGACTTTGTGTCGTTGTTTTGCTGCACGTTTGCCCCGAGGGCAACTCAGATGAGTTTTATAGTTTACAGTTGAGGCCTGAGGCCAATTTATGAACTGCGTGTGTTGTATGTATGAGTAAATTATCCGTTAGATAGGAGAGATATTGTCCGATTTTATATTAAATCAGCGACTCTATTGGTCTCGGGGCGCGACGTGTTCTGTATGATATCTTTATGGATTTATTTGTAGACTTTATCTAAAATACTTCATATTAATAGAGATATTCTATATTTTATAAATTAATAATTTTTTTCATATATTTTCGATGTGTGACCATGACGGATCTAGAATTTTAGATTTGAGAGATCGTATAACGAAAATAATTATTAAGTATAATAATAACTTCCTCAATCTTTCAAGATGCATAAGTGATATTTAGTTGAAATATATAAAATAGAGAAAATGAAAATAATTAAAATTTAATTCTGATAAAGATTTAAATTCTAGATATGTAATTAAAAAAAATCAAATTTACTATTAGACCAATGATAAACATTAGTTTTAACGGGGTCAAATAATATATATACTAATAAAATAAAAATTTCTATACTATAATAATAACAAAATTATATATATAATGAAAAATGATATGCAGTATGAATTTATAGCATGAAACCCAACATGAATGACGTGGCGCTATAATTATAGCGATCCCCGACGGGTTCACTATGCCCCCCAGGGTATAGTTTGGTTCGGAGCGGCGGCCAGGAGTCGTCGTTGGTGTCCAAGTGGCAATCGGATGCGTATATAAAAAGCGCCACGTCATTTATGTTGGGTTTTATGCTACAAATTCATGTTGCATATCATTGTTCATATATAATAATGCTATTAATCCTAATATTCTCACCCGTGTCCTGAAAACGTGACTGAACTACTTTTCTCATACACCCATCCATTCCCCTTTTGTATAAAAAAAGCTTAGTCTAGGTCGGATCATCGAGTGGCAACTCCGCGTTTATGTTTGCGGTCCTACCCTGATTTCGGCATGGAGGACCTATGTGGGTCTGTGTTAACTGAGTCTTGTGCGTGTCATGTGGTCCATGCTGCCTCCGCCGCATTATTACAATGAAGTTCCTTCTTTAAAAAAAAAAAAATGAAGTTCCTTCTTTACAATGAAGTTCCTTCTTTGTTTTTAGAAGAGAAGGAACAGATAATGGAAGTCATTTTTTAGGGGAGAATAAATTGGGAGAAACAGCCTCACTAGTGATTGCACTGAGTTGCTCGTTGACTTGGCAGTCAATCGATATACAATGACGGCTGTGAATCTAGAGTTAGATTCTGTTTGGAAGATGAAAATTGACCTGGAACGGGAATCAAAATGGAAGTTTGATGCAAGGTGAGACATTGAGGTCGTGGCTGACCCTGTCATATCATGGAGATGGAGGTAATGGAGTTGGTGAGCTATCTTGGTCAGTTCTACGTGGCGAATTCGATAGTTTGCTTCCAAAAATCTACATTGAATTTAAATATAATATTTCATAATTCAGATTAAGAATTAGTATTTGTTAATTTTTTTAACTTATCCATATTAAGTCGTTAATGTGGTAGCTTTATGCCGACTTAATAAAAGATTAACTGTGTGATTGTTTTGATGATTAATGGACAGGACTTGGGATTGATGGGAGACTTAATAATGTTTAATTTAACTTCATATAAAATTATTTTATAATTTTTTAAATAAAAATCTGTTATTTATGATGCTTTTGATATATAAAAAAATATATATTTCCGACCTGCCGGATTCGAACCAGCGACCTAAGGATGATCTGCGACAACTACAGTCCTCCGCTCTACCAACTGAGCTAAGATCGGAATCGATGTTTATGCCAATAAAATATAATGTTAATGTAAATCCCAATAAAATATGCATGCCTTTTTGACTTTTAAAGTGCAGAAATCAGAGTTAATTCACAACATATTAGTAAATCCAACAAGCCCACAAACTCGATTACGAGCCCACAACCTGTGCAGTTCTAATACGATTACAAATTAGAGGAGAATGTGATGAGGAACAGATACAATGAAGTATACAATAATCACTTGTATGAACTTACAAAATACAATGGAGCAGGAATGGCACATCTGATGTTCAACTAAAGGATGTATAAGCTTGTACTAGCATTTTGCTGCACCACGATGATTCAGAAATGAACTTTGAGGAGTGCTGTGTTTTATTCTCCCTGGTTGTTGCCTCTCTGCTTTCTCAAACTTAAGCTTCATGTCTTCATTCCGTAGGGTTTGCAGTCAGACAGTCCGACTGGTGGACATTTTTCTGCCATGTAGCATGTTGCACCAATGTAACATCAATGATCCAGTAATGACTTTTTAGAATTTCTTTCTGCTCTTTCATGTTTGTTTTACATCTCTGCTTTCTCAAGCTTAAGCTTCACGTCTCCATTTCTTAGGGTTTGCAATCCAACTGGTGGACATATGTTTGTTGAATAAGCAGGGCTTGACGTCCTTGTCAGAGGTATCTCCACAGTAGCAGCTTGATCTGTACTTTTCTTCTGCAACACATCGGATCAGCTTTACTTCCAAAATTCATAATGTAGAAATGAAATATATGTCATCATAATCTACTAAAGATTCAGTTGGGTAGTAACATATTTGAACTCTTGGCTACTTGTAAAATCAATTTTAAACTGGGTGACATTAGCAAACAGTCTTCTGTTTTGAGCTAAGGGCGCCTCAGCTCCGAGGTGCCTCCATAATTGAAATTTCATCCTTGAATTATATTTACTCTAGGGTGCCTCCTACCACCCAAGACGCCTCCAGTGCCTCACTCAGGGCACCCTCCTTCACTTGAGGTGCCTAGAATACTATTATTTTGAATTTGATTTTTAGCTTCAAGCTCTTGCAAAACATGCTAGTTTAGATAACGAAAATGATCTACAAAACAGAGTTAACATAAATACATATTATGAATTATATCATGTCTAATTAAGATCAAGATCTAGTTTTGATCTCAACTTAGATTTCTAAGTTGGATTTAAGTTGGATTAGTACCTACAGTCTCACTGTGACTTATCCTCACTAGATTTCTCTCCTCCAGTTGTTTACCTAACTTACCATTTACAAAATCACTTGACTCCTGTTCTCCTGACCCACCAGGTTTTTCTGCCAAATGTCCCATCTTGACTTCAACCAGTTGTTTAGTCCTGCTGACCCAACTGAATTTTCTGTTAAATATCTAGTCCTCTCTGACGTATTTGGGCTTCCTGTTAATTATCTAATTCTCCTGACCTAACTAGACTTCAGCCCGATGTTTAGTCCTCTAGATTCGTCAAATCTTTTAACCTGTACATAACACATTAGATCATAACAGAACTTAATTTTGAACTTTTGAGAACATCAAAATATGGGCTTGATTTCGATGCTCCCTACACCAACAAAAATAGTCGAAAATGACTTTTACAATCAACCCCTTGCTTGCTTGATCTCTTGTTATTTGGAAATGCCTTTTATTGACTCAAAAATGCACTAGCACTTCGCTTTAAAATCTCCAACAACGGGCAACTTGAAATCTCTATAATACCCCCTTTTCTAGGATTGCTTTCGGACTGGAAAATGTTTACAATCGATTGGCCTTACTCCCAATCAATTGCCACACAGGATACAACCATTCAAACCTGTAGAACGACTCTTTTTAACTTGACCAATCAATTTGTGAGTCATACCAATCGATTACCAACTCCCAATTAATTGAATGAATCAATTCCGAAGCCTTCTGTCCATGCGAAAAGACAATCCCAATCGATTAGCCTAACTAATTGACCATGTTAAATTGATTCAGCAACATTCTGTTTTCTCGCGAAAACCTTGCCGATCAATTATCACAATTGATTGACCAATCGATTCCGAACCCTACTTTGCTCTCGAGAAAACATAGTCAATCGATTGCTTTGGGTCAATCGATTACTCTAATTGATTACCCAACACTAAACTCGGAATCCGAGTTGAGGGTTTACTAATCGATTGTCACCTCTCGCCAATCGATTGGTAACCCTAAATTCAACATTTTCACCACTGAATTCGCGTCTTGTCGGATATTTGGTTGACCTTGACCTACCAGTACTTCCTCTGCTCAACATCCAATTATCCGTGACCTATTGAGACTTCTCATTACCCATCATTCAGTCATCCGTGACCAGCTAGGACTTGTTCACCAAGTGCCCGGTCCTCCTTGATCCACTTGGATTTTCTCACCAAGTGTTCGATCAACCTTTGACTCACTTTGACTTTCTCACCAAGTGACTGGTTAACCTTTGACCCACTTGAACTTTCCCCCTTGTTAATCTTCTTGTTGGACTTTCAATCACCAAATATCCGGTCCGACCCACTTGGACTTTTCCATTTCCAACCTTCTCGTTGGACTTCCGATCACCAAGTGTTCGGTCAACCTTTGACCCACTTGGACCTTCCTCTTACCAACCTTCCTGTTGGATTTTCAATTATCAAGTATCCGACCAACGTTTGACCCACTTGGACATTTTTCTTGCCAACCTTTTCATTGAACTTCCGATCATTAAGTATCCGGTCAACCTTTGACCCGTCCACTTGGACTTTTCTCTTGCCAATCTTCCCATTGGACTTTTTGTTGGGACCGGGTGCATGTTGACAAGGATACGGGTTCGTAAAATTTTAAATTTTTACGTGCAGCGGAAGAATTAGCATAAAATAATTTCTTAAATTATTTTAATCACGTATCTAGCATGCAACCTTATGATGTGTGGACATGATCA
The DNA here is from genome assembly GCA_024364735.1 of Boesenbergia rotunda. Taxonomy (NCBI): domain Eukaryota; kingdom Viridiplantae; phylum Streptophyta; class Magnoliopsida; order Zingiberales; family Zingiberaceae; genus Boesenbergia; species Boesenbergia rotunda. The sequence continues at coordinate 91,504 of JAGFNQ010000182.1, forward strand.
TAAATTAAAACTTTGCGAAAAAGTAAACTAATTTACATAGTACCTCGCGTAACTCGAAGTAAGAGACGAGATCCAACCGTAGCGTCCCTTGGAAGCTCCGCCTCTATTCGCGTCCACGCCGAGTTCTCTTCGGGATGACTTCGCAAAGCCACGAGTTTTGTGCCGACGAGAACTACTAGATTCTCTAAAGGCACAACTAGAAGATCAAGAGAGAAGAAAGGAAACTAACCACCAAGAGACGGAATCTAAATTCCGAGAAGGAAGGAGATGTGATCCGCTTGTTCTTCTCCGAGGTCCTCTTGGTGGATGAAGCTCACGCCCACCTTGGGAGTTGCGCCGGCCCTAGGGGAGGAGAGAGAGCCGGCCCTAGAGAGAGAGGGGCGCCGGCCCTAGAGAGAGAGAGGCGTGTAGAGAGAGAGAGAGAGCAACTAATCTCTTGATTAATTGATTAGGAATTCAAGGCTTGCCTTTGGTTCCTTATATAGTTGCTTCTCCCTTGCCAAGTCTCTCTCTTAACGGAATTAACGGAATTAATTTTCATAAGAAATTTATCTTATAATCTTTCTTATGAATAATTCCGTTATGCCTAGTTTTATTATAACTAACTTTATAATAAAACAAATACTTCTCTCCTTTAATTATGGAATAAATTTTATAAGAAATTTATAAACTTTCTTATTATGAAAAAATCAATTCATAATTGATTTTATAAAATTAAAATAAACCATTCCATGGATCATTTTAATTTCCATAAAAAGAATAAATTTCTATAAATTTCTTTATACAAATTTATTTATCCATAATTTATAAAACAAATTGCGGTAGATTTATTTTATTAATTAAACCAAATAAATTGGTTTCTTCCCCTTGTTGTGGCCGGCCAAACCAAAGGGGGTTAATACCCTCTTTGGCCGGCCAAACCGAGCCGAACCGATCGAGAATTAAACTCATTTAATTCGCCCAATAAGCCTTCAAAAGACTTAGCCATTTTAAGTTTCCGTTGCGCCTCTGATTAACTCAGATTCGACTTATTTCTCTTGATTGGAAAATCCAATTTTCAACTCGTTTTAAATCCCTCGGATTACTCGTAGTGCGTGTGACTAAATAGGCTTTCGATTTATGTTGGCCGTCTATAATTAACCAATTATAGAACGGTCATGAGTGGCACCTAGTAGTACATCATGACCCCCAATTAATCGAAAGATCAACGGTTTGACCTCAAAAGTAATTCCGAAACTCTTCAGCAGCTCTAATGAATCGTGCCACATTCCCTTCACCATCATATACCCACTTGGTTCAGGACACGGTCTATTTGTGTCAGTCCCCACTAGGCTGACTATGTCACACCTAGCCCAAGTAGTGTCTTTCTCGTCCTTTGGATTTCTAATTACTCTCATGTATTTAAGAGACTCGCACTCTAAACATGATATGCTCTGGCCAGAGGCTTTGAGTAACAATCCGACGATAGGCCTGGGTATACATCTCCTCGCAAGGAGTGGTGAATCCTTTGTAGGCTGCTCAAACATCTTCGGGCACTTCGGCTTATACCCAATCATCCTGGGTCCACACCTCCTAGGAGATGCTTGCTTAAGATGTTAAAGTATAAGTCTCCATGACCAAGATGACTTGAACACCGCAAGTTAAAGGAACATCGCACTTAAGCTGCAGTAAGAACTTCATTGACATATCTATATAGATTACCATATGAAGTTTTACAGCTAGTCACTCCAATGAACTAGTTCCCTTAACTAGCATCCATGTTTATCTCCGGACATCCCAATGTCACCAGCTAGTGAGAATCAGCTGATTAGAGAATAACCCATGCTAGTCTCAACAGAATTGATAATGTCCGTTTTTATCATTTCATCGACTAGGGATATTTTCAATACTTCACAATTGCACATTTAGAGATAATCACTAGTTGTGATCCCATCACAAATCCTCTTATGCTGTGAATTGTATTGCGGACATTCAGTAGATGAGTTTAAGATCCCAATCAAATACACAAACATGTATACTCAAATAGTGAATTATCATTTATTAAAATGAATATTTACAATCATAAGACGATTGCCTTATGACACTTCTCTCATATCACTAACACTTTTTCCTTGCCAGCTTCCCATTCGACGTTTTCCTTGATAACTTCCCGTCAGACTTTCTACGTCATCAAGTATCTGGTCAACCTTAGAATGCTTGACTTTCCTCTCACATATTGATCAAATATCTAAACCCAAGCTTGAGTCAATCCAAACTTGGTCAACCTAGTTAACCATGATCCGAGGTTGATTACACCAACAAGGAGATCAAGGTGTTTGAAAGCAATGAGTCCCCACCATGATTCAAAAGGAGTTGGGGAAGAGTTGGTTAAGAGAGATTTTGAAGAAGGAAATAATATGGGTATAGATAGAAGGGATAGGAAGACGAAGTCCTTCAAACTAACCAACAAAGAAAGTGACAGTACCAGAAGGGGGTTGAGGGGGCGGTCGGAGGATTTAGAAAGCATCAATTTGGTTCCTTCGGTGATGTACTCATCGATGTGGGCAACAAAGAAATGAGTCAAATTTAGTGTTTCGATGGATTGGAGACGTGATAAGGGGTTTTTGATTTTCAGACGAGGAGGCCATGAGAACAAGGAATATGAAGAAAGAAACAAATATTTACTAGGTGAGGAAGAAGAGCAATTGTTGAGGAGGAAGTGAGGGTTGGGGGTTGGCCAAAAGGTGTAAGAAAAGAAAAGTTAGGGTTCGACCATTTGAAGGAAGAAGAAGATGAGTGCGCAGGGAAGGGTAAATTGTACTCGTGGATCTCAAGCTTATTGAAGGGTAGAGAATTATAATCGAGGAGGCACAAATAATAAGGCAAGTAGCAGCATGATCGAATTCTCATGCATAAGTAGGGTCTGATAACTGCGCGGTCGTTCTAATTGTAGTTGGATACTGAAGTCGGGCACAACTACGTTTGCTAATCATGCAATCATTTAAATTATGATCATGGCATGTATGGGTATGTTGGAAACTCCACGGTTAAGATTCTATAATCGTACTCGTTTGTAACACTGTCACATCGTCTGATTGGCACAACGCCCTATCATTCCGACCCCACATTGTGACAGAATGATAAACTACAGTACCGGACAATCACCTAGCAAAGGGAGTACTTTTCCCCAAGAGCACACGTTCGTTGAGATTCAACCCAAGCTTTATGTGGCAATGCCTTTGCTAGCTACCAGCCCGGATAGCCCATGGGGGCATGATGGGCATCTCAGGAAGTCACATAAAGAAGTGGGCTTGATACATGAGTTTATACGAGGTAGGAACCAGAGGGTGCTCGGGAATCGTAGTCGGAGTCATGCAATGCTCGAGAAGTGGGGTCGGGGTCATACAATGCTCAGGAATCAAATTCGAAGTCGTATAGTACTTGGGAATCAGATTCGAAGTCATAAGTGCTCGGGAATTGGAGGTAGACCCAAAAGGTGATTGGGAATTAGGTTTGGGACCAAATGACACTCGACTTTAGAGACCAACGCTTGATAAATGACCGAGGGTCAAAGAGCTCGGGAATCAGATTCGAAGTCGTGTAGTACTCGGGAATCATATTCGGAGTCATATGTGCTTAGGAATCGGAGGTAGAACCAAAAGGTGCTTGGGAATTAGGTTTGGAGCCAAATGACACTCGACTTTAGAAACCAACGCTCAATAATTGGCCTAGGGTCAAATAGCTCACGATGTCAAAAGTATATATACGGGGAGGTAGCGAAGCTTTGAAAGGAGGCCAATTGCAATAACAATAACAAATAATAACTAGCGTTAATATTCATTAACAATAGAGAGTTACCAAGAGAAGAGATCGCGAGGCCGTTGCGAAACGGAAAAGTAATAATGGTCGGCAACCATTGTGATAGAAGAATATTAATGTCGTTATAAGACACAACTATAAAAGAAAATTGTTGATCTAGAGAGGTGGTATGCTAACTCTCATACACTCATCTCTTTCACTACATTATTTTCTACTCTGAACATCTCATTTAAGCATCGGAGGAGCCTTGCCCTAGGGCAAGACTGATGGCCTCTCTGACTACGTGTTGATTTTGGGCAGGAAATCATTCGACTCGATACGAAGAATACAACGAGCGCTTGGCCATTAATGTCCAAGAAGTATTGAAGGCCAAAAAGTACCTGTTGGACATTCGAATATAATTCTGCCATATCAACATCTTTCTGGTAATAATAGACCCTCTAGGATGAGGACAAGCCCGAAGTGCAGGCAAGATAAAACTTAAACAAATCTAAAGAATAATTAACTTGGTGTATGATACTGTTAATTGTTGGCTCCATATCCTATATACACTGAAAATGGAAGAAGAAGAAAAAGGTACATTCAAAGAAAGAAAAATAATAATAATTAAACAGATAACAGTCATTGCAACATTGTGACATGACTTTAAAAGCAACATCCTAATTACATGACGCAACCATAGCAGTAAAATTTAATACAACACCTCTACCAGATTTTGCATGGAAAAACATGCTTACCTTTCATCTGACCATGGGTAACTAGCTTAAGGAGATAGTCTCTGAACTTTGTTAGTACACCTTTCTCTTGCTCTACACAGCCTCTGATGTACTTCGGTTGTTTGAGGAGGTTGGATCTACAGCAACAGCTTGAGAGGCCATAAAAATCATGTCTTTCTCATTGCACATTAGCACCAAAGTTCCAGGAGACACTGGCTTTCCTCCTTTCTCTCTTTCCCCACATTCTGACCTAGATTCTTCTTTGTCAAGTGGAATTCCACTTGAACACTCATTAGCCGAGGTTCTAGGTATATCTAAATCTTTATGACTCTGATCTCTAGTACTGCGGGTTGTTTGAGGAGCTTGGATCTACAGCAACAGCTTGAGAGGCCATAAAAATCATGTCTTTCTCATTGCACATTAGCACCAAAGTTCCAGGAGACACTGGCTTTCCTCCTTTCTCTCTTTCCCCACATTCTGACCTAGATTCTTCTTTGTCAAGTGGAATTCCACTTGAACACTCATTAGCCGAGGTTCTAGGTATATCTAAATCTTTATGACTCTGATCTCTAGTACTGCGGAGAACATTCAACATGGCCTTCCAGCACGGATGACTCCTCAATTTGTCTATTTGAACAAGTAATTGGCAAGTGAATATGTGAAAATATAAATCCAACGAAAACTCGTATCAATGTGACAAAATGATGTGAACAAAGCCTTGCCACTTGTGATAAACTTTTCTTAGTCACTAGTATGTTTACATTTTTTTTCCTGACAATTTGAATGTTTCAATTGACTATGGATCGGGATAACACCTATTTAATTTTATTACTACTGATAACCACCCACATCAACTTTTGTTTGCTATTCACTTCCAATGATACCCGCTCGGCGAAATTGCCTGAACTAGCACAGGACTATTACATAATGAAAAAATCAACTTCGTCTCGACTTTGCTATCTCAGTTAAGACACTTATAATTTTATGTTAACATAAGACAATTGATTGTCAAAATGATCGATGGGGGGTTTCCCATCAATTTCTGCTCTCTTTGGTTTAACTCAATCACTAGATAAGCCATTGTTAACACTGTGAAATGGAGGTAGAGACTAAGTCGGACGAATACAAGATTTAATGTAATATTAGATGGGGAAAGCTTGAATCTTAATTTCACCAAAACATATGGTATGAAGAGGGGATTCTCTGCCAATTGTCCTTCAATATATCTAAGTACAAAATTGTCCTTTAAGCCAAATCTGGAATTCCTTATGATAAAATAACTACCCAATTAAGGTTTCACTATTAGCTGAATAAGTACATGATATAATTGTGATGAGATTTATGGTTACTCTATTTTCAGACCAATTTTTATGTTAAAGAATGCAAAAGTCAAAAGAATCAAGAAACGTAGAGGTGTCAAAAATGAATACGACCCGACCTGAGTCTATCCGAAAAAAATCAAGTTCAGATTGAAAATTTTCGAATTCGGGTTGGAGGGTTTTAGGTTGAAAATGTTCGGGTCAAGTTCAGGTTGACCCGAACTGACCCGAATTTAGGGTATAGTGGATTTTTGAGGTTAAATCAAATTTTATTTTAAAAATTAAGATATTTTTATATATATTAATATCAATGTCAGTATAATAATGATGGAGTATCAAGATAAAAATGAATAATTATATGAAAAATTATTAAAAAAGTTATTTTGAATTGATTTTTTCAGGTTATTCGGGTCGGGTTTAGGTTGGTCGGGTTTATGAACTTTAGGTTGAATTCGGGTTTGGATCGTGTTCGGGTTGGGAATTTAAAAAAAAACTGATAGAACCCGAATCCGTCTCGACCTACCCGAATTGACATCCCTAAACAGAGACAAACATCTAGATAACACATGGAGCGAAACATTTTTTTTAAGTCTAAAAAATAAAAATTTTAAATGCTGATTTAATTTCCCTGTAAATAACACATTAACACATTGCATAGCCAAATTATTTAGGAATTGTTAGCATTATGAAAGACAAATATGCTTGCATTGACGGTCCACTTAATTCTTTTTAGATAGGTCTAGTTGTATCCTATGCAATTCAAATTTTGCAGGAAATACTACTACACTAGATGATTATTTGTTTCCTTTTATCTACTTGCACTGTATAGGCATACCAGCAACAGGTTTGGCAACATCTCTAGACACCATCACCAAAAGTTTGCAGAGATGCCTAACATGTTCTGTTCGTAGTGTGTCTGCTAGAAGAGATATGCCATATCAAATAAAGGTTAGATCTCAAACATTTCTGAAAAAGATCATGTATCCAAAACACATAAAGACAACATTTTAAATATCAGAATTTATATATACCTATAAATGACCTTAGTAGATGCCACTGGAACAGTATGAGTAGAACTAGCTGCAGGAATGGGAGTAGAAGTCGACACTTGTACAGGAGTCTTAGACTGATAAAAAGTGTCTAGCCTCAGTAACATAAATCATAAAGATTGTTTTTAAAATATCAGATGATCCAACATACAAGTTTATCAGGCATGCTATGGACAAATAAAAGTGTGATAGTAACAAGTTTCATTTGTTCAAAGCTTCGAAAATGAAGAAACGGAAGTTAGCACATCCCATGGAACAAAGAAAATGAAATATGAAACTAATAAGAGCCCCCTACACGATGAGTATCAGAACTGTCCATGGCGAACCAATATGTAACAAAATCTCCATGTAATATTGGAATACCAGAAAATTACCTGTGTAAAATTTTTGGTGGATTCACCATTTACAGATGTGCATGAGAACACATCTGTAAATGGTGCGAGTACAAGATAATGAGAGGAGATTTTTTTTTTTCCCGAGGAAGGGGAAAAGGCAATAGGTGGTTTGGAGGAGTACAAAATATCCTTTCGAGGAAGGTGCCTGCAATAGATGAGGTGAGTGTTGGGTAGTCCAATGGGGTACGTGCTAAAACACATTTCACAAATGTACAGTGAAGAATAAAAATAATAAACTAATTTATTACAACACATGCACTACACGCATACAGGATACAATATGCCAGACATAATCGTATAATAAAATTTTATGACAATTTAATTATATACCGAACCTTGTAGAGAGTGTTTCCTAGCCTGATAAGACTAGCCTCTATCGGAATCAATGAGCAAGCTTGATGAAGCTTGTCTCTACTCGTATGCACGCCAAGTTTTCATCGAGATGACTTCACAAAGCCCGAGTGGGGGTCTCCGCTTTGGTACTAGCCGAAGTGGGGAGACGGAATGATCCGAGAGAGGATCTCACCAACGGTTCGATATCTAGCGGCGTTAGTAACCCGACGGTACCAAACGGGGAGGACTTCCCACTCACTTCGATGCCCGGCGGAATTAGCAATTTGACGGTACAAAACGAGGTGGCAGTGCCTAATAGTGGAAGCGTCAATTGGTGACAGTGTCGATCCATGACAGCGCAGAACAGTAGTGGCGCCAATAGATATTAGCATCGAGCAACGGTGATGCCGATAGATATCAGCATCGAACAACGATGACACCGATATCAGCGAACATAATGATTATGTTTTTTCCAAGAGAGTTGTCACTATTTTTCTCCTCTCAAGATCTATTTATAAATCTCCTAACGGGTTTCATTAGTGAATCTAAACCCGTTACCGCTAACTTAAAGTCCAAACCATTAGCCTTAAGTTTGGTTCAAGACCAAATAATATTGGTTCAATAATCAAACCTCTTTTAATTAAAACCAAACTAATTTAGTTCATAATTAAACCAAAGAAAGTCCAACTCATTTTCAAAAGATATGGCTCATCCGCGCTTCCATTCCGACAAATATATTTCCATATTTACCCTTCATCTGGTCCAACTAGACTTAGTCATTCTCGATCAAACTCATTTTATATCTCTACGATTAACTCGTAGTTTGTGTGACCTCATAGATTCTTGATTTATATTGGTCGTACATAATTAAGCTTTAATTATAGATCAATCATGAGTAACACCTAGTAGTGCATTATGATCTCCAATTAATCGAAAAATCATAGTTGATTCAAGACATGGTCTATGTATACGTCTCCACTAGGCCGACTACGTCACACCTAGCTTAAGTAAAACTTCCTCGTCTTGTGGATTCAAATTACTCCGACATATGCCAAAAACTTTGAGTAACAAGCCTAACAAGTGGTCATAAGGTATACGTCTCCCTTTTACAAAGAGCGGTAAATTCTCCGTGGACTATTCAAACACCTTCGAGTACTTCAACTTATACTTAATCATCCCAAATCCACACCTCAAAGGAGATCTTTTCTTAAGCCATGGATTCTCTGCCATTTTTGTTGGGGTTGCAAGGTTGCAAACATAGTCTCACATTTAAAACACATAGAAAAGATCATAGGCTTATAAGGAATAATGATATTTCCATTGGTATGAGGCCTTTTGGGAGACCCCAAGAGCAAAACCATGAGGGCTTAGGTCCAAAGTGGACAATATCATATCATTGTGGAGATATATAAATTCCTTTTGGTTCTAATAATTTTTTTAATAATAAATTAACGGATTAAACTAAATTCGGATTATCAAATTCTAACCATTCTCTTATGACATCATACATCCCTCAAATATAACAGGGAGGTCAAGACACATCCAAGGAATAAATAAACAGGTCTAAGTAGTGGTTGAATTTGACTGTGATTTTACTCATACCGTAAGATTATGCATATCGTCCTTATACTTTCTCATGAATATTTGGGTTCTCTAAATGAAGGCTCCAACCATTAGTGGTTGTGATATCATATTGCTGTAGCCACCAGTTTAAGTACAACTTGTGAGGCTAACTAGTGTCCTTGGAGAGAAGAGAACACCTATATTTGGATGCAAGGATAAAGGAAAAGAGAGAATAAAGGCAAAATGGAACTATTTGATATAAACTTGACTGATATGCATTGATCCATGTATATGACCAACTTTTATAACTTGGGCTAATCCAATAAACTTAATCTACAAGACAATTTTCTTTAGGCCACTTTATCCATAGCGGACTGAATCCATGCTAATTATAATAATTGAAAATACAACTAAGACTAAATATAATTACTTATTTTCTTTAATGTTGTCATGGAGCTCAATTGAAATGGTAAATAAGCATATGACATCTCTTGTTTCTATTCCATCATATTTGTAATTAATTGAACATTTGGAATGAGTCTATAACCAAGTCTCTGATCCACTGTTTCAGCAATTCTGAGAAATGCAATAAAATTGAATACAACATTTGAGTTACAAAGTGATGGACAAGCAATGGATGTTGCCTAGAGTGTGCTAGTATAGCACAGTTTCCTTTTTTTTTTTCTCATTTTTGATTGAAGAGCACCTTGCACAGTTTGTCTTTCTTTAAGTCAAATGACTAATCACAAATGGAGCTCTCACTTATACATACAATTCAATTTATATAGCTTAACTGAAATAACTGCAAATCTTGTACTTAGCCTACTATCTCGAAGTGTCTGTGTACTACTGCCAATCTTAGGCCTAAAAGCATTAGGATTGCGTTCTGGGGTAGCTTCAACAGCCACATGCCTAACAGTTTCATTGTCAACATTGTTACAACAATTTGTACAGTTGCATCCATCGCAATAAACTCCAGCTGCGAAACACTCGCAATACCTACAATGAACAAATGAACAACAAAGGACAATGAGAGTTTGGCAACGGGGTAAAGGATAACTTTATGATCCATCAATTAATAGCCATGCTGATTTATATTATAAGAAAAACATAATATGGATCCTTCAAACTACTATATTTTTCATATTTCTGCATCTGAACCTTGCAGTCATTTAAGTGACAACTAAAGGGTTCCAGAACAACTTGATGGAACAAGTGATATAGCCAAGAAAAATTATATCTGATAACTAATTAATATTCATGTGTGTCTGACATGTGAAAGGTCAAACATAGTTTCCATGCTATTAAACAATCAGCGGCAAGGTTGCATATTTCTATTAGCTGATAATAGCAGGTGCATGAAGCAGATCCAGTGAATGATTTGTTAAGTACTTTAGGTTGTCCTCTTGAGGACGAGGAAAAAGATAAAATATTGAAGGCATATGGCATTTATCATCTATGTATGTTGAGGACTACGGATGACCTTCATGAAATAATACTGCTTACCAAGAATTAGCAGCCTACAAGTAATAGATCTTAAATGAAAAGTTATCGCATAATATTATAACAGCCTAGACCCAAAATATGACCTGGGTTAATGTAATTTTACATAGATTGCAATAGAGGATGAGATTCATCTGACTGACCACAAGTAGTTTGGACACAAATTCTTATGTTGGCCTCCAATCTGAGTATCAGATAAGTTGAAACGCTTCATAACAAATTGCACTTGCAGCTTCAAGCATTTTGAGTTTTTGCAGTTGCAGTTCTTCTTTCTTGTTGGTGTACCATCTTTTGCATCGTATGCTGGTCGTGAATCTTGTGACCATGACTTAGGTGATTCTGGCTTGCTGAAGAGGTTCACAATAAGATATTAAGCCATTTTTGCAAGTTTTAAATATAATAAATGCATACATCAGGTAAGGATAAAGCTCCAAGTCAACACCAACAAGCATCATCATAAAAATGGTATTAAGTACCAAGTGTTCGTGTAAATGTAAAATTCCATAGCAAAAAGATCATTGTCATTTTTGTTGTCAGACTATCTGGAAACTAAATTCTTGCAATTGAGAAAACCTTGTTATTGAGGGGAAAAAAGGTTAACAGCATACAGAAGATTAAGCAATGAAAACTACGACTCATAACAATGAGAATACTAAAAGGAAAGCTGAGTTGAATTAAGTGAAGCACTTAAGGTCCTAAAGCCTAAACCTTATGAAGATTCCTTGTGGAAGAATGCTCAGAAATTAAACTATTCCAACAAATCTCAAAAAGGCGCGGTTGCAAAGGTCTCCTATGCAACTATTTGAAATCTCTTCCTTTTTTCTCAGTAGAATAAAGCTATCCGTTTTATACGTGATTCTACCAAAATTTGAATATGAAGAAAAGGAAGGAACTTCTCGGATCACTTTTCCAACTAGATACAGAATTCAAAAGAAAAAACAAAGTCAAAAGGTCTTCTGTGATAGAAGCATCGAAGCAAGAAAAAACCTAGACAGTACGGACATCTTCAGAATTGGTTAGCTCTCAAACCTAACCTAAAATTTGAAAGAAAAAAATGTCCAATCAACGAAAAAGGACGGAGTAAAATGAAATTGACTCTCGCGTCAAAAGAAATAGAAGAAATTAATGGCAGCGACGTGGGGAGAGAAGCCGGCGCGGTGGGAGGAAGCTGCCGCTGTTGCTGCAACGGCTCAAGGATGGCCGACTCAGTCGGCGAAGGGGGGCCTCCGCGGCTGTGAAATTCAGTAGGCGGACGGGTTTTCTCGGAGGGAAATCAGACGATGCTGCAGGTTGAGCACTTTGCGGATCAATTAATCAAGTTCACCAATTCATGGAATCCGGCTGCAGCTCAGGGAACGACCGTGAACCCCGAAGATGGCGAAGAAACCCCCCGAAGAAGCGGAAAGATCTTCGGCGCCGCAGTTGAGATCGTAAATACAAGATGCGCTGCGAGGAGCGGCGGCGAGGAGATAAATGTCGGATTTTTTTTCGCTCCGGTGCGGGAAATCGAGCGCAAGGAAAAGAGAGAGAAAGAGAAGACACGAAGGGGGGCATGACTTTCTCACTCCCTCTTTCCGCCGCTCGCGGCTTGGCTGGCTGCAAGCTCGCGGTCTCCCCCGCATGTTCTCTCCACTCGCCTCTTCCCCCCTTTTGAGCTGTTCCCGATCCGCTCCTAGAACCCTCCGACGCTATTGTCATCGGCAGTCGGTGCAAGAGTTCGGGAGGCCACGGTATTCCATTACGGTTGTCTTTGGCCTCCCGGATGTGGTTGAGGCGGGGAAGGCAGAGAGGGGAGGGAGTGAAGCGAGGTCGGCGGCGGCGAAGGAGTCAACGGTGAGGCCCGAGGTGAGGAGGAGGGCGTGGATTTGGAGGGGTGGGAAGCAACGGCAGGAGGACCGCGGGCGGAGGAGGAGCGGGAGGAGGGCGGAGTGGAGAGCGCAGCCGGAGGCGACGCTCACGATTTCGAATCTGAGAAAGAGGAACTCGGAGCGACTTTGATTTTTAATCCCACATCGAAGGTTTCCAATCATTTAATTATCGGTATAATTTAAACAGGTCATTCGGCAAACGTGTTCGTAGAAAGGAGAGACGGTTGGCATCTCCCCTGACAGGGACGGGAACGGCCTTCGGGCTTTCCTGTTAACACATACGGTTAAGGCTATCCGTTTCGGCGGATCTTTACCAAATTTTTTTTATTTACCATTTTCCCCTGCCATTCGTTAAATATTTTTATATTTATCATTTTCCGCTTCCAACTAAAATGAGTAATATTTTAAAAAAAAATGATGAACCAGATAGCAGACAAATTGAATCTGAGGTGATCAATTCGGTTCCACAGAAATTTCCTATCGGTCACCAGGGTAAATCAGGAAGCGCTCGCGGTGGACAGTCTAGAAGTCCGGTGTTCTAGGGTAAGCGCCCCATTTGGAGAAAAAATTCCTACAAAATGCGTCGTAGTTGGGGATCAAATCGCAAAATTCTTGTAAAATGAGTAATATTCTAGTAATACGTTGAGAAAACAAATTATAAAATTTAGGAAAATTAGAGCATTTAATTAAAAATTATAGAAATATAAAGCCCAATACATATATAATATAATTGTGGCTTATAATCTTGGATGACACTTATAAAAAATATATATCATTTTATAATCATTATTTATAATAAAAAATAAAAAAGTATTATATTCTTAATATTATGTTTATATTATTTCAATTATAAAAAATAAAAATCAATACTTCTCTATTAGATATGAGAGAATGTTAAGATACATGAGTATCAATAGAAAATAAGTATTAATGAATTAACTCGGGATTAATTATTTAAGTATATAATAAATATCTCAATTTAGTAATTTGAAATCATAATAATAAATAAGTAGATTAATTAAGATAAAAGTTTAATTCGCATTTTCATAAATTTGCCCTGCTCTTGTACAAATATGTATTGCTTCTTACTAGTTTTTTCGTGAGTCTCTCTCGGTCACCAAGTTATATATTTGAGATCGAATTCTTTGTCCACGAAAATTCCTGTCTTCGTGTTTCAGAATCGTCGGCGATAACCAGCGACAAGTGCGATTGCCATCTGGACACCGTTGGCGTTTTTCGACATCCGTCCCGAATCAAACTATACGTTAGGGAACGATGAACCCGTCAGGATCACAATTGTCGACGATCCTAATGGGTTCACTGTCTCTCCAAGATATAGCTTGATTTAGAACGGCAGTCGAAGACCGCTGTCGATGTCCGAACGACAATCGAACTTGTCGCCGGCTATCGCCAACGATTGTGAGATACGGGGATAAGATTTTTCGAGGGCAGAGTACCCCCACCCCTCTCTTTAAGCAAAACTTATCTCCCTGAGGAAAAACAAATTATGAATCACATCTATATTGTTTTTTTCGACTTAATTAAATTTTAATCATGTTGGTAGTTTGAGGGCGAGAAGTGTTTTTAATTTTTTAATATTAATTTTTAAAATTTCTTATATATATAAGCTTATTGGTTTAGAGACAGTATGTTATTAGGATAATCATGATACCCAACCTTGAGCTACTCCATCTTTTTCTACTAGACTACGTACAGTTGCATTCGATATCTTTTTCTACTAGATTACGTACAGTTGCATTCGATTGGAATTGAGCGAGTAACCTAAATAAATTTGATTTTATCTTTCTAAACTCCAAAGTCAATTTCACCAACTAACACTATTGTGATGTAAAACATTGAAAGTAATTAATTAGATACATTAACTCTCTATTTTTTATATTCACTAATTCATTTTGAACCGACTATATTCACATATACAGCCATTCTCTATAGTACCCTCTTTTGTTACATTCTCTTCTCTTTCTATTTCTCCTCTTCATCTTTCTAGCTTCTCTTTTGTTCATCTCTTCTCCTCTGTGTGATCAATGTCTTGGATCAATTTATAGGATAAATTTCTCCTTTGTTCGCGGTTGATCGACTCGCTAAAGGCCAACTTGCAGCTTGGGCTAATGTTGATCCTTTGTATGGCGCTCTGACAATTCGTCAATGTCGTCTTGGTGGTAAGGCCAAGGATTCAAGATACGAGTATGAAGAAACGAATTGAAATTTACGTAGTACTCCGGTGAAGCTTTTAATACATATGTATTTGTTTGCTTTTGAGTAATTTATATTAACACATAATTCTTGTGATTATAATTTTTTTAAAAAAATATGACAGAATTATTTATGCTATATAAAATTTAATTTAAATTAATAAATTTGAATTAATATTTTTTTCAATTAGAATATCCAGCCAACAGAATCAGTCAATTCTCCCTCATGCGTTGCGATCGGCAACCGCCGATTCTCGATCTCGTGATTTCGCTTTTTTTTCACGCAGATCCACACCGTCCCCAATCACAATCCCGTTTTCGTCATTGCTTTAAACTTGCGAGTGAACACCGCACATAGAACTCGTCCTGTCTTCATGCGACACCAAATCCAAAACAATCCAAACAGGACAAGTGGCGGTTCTTGGTTGGTCAAATCGACTACACGCAGGCACCAACGAGAAGCACGTTTGATGATTCAGAATGCACCAATGGCGAACGACGGCAGGGTCCTGAATATATATATATATATATATATATATATATGAGTTTGTTCTCCTGCGCCCCAAACAGTGTGCGGCCGTGCGCTCCCTTTCTTTTTTTTTTTGTTTTTAGAAATTAACATTTTCTCAATTAATTATTTTAATTAATTTTTATTTTTTTTCCCTGCTTGTCTTCTTCCTTGGCGCGACAGCGGGTCGTCTTTTTCGTTGGCGCGACAGCGGGCGACGGCGACGGGCGGCGACGACGGGCGACGTGCGGCGACGACGGGCGACGTGCGGCGACGACGGGCGACGTGCGACGGTGGTCGTCGTCAGCGCCTTCGGCTGCCGTCGCCGCCTCCGGCCACCGTCGCACGTTGTAACGACCCGGAAAATTCTCTTAATATTTTCTTTAAAATATTGATCATGTCTAGATAGATTTTCGAGGAACATAAAGATACTAGTATGAACCTTAGTATAATTATTCGTGATTATCCCATATAAATTAAGAAGTTAAGTACTAATGGGCCTTATGTAGGCTTTTCTAGTACCTGGTTATTAGGGGATTTTAGGTAGAATTTAATATAAATATAAATGAGTTTTAATTAGGAATATTAGCATGATCATGGGTGAATTTTAGGGGAATTTTCGGAAATAAGGAAAAATAAAAATAAAAATAAATAGGTTTTTATGCGAAGTTTTTCAAATGTGAGTTCTGGCTCGACCAAGTGAGTTTTTTTGGGCCATATCATTTCCAAAGACGGAGTTATGGTGGACCCAACCAAGATTGAAGCTGTGAATAACTGGAGCCGGCCAAAGAACGCCAATGAAATCAGAAGCTTTCTCGGACTGGCAGGCTATTATCGGAAATTTGTGGAGGACTTCGCGAGAATTGCGGCTCCTCTAACGGCTCTCACCCGGAAAGATAAAAAGTACGAGTGGACGGAGAACTGCGAAAGAAGTTTCTTGGAACTAAAAAGGAGACTTACCAGTGTTCCAATTCTCACCCTTCCGGAAAGTAATCAGAACTTCGATATATACAGCGATGCTTCCAAGCTAGGACTTGGAGCTGTACTTATGCAGAGTGGTAAGGTCATTGCTTATGCCTCTAGGCAACTTAAGGAACATGAGCAGAACTACCCCACTCACGATCTGGAATTGACTGCAGTGGTTTTCGTTCTTAAGATATGGAGGCATTATCTGTATGGAGCACAGTGTAGGATCTATACAGACCACCAGAGTCTGCGATACTTCTTCACTCAGAAAGACTTGATTATGCGACAACGCCGATGGCTTGAGTTGGTAAAGGACTACGATTGCGAGATCTTCTACCATCCAGGGAAGGCAAACAAAGTGGCCGATGCACTCAGCCGGAAGTCAAATGCCACTTTGATGTCCGTATCCATATTATCCCGGCCACTCGAGAGAGAAATTGTTAATTTTGGAGTCGAGGTCATCTCCGGACGGCTTTCCACTATGACACTAGCACCGATGCTGTTTGAGGACATATTGGAAAAACAAAATTGTGATTCGAGTCTTCAGAGAATCAAACAGGAGATCCTAGAAGGGAAGGGCGATGGTTTTCGTATTGCCGACGGGAGAGTACTATACCTTAGGGATCGTCTATGTATCCCTAATGATTGGAACTGCGGAGAAAGATATTAGCGGAAGCTCACGAAACCCCTTATTCGATGCATCCAGGATCCACCAAAATGTATCAGGACCTGAAGGAGAAATTTTAGTGGTCCGGCATGAAGAGGGATGTGGCTCAGCATGTGAGTACTTGCCTGACTTGCCAAAGAGTGAAAGCAGAACACCAGCGACCCGACGGAGTTCTACAGCCACTTCCGATTCCGGAGTGGAAATGGGAAGATATCTCTATGGATTTCATTTCAAGACTTCCCAGGACTACAAATGGATATGATGCGATATGAGTAATCGTGGACAGGTTGACAAAGTCTGCTCACTTCTTAGCAGTCAAGATGACTTATTCGATTGAGCAACTAGCTCAATTATATGCTAAGGAAATAATTAGACTCCATGGAGTTCCCAAGACTATCACCTCTGATAGGGATGATCGCTTTACCTCGCATTTTTGGGAGTGCGTTCAGAAGTCTCTTGGCACTAAACTGCGGTTCAGTACTGCTTTTCATCCTCAGACTGATGGACAAACGGAACGGGTGAATCAAGTATTTTGGAGGATATGTTGAGAGCTTGTGCCCTGGATTTCAAAGGAAGTTGGTGCCAATATTTATGTTTAGCGGAGTTCGCATACAACAATAGCTATCAAGCTACTATCGGAATGACACCCTATGAAGCTTTGTACGGGAGGAGATGTAGGTCTCCAATTTGTTGGTACGAAGGTGGTGAAAAGAAGGAAATGGGGCTCACGACGGATCTCGTCAACGACACCACCCGAGCTATACAGAACATTCGATAACGGATTGAAGCTGCTCAGAGCCGGCAGAAGAGTTATGCGGATGTTCGGCGTAGGTCACTGGAATTTGGGGTTGGAGATCTGGTATTTCTCAAAGTGGCTCCTATGAAAGGGGTAACAAGATTTGGGAAGAAGGGAAAACTAAGTCCGCGATATGTGGGGCCGTACCCGATTCTGAAAAGAGTTGGCAAGGTGGCATATGAACTAGAGCTGCCTCAAGAGATGTCGGCTATCCATAACGTGTTTCATGTGTCGTTACTCAAGAAGTGTATTCTAAACACAGATCAAGTGATCGAGCCACAGACAGTACAAGTTCAGGAAGACCTAAGTTTTGAAAGCCGACCTATACAAATCTTGGATCGGGAAATCAAAAAGCTAAGGAGCAAGGAGGTGCCCTTAGTCAAGGTCTTATGGCAAAGTCAGCGGTTCGAGGAAGCTACCTGGGAACGCGAGGACGAGATGAGACACAAGTACCCGGAGCTATTCTAAGTTCGAGGAGGAACTTTCACGAGGTATGGGGGATTGTAACGACCCGGAAAATTCTCTCAATATTTTCTTTAAAATATTGATCATGTCTAGATAGATTTTCGAGGAACATAAAGATACTAGTATGAACCTTAGTATAATTATTCGTGATTATCCCATATAAATTAAGAAGTTAAGTACTAATGGGCCTTATGTGGACTTTTCTAGTACCATGGTTATTAGGGGATTTTAGGTAGAATTTAATATAAATATAAATGGGTTTTAATTAGGAATATTAGCATGATCATGGGTGAATTTTATGGGAATTTTCGAAAATAAGGAAAAATAAAAATAAAAATAAATAGAAAAATAAAGTGCATGCACCAAGGATTGAACCTTGGACCTAGTGTACAACCATGCATGTACTAACCAATTCACCTAGCAAGGGAGTGCTAGTAGAGAATGAAGTGAATTTTGGTTAAGGCTTAGGGAAAATAAAGAGTCAACAAGGGAAGAGACACCATGACTCTTCACTTGCCCACTTTATGGTGAATAAAAGAGGGGAATGATAACTTACACCAAGGATAGTTATTCCTCTCATCTTCATCCACCAAGCCTCTCCTCTCATCCTTCTCCCTCCTTGCTAGCCGAAACCCATAGGTGGGTTTTCCCCTTGGGGAAAAATTCACAAGAAGGTCTCTCTTCCAAGATCCAAGGCTTGTACAAGGTTACAAAGGCTAGGGGTGGTCAAGAGACAATAAGATCTTCATCTTTCTCCCTATCTAAGGTCTATAACCAAGATAAACCAAGGTAAGACTCCCTCACCTGTGGTATAATAGTTCTCTTTGATGTTTATCATAATATGAAGTTTGGTTTGGGTTTGATGTTGAGAAAACCATGATTTGGACCCCTAAGACATTCGGCCACCATAGGTTTTGGGTCCAAGATGATGTTAAAAATTTCACTAATGCTTTCTAATGTTTTCTTATGATGAATATAGGTTAAAATATGATTTGGAGAATTTTTGGAGTACCTTAGTACCCTTTAGGATTCGGCCAACACCATGATTTCATGGTTAAGGTTGGATTTAAACCTTCAAGTATGTACCTTGTGTATCTTTATGATACAAGGGAGGTTGAGGGTGATTTATGTGAAGTTTCACAAGGTCATGTAACCCTAAAGGTTTCGGCCAAGAAGGGTCCTAGGGCAAGGAGTTAGGGCTTACCTCAAGTTAGGGTTCCAATGGCTCCTATGGTATGGTATGGAAGGTGTTAGATGATAAATGGGAAATTTTATGAATTTACTCGTGCACCCATGGCCCTTGCATGTTTCGGCCAACCCCAAGAAGAAGGGCTAGGGGTTAGGGTTAACCCTAATCATGAGCCCTGATAGCTTCCTATGACTTTATAAGTAATGTATGGTCGTTTTCTTATCTTATACTACCTTATATATATCAATGGAACGATAGAACCCCTCCTTACAATTTCGGCCAAGCAACAGGGTTAGGGTTTAGGAGGAGTTAGGGTTTCAAGAATGATGGTTTATGACTTATTATGATGTAAATATATAGGTTCAAGTATGTGGTAGAAACCATGTTACCTTTAACCCTAACCTTAGGTGTTATAGTTCATGTTTGATATGTTTATATTAAATGCCATGCTTAGTAGGGTTTATTTATGAACGTCTTATGTTCTATGCCATGCACTTAAATAGTACGTAGCATGTTTATAGGAGTCCTACCCATGCATGCTTGTGATAGATACTATACTTATGTATGTGATGCAATGCTTATCTTATGTATCATGATCATGCAAGTTAGATGAATTAGGAGAATGGTCTATGTAAATATGACATGTTTTATGAATATAATGCAATGCTTACCTGATGTATCATAATCATGCAAGCTCTATGAATTAGGATGATGGTCTATGTAAACATGTCATATTCTATGAATACAATGCAATGCTTACCTTATGTACCATGATCATGCAAGCACTATGAACAAGAATGATGTTTATGTAAGCATGCCATGTTTATGAATGAAGATAATGCTTATGCCTTAGGGCATCATGATGCTATGCATTAAGTATGAACGATGAAAAGTCAAGTATGATTTATGTCATGCTTCATGTAACAAGGTTATGCTATGTTTAAATATGCTATGAATGTCCCATGAATAATGAAACATGTGAAGTTATTTTACTTTATGAATGGGCTTGTACCGGACCGAAGTATGGGTCCAAGGGATGGGCACCTTAAGAACGCCCCGGTTCTGGACTACCGACTATGCTGTCCACGGTTCTGGGACTACCGAAGTTGTCCAACAGGGATGGGCACCTTAAGAACGCCCTGGTTCTGGACTACCGACTATGCTGTCCACGGTGTTTGGAACTACCGTAGCTGTTCCTACCCTAGTAGGTCGAGGCTCGCTACCTCGTATTTACTAGGGATGCGCGCTTGTGAAGTATGTATGTGGTACAAGCCGGGGACCCCAATGATGTTATGATTATGTTTAAATATTTAAAAGTATGATTTTAAAAATTAAGCATCCTTATGTATATGCATTTGCCTCATGCATTCATTCATGTTATGCATTATGCCAGGATAGTAATGTTTTATGCTTATGTTTCATGTTAAGAATTATGCATGATAGTAAAAGTCTTATGTTTATGTTTATGTTAAGAAGATGCCCATATGCTATGCTAAAAATCATGCCATGTTAAGTATATTTATATTTATGTTTATGCCATGTATCATGCCATGTTAAGTATATTTATGTTTATGTTTATGCCATGTATCATGCCATGTTAAGTATGTTTTATGTTTATATGTATGCCATGTATCATGCCATGTTAAGGATGGTTTATGTCTTATGCTTATGATTCATGCTAAGCACCAAGTTATGTTAATGTTTGGTGTGCTTATGTTTAAGTGACGAATGGTTTTAGTGAGTAGGAAAGAGTCTTACTAAGCCTATGCGCTTATAGTCTTATTTCCTTATACCGCAGATCAAGCAAGAGGACAATAGGGGAAGCAGTAGGAGGGACAAGAGTATGTGTATGGTAGTGACTTGGCCAAGAAAAAGAAATATTTACAAGTCTTATGCTAAAACTTTACGTTTGCTACTTATGTGCCTAATGGATGGCTTATGTGACTTCATGACATGATGATAAGTACGATGTTAATAATGCTAAGTTTCCATGTCACTATGTTAGGAAGGATAGCTAGGTGCATGTATGTGTAAGTTTTAAATTATTCCGCTGCAGTATGATGTGCACATGCCCTATGTAGGTTAGCGTAACGCCGCTTTATGAAAAAAAAAGCGGGCGTTACAGGTTGGTATCAGAGCACTTACCATCTCACTATACACACATCAAGCCCTCTTCCTGCCGCTTCCAAGTAAGTACCTCTATGCATACCTTATTTTCTTTTATGATGTGCTCTGATGACTCTAGAATATGCAAGTATGGATGATACCTATGATTCTAGACTATGAAAATATAAACAATGGTTATGATGAAAAGTACTTTAGGATATGTAACTATGAACGATATTTTTCCATCTCCTTTTATGAATCAAATACCTTAGAACGATATAGAGGTAGAAAAAAAACTAATATTGGCCATACTTGTCTTTGGTGAAGAAAAGCATGGCTAGAAGACAGAGTAACCGACTTAACGAGACAGCTCCATCGCCTGACCTGATGCAATTGGTAACCCAACTCCAGCGTCAAGTTACTGAGCAGCAACAAACCATTAATACCTTGATGAACCAACAAGAAAATTTCACTACTCCACCAGTGAACCAAACCGCTATACCCGTTGCGCCCACAGTTACGCAAAACCCTCTGGTAGGCCCGACCATTGTAGCACGTCAAGAGGCTTATCTGATCCAGTGGTTGAGGTTGAAACCAGAAAATTTTTCGGGTGCTGGTGAACCATGGGACGCCCAAGCGTGGTTCAAGACATTAGAAAGTACAATGGAGCTGCTGGACTGGCCGGAGCATGAGAAGATCAAGTGTGCATCATTCTGCCTTTCTGGAGATGCCAGAATGTGGTGGGAAAGGGTCAAGGCCAAAAGACAGGTGAACCAGATGATGTGGTCGGACTTCGAGTCGGAGTTCTTCGAGGAGTTCTTTAACATGCGTGTCACAAACAAACATTACGACGAGTTCATGGAATTTCGACAGGGTGACCTTTCGGTCAATCAAGCTGTGAAGAAATTTAATAGACTGGCTCGTCTATGCCCCGAGCTGGTCCGCACCGAGAAGGAAAGGGTCCGACTTATGCTGAAAATATTGCGGCCCGAAATAGCCCTGAACGTGGCCGGTGGAGTTAACAGACCGCAGACCGCCGAGGAGTTGTTTAGTAGCGCCCTACTCAGTGAGCACTATCTAAACAATATCAATCAACAAAGGAAGGTGCTAAATGAAAGTAAGGATCAAGTTCACTCTGGGATTCTCGATTCTTCCTTTTATTATCCTTGATGTTTTCCTTTCATCACCGCTCAGGAGGGAAAAAACTCCAGGGCGCCAATAACAACTGGAAGGGAGACCAGAGTGGTAAACGGAAGCCATGGAATAACCCTCAAGGAGGCCCAGTAAATAAACAGGCAAAGCCTATCCTGTGCGCGACATGCGGAAAAAGGCACCCCGGGGAATGCCGAAGAGCTACGAATCGGTGCTTCACCTGTGAAGTGGAAGGGCATATGGCGGCATACTGTCCTACCAAGAACCAGGCACCTCCCCAACAACTCGTCCAGTACCAAGGTGCCCCAGCGAAACTACACTATATGCAAGCTGAACTGGAAGGTACCCCGATGTTGGAGGCCCCACCAATTATGACGAATGCCAGGGTTTTCTCAGTTTCCAAGGAGGACGCTGCGGGAGCTTCTACGGTTGTTACAGGTCAGATACTTATTTTCAGTCAGTACGCTACTGCATTATTTGATACTGGGGCAACGCACTCGTTCATTTCTGGGCCATATATCAAGAAGATAGATATGATTCCGCAAGTGTTAGACTGTAAGTTCTTGACGACCCTGCCTTCGGGAGAAATAATGACATCCACTCACGTACTGCGTGCGGTGCCTGTCGGAATCGCAGGAAGGGAACTCTACTGCGATCTGATAGTACTCGACATGCAAGATTATGACGTTATAATGGGAATGGATTTTCTGGACAAATACGGTGCCTCTATTGAGTGCCGTAGGCGAAAGGTGGTCTTTCGACCCGAGGCAGATTCTAAGTTTGAATTCATCGGAGAGCCAAGAACAAGAACCAGGGAATTCTTATCAATTCTCCAAGCATAAAAGATGTTAGACAAAGGATATACTGGGTTTCTAGCATATGTGGTTGACGCCAGTCAAGTGAAGAATCAGAAGCTGGAAGATGTCAGGGTTGTATCCGATTACCCAGAGGTATTTCCAGATGAATTACCAGGATTAGCTCCGGATAGAGAGGTGGAATTCGAGATCGAATTGGTACCTGGTACCGACCCGATCTCTAAGGCACCCTACCGTATGACGCCGGTTGAATTAAAGGAACTTCAAGAACAATTACAGGAGTTGCTTGACAAGGGATTTATTCGCCCTAGTCATTCCCCTTGGGGGGCTCCGGTACTGTTTGTGAAGAAGAAAGACGGATCTATGCGGATGTGTATAGATTATCGAGAACTGAACAACGTAACGATCAAGAACAGGTATCCCCTTCCGAGGATAGATGACCTGTTTGACCAATTAAAGGGAGCCACTGTTTTCTTGAAAATTGATTTGAGGTCTGGTTATCATCAAGTTAGAGTAAAACAGGAGGATATTCCGAAGACGGCCTTCCGAACAAGGTACAGGCATTTTGAATTTGTGGTTATGCCCTTCGGCGTGACAAATGCTCCTGCTATGTTTATGAACCTTATGAATCGGGCATTCTCGTCTTTTCTCGACAAATTTGTGATCGTCTTCATCGACGATATCCTTATTTATTCGAGGACCCAGGAAGAGCATGTCGAGCACCTGAAGATAGTATTACAGATTCTTTGGGAAAAGCAACTGTATGCGAAGTTTTCCAAATGTGAGTTCTGGCTCGACCAAGTGGGTTTTTTGGGCCATATCATTTCCAAAGACGGAGTTATGGTGGACCCAACCAAGATTGAAGCTGTGAATAACTGGAGCCGGCCAAAGAACGCCAATGAAATCAGAAGCTTTCTCGGACTGGCAGGCTATTATCGGAAATTTGTGGAGGACTTCGCGAGAATTGCGGCTCCTCTAACGGCTCTCACCCGGAAAGATAAAAAGTACGAGTGGACGGAGAACTGCGAAAGAAGTTTCTTGGAACTAAAAAGGAGACTTACCAGTGCTCCAATTCTCACCCTTCCGGAAAGTAATCAGAACTTCGATATATACAGCGATGCTTCCAAGCTAGGACTTGGAGCTGTACTAATGCAGAGTGGTAAGGTCATTGCTTATGCCTCTAGGCAACTCAAGGAACATGAGCAGAACTACCCCACTCACGATCTGGAATTGGCTGCGGTGGTTTTCACTCTTAAGATATTGAGGGATTATCTGTAAGGAGCACAGTGTAGGATCTACACAGACCACCAGAGTCTGCGATACTTCTTCACTCAGAATGACTTGATTATTCGACAACGCCGATGGCTTGAGTTGGTAAAGGACTACGATTGCGAGATCTTCTACCATCCAGGGAAGGCAAACAAAGTGGCCGATGCACTCAGCCGGAAGTCAAATGCCACTTTGATGTCCGTATCCATATTACCCCGGCCACTCGAGAGAGAAATTGTTAATTTTGGAGTCGAGGTCATCTCCGGACGGCTTTCCACTATGACACTAGCACCGATGCTGTTTGAGGACATATTGGAAAAACAAAATTGTGATTCGAGTCTTCAGAGAATCAAACAGGAGATCCTAGAAGGGAAGGGCGATGGTTTTCGTATCGCCGACGGGAGAGTACTATACCTTAGGGATCGTCTATATATCCCTAATGATCTGGAACTGCGGAGAAAGATATTAGCGGAAGCTCACGAAACCCCTTATTCGATGCATCCAGGATCCACCAAAATGTATCAGGACCTGAAGGAGAAATTTTAGTGGTCCGGCATGAAGAGGGATGTGGCTCAGCATGTGAGTACTTGCCTGACTTGCCAACGAGTGAAAGCAGAACACCAGCGACCCGACGGAGTTCTACAGCCACTTCCGATTCCGGAGTGGAAATGGGAAGATATCTCTATGGATTTCATTTCAGGACTTCCCAGGACTACGAATGGATATGATGCGATATGGGTAATCGTGGACAGGTTGACAAAGTCTGCTCACTTCCTAGCAGTCAAGATGACTTATTCGATTGAGCAACTAGCTCAATTATATGCTAGGGAAATAATTAGACTCCATGGAGTTCCCAAGACTATCACCTCTGATAGGGATGATCGCTTTACCTCGCATTTTTGGGAGTGCGTTCAGAAGTCTCTTGGCACTAAACTGCGGTTCAGTACTGCTTTTCATCCTCAGACTGATGGACAAACGGAACGGATGAATCAAGTATTGGAGGATATGTTGAGAGCTTGTGCCCTGGATTTCAAAGGAAGTTGGTGCCGATATTTATATTTAGCGGAGTTCGCATACAACAATAGCTATCAAGCTACTATCGGAATGACACCCTATGAAGCTTTGTACGGGAGGAGATGTAGGTCTCCAATTTGTTGGTACGAAGGTGGTGAAAAGAAGGAAATGGGGCTCACGACGGATATCGTCAAGGACACCACCCGAGCTATACAGAACATTCGATAACGGATTGAAGCTGCTCAGAGCCGGCAGAAGAGTTATGCGGATGTTCGGCGTAGGTCACTGGAATTTGGGGTTGGAGATCTGGTATTTCTCAAAGTGGCTCCTATGAAAGGGGTAACAAGATTTGGGAAGAAGGGAAAACTAAGTCCGCGATATGTGGGGCCGTACCCGATTCTGAAAAGAGTTGGCAAGGTGGCATATGAACTAGAGCTGCCTCAAGAGATGTCGGCTATCCATAACGTGTTTCATGTGTCGTTACTCAAGAAGTGTATTCTAAACACAGATCAAGTGATCGAGCCACAGACAGTACAAGTTTAGGAAGACCTAAGTTTTGAAAGCCGACCTATACAAATCTTGGATCGGGAAATCAAAAAGCTAAGGAGCAAGGAGGTGCCCTTAGTCAAGGTCTTATGGCAAAGTCAGCGGTTCGAGGAAGCTACCTGGGAACGCGAGGACGAGATGAGACACAAGTACCCGGAGCTATTCTAAGTTCGAGGAGGAACTTTCACGAGGTATGGGGGATTGTAACGACCCGGAAAATTCTCTCAATATTTTCTTTAAAATATTGATCATGTCTAGATAGATTTTCGAGGAACATAAAGATACTAGTATGAACCTTAGTATAATTATTCGTGATTATCCCATATAAATTAAGAAGTTAAGTACTAATGGGCCTTATGTGGGCTTTTCTAGTACTATGGTTATTAGGGGATTTTAGGTAGAATTTAATATAAATATAAATGGGTTTTAATTAGGAATATTAGCATGATCATGGGTGAATTTTAGGGGAATTTTCGGAAATAAGGAAAAATAAAAATAAAAATAAATAGAAAAATAAAGTGCATGCACCAAGGATTGAACCTTGGACCTAGTGTACAACCATGCATGTACTAACCAATTCACCTAGCAAGGGAATGCTAGTAGAGAATGAAGTGGATTTTGGTTAAGGCTTAGGGAAAATGAAGAGTCAACAAGGGAAGAGACACCATGACTCTTCACTTGCCCACTTTATGGTGAATAAAAGAGGGGAATGGTAACTTACACCAAGGATAGTTATTCCTCTCATCTTCATCCACCAAGCCTCTCCTCTCATCCTTCTCCCTCCTTGCTAGCCGAAACCCATAGGTGGGTTTTCCTCTTGGGGAAAAATTCACAAAAAGGTCTCTCTTCCAAGATCCAAGGCTTGTACAAGGTTACAAAGGCTAGGGGTGGTCAAGAGACAACAAGATCTTCATCTTTCTCCCTATCTAAGGTCTATAACCAAGATAAACCAAAGTAAGACTCCCTCACCTGTGGTATAATAGTTCTCTTTGATGTTTATCATAATATGAAGTTTGGTTTGTGTTTGATGTTGAGAAAACCATGATTTGGGCCCCTAAGACATTCGGCCACCATAGGTTTTGGGTCCAAGATGATGTTAAAAATTTCACTAATGCTTTCTAATATTTTCTTATGATGAATATAGGTTAAAATATGATTTGGAGAATTTTTGGAGTACCTTAGTACCCTTTAGGATTCGGCCAACACCATGATTTCATGGTTAAGGTTGGATTTAAACCTTCAAGTATGTACCTTGTGTATCTTTATGATACAAGGGAGGTTGAGGGTGATTTATGTGAAGTTTCACAAGGTCATGTAACCCTAAAGGTTTCGGCCAAGAAGGGTCCTAGGGCAAGGAGTTAGGGCTTACCTCAAGTAAGGGTTCCAATGACTCCTATGGTATGGTATGGAAGGTGTTAGATGATAAATGGAAATTTTATGAATTTACTCGTGCACCCATGGCCCTTGCATGTTTCGGCCAACCCCAAGAAGAAGGGCTAGGGGTTAGGGTTAACCCTAATCATGAGCCCTAATAGCTTCCTATGACTTTATAAGTAATATATGGTCTTTTCCTTATCTTATGCTACCTTATATATATCAATGGAACGATCGAACCCCTCCTTACAATTTTGGCCAAGCAACAGGGTTAGGGTTTAGGAGGAGTTAGGGTTTCAAGAATGATGGTTTATGGCTTATTATGATGTAAATATATAGGTTCAAGCATGTGGTAGAAACCATGTTACCTTTAACCCTAACCTTAGGTGTTATAGTTCATGTTTGATATGTTTATATTAAATGCCATGCTTAGTAGGGTTTATTTATGAACGTCTTATGTTCTATGCCATGCACTTAAATAGTACGTAGCATGTTTATAGGAGTCCTACCCATGCATGCTTGTGATAGATACTATACTTATGTATGTGATGCAATGCTTATCTTATGTATCATGATCATGCAAGTTAGATGAATTAGGAGAATGGTCTATGTAAATATGTCATGTTTTATGAATATAATGCAATGCTTACCTGATGTATCATAATCATGCAAGCTCTATGAATTAGGATGATGGTCTATGTAAACATGTCATATTCTATGAATACAATGCAATGCTTACCTTATGTACCATGATCATGCAAGCACTATGAACAAGAATGATGTTTATGTAAGCATGCCATGTTTATGAATGAAGATAATGCTTATGCCTTAGGGCATCATGATGCTATGCATTAAGTATGAACGATGAAAGGTCAAGTATAATTTATGTCATGCTTCATGTAACAAGGTTATGCTATGTTTAAATATGCTATGAATGTCCCATGAATAATGAAGCATGTGAAGTTATTTTACTTTATGAATGAGCTTGTACCGGACCGAAGTATGGGTCCAAGGGATGGGCACCTTAAGAACGCCCCGGTTCTGGACTACCGACTATGCTGTCCACGGTTCTGGGACTACCGAAGTTGTCCAACAGGGATGGGCACCTTAAGAACGCCCCGGTTCTGGACTACCGACTATGCTATCCACGGTGTTTGGAACTACCGTAGCTGTTCCTACCCTAGTAGGTCGGGGCTCGCTACCTCGTATTTACTAGGGATGCGCGCTTATGAAGTATGTATGTGGTACAAGCCGGGGACCCCAATGATGTTATGATTATGTTTAAGTATTTAAAAGTATGATTTTAAAAGTTAAGCATCCTTATGTATATGCATTTGCTTCATGCATTCATTCATGTTATGTATTATGCCAGGATAGTAATGTTTTATGCTTATGTTTCATGTTAAGAATTATGCATGATAGTAAAAGTCTTATGTTTATGTTTATGTTAAGAAGATGCCCATATGCTATGCTAGAAATCATGCCATGTTAAGTATATTTATGTTTATGTTTATGTCATGTATCATGCCATGTTAAGTATATTTATGTTTATGTTTATGCCATGTATCATGCCATGTTAAGTATATTTATGTTTATGTTTATGCCATGTATCATGCCATGTTAAGTTTGTTTTATGTTTATATGTATGCCATGTATCATGCCATGTTAAGGATGGTTTATGTCTTATGCTTATGATTCATGCTAAGCACCAAGTTATGTTAATGTTTGGTGTGCTTATGTTTAAGTGACGAATGATTTTAGTGAGTAGGAAAGAGTCTTACTAAGCCTATGCGCTTATAGTCTTATTTCCTTATACTGCAGATCAAGCAAGAGGACAATAGGGGAAGCAGCAGGAGGGACAAGAGTATGTGTGTGGTAGTGACTTGGGCAAGAAAAAGATATATTTACAAGTCTTATGCTAAAACTTTACGTTTGCTACTTATGTGCCTAATGGATGGCTTATGTGACTTCATGACATGATGATAAGTACGATGTTAATAATGCTAAGTTTCCATGTCACTATGTTAGGAAGGATAGCTAGGTGCATGTATGTGTAAGTTTTAAATTATTCCGCTGCAGTATGATGTGCACATGCCCTATGTAGGTTAGCGAAACGCCGCTTTATGAAAAAAAAAGCGAGCGTTACACATGTCACCCGTCGTCGCCGCACGTCTCCCGTCGTCGCCGGCTGTCGCCGTCGCCCGCTGTCGTGCCAACGAAGAAGACGACCCGCTGTCGCGCCAAGGAAGAAGACGAGCAGGGAATAAAAATTAATTAAAATAATTAATTGAGAAAATGTTAATTTCTAAAAACAAAAAAAAAAGAAAGGGAGCGCACGAGCGCGCACTGTTTGGGGCGCAGGAGAACAAACTCCTATATATATTTATAGTTTTGCTATCCTGTGGACTGCGCGATGTGACGGTGCTGACCCGTGCGTACCACAACGCTAGATCGATCAGGCAACTGGCCAATCGTCGATCGGACACCATCGGCGGACTTCGGCTGCTGCCCCCGAACAAAACTATAACCTTAGGGGGTGCGGTAAACCCTAAGGGTAGCGGTGAACCCGTCGGCGTGGTGAACCTGTCGGCATTGGGTAACGGCTGATCGGTCACGATGACCGATCAGACACTTGCCTGATCGGTCAGGGATGCCTCTAGCCCTGACCGATCAGGCAGGGTAGGCCCTGACCGATCAGGCAGGGCGGTTTGCACACGGTCCACAGGAGAGCAAAATCGTGTATATATATATATATATATATATATATATATATAAAGCTATTAAGCGTAACAATTACTTAAAATATAGTTAACCCAGGGCAGACCAAAACTGAGTTGAAAAAAGCTACTCTCAGGTGCACGAGTCAACACAGTCACCCGAGCAATCAGGTGCCCATGTAGAGTCGGGTGCCCGTGTATACAGACGCTCATCTTCATACGGGTACCCGAATTTGATGCTTAAAGACAAACAAGCCTTTGTTTGATCGTTGCGACGTGAACAAGTACTGACCCAGTATCAGGCGCCCGTGTACACTCGGGTGCTCGAGAAGTACCACGTCAACATTTCGATAAGGTTGTCCAGAAGCTATAAATAGACCCCTTAACTTAGAGCTTTTAATCATTCATGTTGTACTCAATTCTGTTTTCGTTTTCTTTTCTTTTCTCTAAGTATTAAAGTATATAAGAGGCTTCTCCGTCCACAAGGAGTTGATCTGGAGTTGAGCTGTCTATTTACGTTGGATTAGCAACTACCCAAGTTGCAAATCAAGTATAACTTTGTGCCTCTTTCGTTAAAGCAATCAATAATTGCTTTTATGATATTGAATTGTTATAACTAACTCTATCTTTGTTAAGAACGACAAAAGTTTAGTTTATTCTTGTAGGGTTATTCACCCCTTCTAGCCGGGCCATTCGATCCCAACAAGTGATATCAGAACGAGGATGTTTTAGAAGGACTAACCGCCGTCTGAAGCAACGAAAAAAAATGGCTAGTCCAAGTATCTACCCGCCGAAATTTGAGGGGGAATTCACAATATGGAAACGACAAATGTAGGTATTTTTTAAAACGAATTTTGAACTTCTTTTGATAATGAAAAATGGCTTTGTAACTCTGAAAGATAACAACGGTGAAGACAAGGAAGAACACTTTTGGATTAAGGAGCAAGCAGATTTTACGGCTAATGGGAAAACAGAATTTCATCTGCTAGCCATTCTACCTACATAAGAAGTCAACCGCATGGGACCTATGAATTTGCAAAAGAACTCTGCGAGAAGTTCCTGGAATTACATGTAGAGAAGAGAACTCAAGAGGAGAATTCACATGTTGAGAATTAAGTGTGTTGAATGTAAGGAATAAGGTTTCTTTTATAGGGATGAAAGCTTACTCTCAAAAGGTAAAAGATTTCTTTCAAAAGGTGAAGAGGTGAAAAGATAGGGGATATGTCTTTTCACTTATATCAATTATCATTAATTGATTTGATTAATCGATAACATTAATTAATTAATCTTATTAATAATTTAATTAATCTATTATAAATATTAATTAATCAATTAATTACAATTATGATTAATCTTTTAATCAATTAATTAATCAATAAATGAAATTAATTTTAATTTCACACCTCTCAATGGTTCCACATGGATTGACATTCACACATACTTGAGTTAGCGTTTATGTAATCGCAATCATGAACCCAACTCATGTGCGAGTCAAACTTCCATCCATTCATATCAGACTAATCCTTCATTATACATTAATTTCTCATTCACTCGAAAAATTAGTTTACAATGATCTACTCGTGAAATAGTCATCTTATCCCTATTTAATCTATTGGTCAACAAAACTAATTTTCCAATAATCTTCCACATGAATGAAAATTTTGGATAAACTTCAAGTCTCAAATAAGAGTTTCATTGGAAGACCATTGCATCAGGAGGGTAGCTTTTAGATGTGCTAAGACATCTTTTGATATTAACCTTAACGTACATTCTTCAAGTAATACAGGGTCTTTTACTATCATCACTTGAAGACGATGCAAAATTTCATTGATTTTTCTCTAGTAAGAGTGGGACCCATGGTCACCATAACCACGAATATTGTCTTAAGATTGTTGGAATTTTTATACCGACGCGGATGGATTTTCTGTGGTGATCCAACAATTTGGCCCGGTTAGTCATCTCGATGATGAGTCGATGACTTGAATCGGTGGAGCTCGATATGGCAACGTGGACCTTGTCTCATTTGTACTCTTGACACATGTTAGATTGTCTACGTCTTGCTAGAGGGGGGGGGGGTGAATAGCAATTTCTCGATTTCTTCTACCTACACGTTAGCAAGCGCAAGCGGAATAAACAAATACATACAAAACAATGCTAACGCGTTACCGTTTACGTGGTTCGGAGATGATGCTCCTACTCCACGGCTGCCCGCAAGGTGGACGATCCCTCGATCTTTCGGTGGATCACTCCCCGGATGCCCTCTGGCTAACTCGTGTAGCTCTTTGTGGGTGGAGAAACCTCGCCACAATCACAAGCACACCTCTGAGTACAAAGACTATTATTTGGCTCTTGACCAAAGCCAAATTCATCAAAGGTTCCAGCTAAAACGAAGCATTTTAAATAAGGCTTAAAGCTGAACCTAGCCGCTACCAGTCGACTGGTCCATTACTAGTCGACTGGTCCTGTTAAGGCAATCTGTGGTCCGGAGTGACCATGAGTTTTGACGTTTGGGCAAAGGGTTTAAGTTATGTTTCTCTTGTGTTCTAATATGTGTATGTTGAGTGTGCAGGTTACGCAGGTTACACATATGGACTTAGCTGGATGACCTCGGTACGGTGAAGGGTGGCATGGAGACAAGATGGAGGCTTGTGTGCACCCGAGGGACCTTGGAGAGCAGGGACGATGAGCTGAGGGGCACGGACTTCGAGGCATACGTGAAGGATGACATGGAGGCAAGTTGGAGGCTTCCATTCACATCCGAGGGACGAGGGCCGAAGATGAAGAGGGTGCGAAGGCGATAGTCGAGACTGCGGATAAGGAGTCAGTTGAGTCATGAGGGTACGAGTGCTGAGAGAAGTGTACTCGGGAAGGGAAACCCTAGGTGTGTGAGTGGGGCAGTCGACTGCCATTGGGGTAGTCGACTGATAAAACTCACAGAAAGGGAGTCGACCCTGGACCAGTCGACTGCTCCAGGGGCAGTCAACTGGTGGCACTCAGAATTCGAACGTTGGGTGTCAACGGTCGAATTTGAGTGGGGGCAGTCGACTGCCCCATGGGGCAGTCGACTGGTGGCAGCCAAACAGAAGGTAAATCCTATTTAAGACGACTTCGTTTTGGCTGGGCTCTCTAACGAATTTTGTCTTGGTTAAAGGCAAAATAGTAGTCTTGATGCTCAGGTCTTGTCAAGGTGTTGTGGTGAGGTTTCTCCACCCACAAGGAGCGATAAGGGCTAGCCGGAGGTTATCCGGGGAGTGATCCACCGACGGATTCTTGGATTAGTCACTCCTAGGGGTGGATACCAAGTAAAATCGGTTTGTTAGCATTGCTTTCTTATTATTTACTGTTTTGTTTGTATTTCCGCTGCGCAACTAACAACGTAGGTTAAAGAAAGCTGAAGAATTGCTATTCACCCCCTCTAGCAACGTACAAGATCTAACAAGTGGTATCAGAGCGAAGGACCACTCTTGATCGGACTAACCGCCGAGGGAGCACACGCTAGAGGGAAGAACAATGGAAGACAAATTTGCGGAAGACATCTACACTCCACCGCCCTACCATCATGAAGATTTTGACTTTTGGAGGGCAAGAATCGAGACATGGTTCGGATGGAGTGGAACCTTAGGATTGCTCTTGAAGAACCATTCGAAACTCTAAAGGATAAGCACGGAAAGAAGCTTAGGCCTAGATATTGGAGTCAAGAATAACAAGAGAAATCTAGGGCAAATGAGAAGGTAATCAATATATTGATTAATATTTTACCTAACAATATTCTGAGTGGTGTAGGTAAATATGCAAATGCACATGAATTGTGAATCAAATTAGAAGCGTTTCATAAAAACCCTACACGAGTAGAAGAAGAAGAAGAGCCCAAGGAAATGGGCTTAATGGTCTAAGAAGAGGAGAAGGACCAATTGGATGAGAAGAGGAACTCGACATCCGAAGAGGAGAAAAAGGAAGAAGAATTATCTACCTCCTCAAGTGAAGTGGCCCAAGAAGATGAGAGACCCACTTCAATGCCGGAACAAGAGAAAGCATCCACTTCATCCAAGGTTGAAGAAGAAGTCAACCTAACCTTCACCTCCACCAAAGCAAAGAAAAAGGGTCATATCACATGCTTTGGTTGCAATGAAAAAGGACACTACAAAGATAAGTGTCCAAAAGATAAAAAGAAGGTACTCTCTAAACCCACTTCAAGTTCTTTTAAATCTAACATGGGTTGTAGGATTGGAGAAGCCCAAGAATGGAAAAAGAAGATTAGATGCTTCACATGTGGAGAATTAGGGCACTACCACACCAAGTGCCCAAAGAAAAGTGAAATCAAGAACATGGAGCATCTAAGAAGATGGGAGAAGGAGGAAAGAAAGAAGAGAAGAAGCTCACAACAAGAAGGGACTATAAGGGTAAGGGAGGTAATTCCTAACCCTAAGTTAAAGTGTAATTCTAATTTGAGTTCCTCTTATGCACATTAAAAATAGTGGTAATTATCCTTCCATGCATGTTAGATTTAATGAAAAATGCTTAGTGATGCATAATTTGGATTTAAGTATAATGATAGGAATAGGGTTAACAAGGTAGATCATAACCCTAGGAAAAACATGCATCATGATAGACCTAAGACTTTTGTATCTAAGGATTATGACATTAATCCCAAGAAGGGAAGGAATGTGCCTAGAAAGGAGGGTAGGTCTAGGAATGTCCAAGGTGGACATATGGAAACTAAGGTTAGAAACTTGGAAAGGGAAAATCAAGCCTTGAGGGCAATATTTGATAAATTAGAAAAGACCCTAGAAAGATTCACGGTTGGGTCAAAGGGTCTAGACATGGTGTTGGGAAGCATAAAACTCAACTATGATAGATCGGGGTTGGGCTATCGGTTTAAGGTCTCCAATGCCAAGGAAAAAAAATATGCTGGGGAAGCATATAGTAATGGCAAGAAGGAGAAGTCTAAAAATGGCAAGGGAGTGCCATTTAGAGGTAAAGAGAAGGACTTAACCAAAGACAAGGTGTATAAAGTTAAGAGGGTTCACTTTGTAGGCCAAGAATCACCGGGGGCTCACCGGTGTGGCCTAGTGTGGATTGAGTCACCTAGGGAGGTGGCTAGGGCTAAGAGCTCAAGGGGGAGCTCTAGGAGCCTTTGGGATCCATGGTAAATGGATCTCAAGAGGTTTTCTCCTAGGAAATTAGATGAAATGTGCCAAAAAGGGTTGAAAGACTTAGGTAAGTCTTAAGCCTAGGAAATTGGCACATTAAAAAGAGATTTTAGGGAGAAAAGGATGAAAATAGGGTTATATTCGAGAAACTTGGTTTTTAATGTGAAAATTCCATATAACTTGGTGCTAGGAATGTAATGTGATTGAGTATGGGAAGAGACATCAAGGTGAGGTCGAAATTAGAACCTTTGGACAAGGTTTAAATGATACAATTTAGGAGAAATGGAATTTCATGTCAATCTTGGGATTTGGAGTATATTTGTTTGGAAACATATTTTTCCCAAGTAGATATAGGCTTTACAAATCTCCCTACAAAATTTTAGATTTTTCGGAGATTTGTAGAATTATTTAGGCATTACTGAAATTGGGCTGAAAACCTGAAATTCAGGTATCAGTCGATTGCCCTGGAGGGCAGTCGACTGATCTCAGCCCAGAAACCTTCTGTTCGATTTGACAGTCAACTACCCATGGGGCAGTCGACTGATCCAAGGGTTTAAGGAGAAATGACATATAGGATGATAGGATATGACCTTAAAATTAAAATCATTGTTTATTCTCCTTGAATAAAGGTTCGCCTTATGATTTAATGGTATGGATATCGTGGAATTCAAGGAGAACTAATGAGTGCTTAAGATTCAATGGTTGATATTGAATGATAAGTTCTTGATAAATGAAAGGATATGGAAAAAGGAAGAATTAAGGACAATTCCATGTGTCAAATTTTATTGATAAACCTTAGCAAACACATGGAATTATAGATGGATTTGAAAATTGAT
This sequence comes from Boesenbergia rotunda, assembly GCA_024364735.1. NCBI lineage: Eukaryota > Viridiplantae > Streptophyta > Magnoliopsida > Zingiberales > Zingiberaceae > Boesenbergia > Boesenbergia rotunda. The sequence goes on from JAGFNQ010000182.1 coordinate 127,831, forward strand.
ACAAAATGCCAATCTTTTGAGATAATTAGAAGTTGTACCAAAAGTCAAGCATACTTGATACTTTCATGGAATCATATTTTTTTAGGATAGGGTACTAACAAGTGTGTTTACAAATTTTTAGGTTTTTCCGGGTTTTTAGAGTTCTTTTTGGGCACTAGGGATAAGGTTGCTTGGGGGCAAGTCTTTAATGGTGTCCAAGGGGGAAGAACTTGGTGTTGGGTTAGGTATAACTCAACATGGTGTTTATGGTGTTAAGTTGGGTATAACTTAACCTTGGTCAATTGAAAATTGGGAGAAGACATAGGTTAAGGGGGAGGTTGCCTCCTAGTTGCCTTAATTTTCATAGAAAATTTTTGGGTTTTATGTCCAACTTGGGAATGGTGATAGATACATGGTGAAATGTATTTTTTCCCAAGTAGGTATGGGTACCACAAACTTCTCTACAAAATTTGGGAATTTTTGGAGGTTTGTGGAATTTCTAGCGTATTTCTGAAATTGGCCAGAAAAACTGGGGGCAGTCGACTGGTCAGGGCTGGTGTGGGTATCCAGCAGCTGACTTGTGTCCAAATGATGGAAAACGAGTGTATGGGGGTCTAGTACACTGTGTTTAGGATCATTAGCGAATAAAAGATTCAATAATTGGGATATTATTGGGTTCTTATTGATGTTAGGCAAAGGGGAGAAGTGTTGGGTTTAAGTGGGACACCAAACACACCTTTGCTAGAAACCCTAGGTTTAGGGGGAGCTAAGAAAAAGGAGGAGCATGGTTGCTACATTCTTGGCGTAAGGGGGACCTGGGAGAGGTTCTTAAAAAGCCTTTGTAAGTCTAGTGTAGGGGAGCTTGGGAGAAGCTTTAAAAAGCCCGTTTTGGTGAAAAATTTCTAACTTGGAGGGTTAGGTGTGAAAAGTCCTAACTTGGAGGGTTAGGTGTGGAAAATTCCTAACTTGGAGAGTTAGGTGTGAAAATTCCTAACTTGGAGGGTTAGGTGTGAAAAATTCCTAACTTGGAGGGTTAGGTGTAGGGCTAGGTGTGAAATTTTCTAACTTGGAGGGTTAGGTGTGGAAAATTCCTAACTTGGAGGGTTAGGAGTGGTATGCCTTGGGATAGGATCCATGCATTGCATATGCATTGGCAGTGTAAGTCCAAGATGGAGTCTTGGCAACGTAAGTTCAGTTGTTTATTTAGCATTGTTTTTGCTAATTATTGCTATTGACTACTATTTGGTTTTACCTAACTTAAACGTATTGCCAAACATCAAAAATGGGGAGATTGTTGAGGCAAACTGTGGTCCGGAGTGATCATGAGTTTTGATGTTTAGGCAAAGGGTTAAAATTAGGTTTCCCTTGTGTTCAAATATGTGTATGTTGAGTGTGCAGGTTGTGCAGGTTACACATATGGACTTAGCTGGACGACCTTGGTATGGTGAAGGGTGGCATGGAGACAAGTTGGAGGCTTGTGTGCACCCGAGGGACCTTGGAGAGCAGGGACGATGAGCTGAGGGGCGCGGACTTCGAGGCGTACGTGAAGGATGGCATGGAGGCAAGCTGGAGGCTTGCGTGCGCATCTAAGGGACGAGGGCCGAAGATGAAGAGGCGCGAAGGCGATAGTCGAGGCTGCGGATGAAGAGTCAGTTGAGTCGTGAGGGTACGAGTGCTGTGTGATTGTACTTGGGAAGTCCTAGGATTCAAGTGTTGAGAGAAGTGTACTCGGGAAGGGAAACCCTAGGTGTGTGAGTGGGGCAGTCGACTGCTATTGGGGCAGTTGACTGATAAAACTCACAGAAAGGGAGTCGACCCTGGACCAGTCGACTGCTCTAGGGGCAGTCGACTGGTGGCATTCAGAATTTGAACGTTGGATGTCAACGGTCGAATTTGAGTGGGGCAGTCGACTAGTGGCGGCCAAACAGAAGGTAAGTCCTATTTAAGAGGGCTTCGTTTTGGCTGGGCTCTCTGACGAATTTTGTCTTGGTTAAAGGCAAAATAGTAGTCTTGGTGCTCAGGTCTTGTTAAGGTGTTGTGGTGAGGTTTCTCCACACACAAGGAGCGACAAGGGCTAACCGGAGGTTATCCGGGGAGTGATCCACTGTCGGATTCTTGGATTAGTCACCCCTAGGGGTCGATACCAAGTAAAATCGGTTTGTTAGTATTGCTTTCTTATTATTTACTATTTTGTTTGTATTTTCACTGCGCAACTAACAACGTAGGTTAAAGAAAGTCGAAGAATTGCTATTCACCCCACTCTAGCAACGTACAAGATCTAATAGGTCCCACTCAACTAGCTAGCCAACGACTCTCTCAACAGATAGTTTTTGGGTTTACCAGTCGACTGCCCCAGGGGCAGTCGACTTGTCCAGAGTCGACAACATTCTGTGAGTTTCTGTCTTTGCTGGCAGTCGACTGTTATATTCCCAGTCGACTGCCCAGCTTACAAAGACACTCCTCCTCACTCCGAAGACCCTCCTTCACGTGTGCCTTCAAGTATACTACCTTCGCTTGCCCCTTGGAGTCCTCTTCCACCGGCTATCATCCCTCGGACGCGCACGCAAGCCCTCGGCTTGCCTCCATGCCACCTTTCACGTGTGCCCTTTGAAGTCCACTTCCCGGCTCGCCCTTGGAGTTCTCTTCGCTTGACTCTCGTTCCTTCATGACTCAACTGACTCTTCACCAGCAGTCTCGACTGTTGCCTTCACGCCCTCTTGTAACGCCCGAAAATTCTCCAAACAAATTTTAGAAATATCCTAGAATTAATTCTGAATTTATGGATATTTTTATAGAATTTTTCTATGGACAAATAAGGCAAAAAGGAATAAAAATAAAATGCACGATAAAATGATTTAAGTGAGGTTTGACCCCTAGACCTTTAGACTAGAGAAGAATAGGCTTACCAAGTGGGATGAGGTTGTTTTCGTTGGAATAAATTAGAGGGAAAGATAGATAAGGTGAAGTTAGTTAAATTTCTCCATAAATATAAAAGGGAACTTAAGGGTTTTTTTTTATTGAAACTTTTCCTCACTTGTCACCGCTGAACCCTCTCCTCTCTTGGGCGATTTCTCCTCTCCCTCTCCCGAGTCTTTCGCTCCCTCACTCACGGCAGACCAAGGAAGAGGTCAAGGGCTTGTGTTGGGCGGTTTCAAGAAGGAGGACGCGCTAGGGGATCGTCTCAAGGAGTAGTTCGTCGTTAGAACCTCTCCGAGACTCCAAGGACCTTCCCTCTCCCTAAACCCTACGCCCTAGAGTTGTAAGAACAAGCGTAGGATGTAAGTATCCCTCACCTGCGGTCTAAGTAGCTTCGTTTGTATGATTAATTGTTCTAGTTTATCTAATTGCAATTTTATGCCTATATGTGCAGATTAACTTCCTCTACCGATTTTAAGGGCACCACTAGATGGGCTGGACGTGCTTCCCCCTTTAGTTTAGGGTTTAGACGCACTGTCAAGTGCCTAGGAAGTGTCCTTAAATGAAAAAGGGGAGTTTTTGGGCACGCAAGGTGCTCGAGAAAATGTTAAGAAACTCTAATATGAGTTTTATGTTATGAAGCTAGCTACCCTTGCTTTATGTTTATGGACCCTAGTTCATCCATTGGGTGGGCTCCTAGATCGCCCCTAGGCTCTAGATCGTCTAGTAGATGCAAGGTTAAAGAACAGAATATTTATGAAAGTATTTTACTTTTTATGGCATGTGCTTGGACTCTAGTTTGTCCATGGGTGGGCTCCCAGTTGCCCCTAGGCTCCTAGTTTGCCTAGTAGTAGTACCCTAATGGGTTCGGGATTAGCTACCTCGGATCTATTTAGGGATGTGCGCATTAGCAGCACATTGTCGGGCCCACAGCAGCATGATTATTATTTTCACTTATTATATGTATAAGTTTCAAAAGTTCAGTAATAGCTCTAAGTGAAAACAGTTTTAAGATCATGCTTAGTTCAGTTAGATTCTATGGATGCTATGTGAATTTAGTTATAAGAATATGATTTAGTTCATGTGGTTAGTATGATGAGTATGCCATGATAGTTGTTTAGATTATATGTTTCAGCAAGATTAAATGACAAGCATGATATGTTTTTCCTACATGTGTTTTCAAAAGCATGAGTTTCGAGATATGCATTGTTTTGTGAGTAGGATGGTACTTACTAAGCTTTATGCTTATAGTTTCATTTTCCTTATACTGCAGATAAGGGCAAAGGAAAAATGGAGTAGCGGAAGCGGCAGGAATGATGTGGAGTGTGTGATGGTGGAAACTTGGAATGAAAGAACCTTGGGAACTTACATTAAGTGGACATGTTATTAAGAATGTTGAATGAATTAGTTCCTTGTCATGTTTACTATTTTCCGCATCTTAAGTACCTTTGTCATGTTTGTTGGGAACGAGATGGCTAGAGAGGGGGGGGGGGTGAATATAGCCAATCAATGCAACCTTTGGCACTTAACAAGTTTCTGCAACTTAGAAATCAGTAGCACAGCGGAAAGAATAGAAAATAAGGTGTGCAGAAAACTAACACACAAACAAACCAAACACAGCTAGCAAGATCGCTAATAAGGAGGATTTACAAGGTTCGGGGATAACTTGCCCCTATTCCTTGGCGTGCCCTTAAGGTGGGCGATCCCTTGATCGTCGGCAGATTAAGCCCCGGTGATCACCGGATAAAAAACAACCTCCTTCTCGGTGGAGTAACCTCTCCACAGTGTTTCAATCACAGATAAAGTTTAAGCACAAAGAAACAACAAGAAGGATCTTACTCAAACACTTATCAAGGACAAGAACGCAACAAGCTTCCCTGAGCTCCACCCAGTGGCGATCTCACGCAAGAACCCTTCTTCGTGTCTTCCCACTGTCGGACTCCAAGCTTCTTGTTCTCTCCTTCAAGCGCTCAAGTAATGGATGATTGCTTCTCAATCGCTTGCTCATAATGATGGAAACTTCAAGAACACAGCAAGCAGTTGTGGAGAACTCAAGGCGGCAAGAACTCAAAACACGAGCTGTAGAACTCTGCTTCACCGAAGCTGTCTCTCGTCCCTTTTGTTTCTCCACTAAGCATCAAGTGACCTCATCTCCAGCAGCCTCCAGCTGCCTCACTGCCAATGCCAGCTACCACTGAACCCTTACTGAACTTCCTGAGCTCCCTCAGCCAAGCTTCAGTCAGCGACTTCAGTTCTGCAGCTCCAGCCGTTGCAACCTGAGATGAGAAACGGACAAACCTGCTCCAAGGAAAGCCTCTATTGACTTCTCCTTGAGTGTTTGAATCCTCCCCTGTCACCTGTAGCTTAATCAGACTGTTAGTGCAGTATATCACACAGTAAATCAAATATCAGAGGCAAACAGCAGCGAATCGGATATGGTCAGACGCGATCAGAGCGTCTGACAGTGCAATTTGAATTAAAGTGATCGGTCACCCGACTGATCAGAGCGACTCCTGATCGGTCACCAGACCGATCAGGCTGGGTCCAAACCGATCAGGCTCCGTCCTGATCGGTCCCCAACGCTCAATTAGAAACCGTGATTTCTTTGGGACTCTCCTGGACCGATCAGGAATATGAATTTTCCTGGAATATGAATTTTTGGTACAAAGTAGGTTGACCTTGGCACGTTTCTGGAATATGAATTTTCAGATTTCAGAACTACCAGTCGACTGCGACAGTTACCAGTCGACTGGGATCAGCAGAAAAATGGCACAGAAAGTTTCTGTCGCCTCGGGCAGTCGACTGGCAATATATTAGACGACTGGTGCCATTTTAAACAGAATGTGATGTAGAGTTACTGGTTAGTGCTTCAGTTATGCAAGGCTGAGGTTGGGGGATTAAATCCTGACCAAGCTAATAACATTAATGTTTTTGTTTTATTTTTGTTTTAATTTGGCTGGTTAGTACTTCCAACATATTATGATTTACCGCAGCATGCTTAAGTTATAAATTGTTAGTTCAGTACATAGCAAAAATATATAAGATTTTTTTTTAAAATTCTCCCATTTGGATTTAACATCTAGAAAACAATGATCAGTAATCAGTTAGTTAGTCAGTTAGTAGTAGCGATTGCCTTAAAGCCATAGTACCAGAAGGCGGGTCGTTACAGAGTGGTATCAGAGCAAGTTCCATCTTTCCTCCACACACACATCCAGCATCGTACCTGCAGCTTCCAAGTAAGAGTACCTCTCACATTACTTATATTTTCTTGCCTTTTCATTTCCTACTTAACTGAAGCATGTTTATAACTCATGACACTTTAATATAGTTATAGTAAATATGTATGTCCTCTGTTAGTTAAATAATGACTAGAGGACGCCCAACTAGAAGGGCACCAGCTACTGAGCATCAATAGGAGGCAACTGACATAGCGACTCCACCTAATCTCGTGGAGATAGTGGCTCAACTCCAGAGACAGATAGCTGAGCAGCAGCAGGAGATAGCCACTTTAAGGGCTAATCAGCAGACCACACCTACTGCTACGCTAGGACCAAATGTGGAAACCCCAATCGTGACAGAGGTTCCTCCTAGAGCACCAATCCCACCAATAGCACCAGAAGCCCCAATAGTAGGGGCTAGAAGAGAAGCATATCTAGTTCAGTGGCAGAAACTCAAACCAGAGAACTTTTCAGGGATTAGTGAACCATGGGATGCTTAAGCCTGGTTCAAAACCCTGGAGAGTACCATGGAGCTTCTGGACTGGCCAGAACATGAGAAAGTCAAGTGTGCCTCCTTCTCCCTAGCAGGAGATGCTAGAATGTGGTGGGAAAGGGTGAAGGCCAAGCGAGACATAAATCAGATGACGTGGGCCAGCTTTGAAGCAGAGTTCTTCGAAGAATTCTTTCATATGCGGGGTACTAACCGACATTATGATGAATTCACTGAATTTCGTCAAGGTAACCTATCAGTAGAGGAAGCCGTGAAGAGATTCAACAGACTGGCTTGCCTGTGCCCTGAACTAGTCAGCACTGACCGAGAGCGAGTCAGGCTAATGCTCAAGATGCTAAGGCCAGAAATAGCATTGAATGTGGCCAGCGGCGTTCAGAGGCCGCAAACCTCAGAAGAACTAGTTAGCAGTGCTCTGATCACCGAGCACTACCTGAACAGCATGCAACAATAGAAGTCAGTCATGACAGAAAGTAAAGGCTAAGGCAGTTCAGGAACTCAGAAACCCCAGGGCCACAACTCTAGCTGGAAAGGGAAGAATCAGGGCAAGAGAAAGCAGTGAACAATCCGAAAGGGGAGCCAGCCAACAAGCAAGCCAAATATCCCACTTGTCCCACATGTGGGAGACAACACTTAGGGGTCTGTCGCAAGGGCACCCGTGGGTGTTATAACTGTGGTCAAGAGGGTCACATGACCAAGCAGTGCCCCACCAAGAACAGTCTGCCTACTCCACAGCCTACTCAGTATGGAGGCAAACCTGCACAGCTACATCAGATGCAGGCAGCACTGGATGTCCCCCATATCAGTCAGGGCAGATTAGAAGCTCCATCAGCCACTACCAATGCACGGATCTTTACACTGACCAGAGAGGATGTAGCGAATGCCTTGACAGTTGTGACAGGTCAGATATGTATTTTACAGCAAAATGCAACAGTCTTATTCGATACTGGGGCAACCCATGCTTTCATATCCAGGGCGTTCGCAGAGAAGTTAGCTATACCTCCAGATGTACTCAGTGGCCAGTTCTTAACCACCCTACCTTCAGGAGAGATTATGGCGTTCACGCACTGGCTCCATGCAGTGCCAATCAGTATAGCAGACAGAGAGCTTTATGGTGATCTGATAGTGCTAGATATGACTGATTATGATGTCATTTTTGGAATGAACTTCCTAATCAAGTACGGTGCCTCCATAGAATGCCGTAAAAGGAAAGTCATATTCCAACCTGAAGTAGGAGTGCAGTTTGAATACATCAGAGAACCCAAGAGAAAGGCCAAGACATTTCTCTCAGCTTTAAAAACACAGAAACTGTTGGATTCAGGATGTACCGGATTTCTAGCACATGTAGTCAATACCGAACAAGAGAAGGACCAAAAGCTAGAAGAGGTCCCAGTGGTATGTGACTACCCAGCAGTCTTCCCTGACGAGTTAGCAGGCTTAGCGCTAGATAGGGAGATAGAGTTTGAGATAGATCTCATTCCAGGTACCAATCCCATTTCAAAAGCACCATACCGTATGGCTCCAGCAGAATTAAGAGAACTTCAGGAGCAACTACAGGAGCTGCTCGACAAGGGCTTCATACGCCCTAGTCATTCACCTTGGGGAGCTCCCGTATTGTTCGTGAAGAAGAAAGACGGGTCCATGCGCTTGTGTATAGATTATCGGGCCTTGAATCAAGTCACCATCAAGAACAAGTATCCCTTGCCAAGAATTGACGACTTGTTCGATCAGCCAAAGGGAGCAGCAGTGTTCTCAAAAATCGACTTGAGAATGGTATATCACCAGGTGAAAGTTAAGGAATGTGACATCCCCAAGACAGCTTTCAGAACAAGATACGGACACTATGAGTTTGTAGTTATGCCTTTTGGCGTAACGAACGCTCCAGCGACTTTTATGGACCTCATGAATAGAGTGTTCCGAGAATATTTAGATAAGTTTGTTATCGTCTTCATCGATGATATTCTGATATATTCCAAGACTCAGAAGGAACACGTAGAACACCTGAAAACAATATTAGAAATTCTTCAGCGGAGCCAACTCTATGCGAAATTCTCTAAGTGCGAGTTTTGGCTCGATCAGGTGTCTTTTTTGGGTCACATCATCTCCAAGGATGGTGTGATGGTAGACCCCAGCAAAATAGAAGCAGTAAGTAATTGGGTTAGATCGAAGAATGCCAGTGAGATCAGAAGTTTTCTGGGTCTAGCTGGTTACTACAGGAAGTTTGTAGAGGATTTCTCCAGAATAGCCTCCCCACTGTCAGCTCTTACCAGAAAGAACAGAAAGTTTCAGTGGACAGAGGACTGCGAGAACAGTTTTACAGAATTAAAGAGAAGATTGACTAGTGCTCCCATCCTGACTCTTCCAGAGACCACTGACAACTTTGACATATATAGTGATGCTTCTAAATTAGGACTTGGAGCAGTGCTGATGCGGAATGGCAAGGTTATCGCCTATGCCTCTAGACAACTCAAGGATTATGAAAAGAACTGTCGGAACTCGGATGGCTAGAGAGGGGGGGGGTGAATATAGCCAAACACTTGGTCTTTGTCACTTATCGATTTTCTGCACTCAAACTTTTAGTAGCACAGCGGAAGTAATGAAAACAGAATATGCAGAAAACTTAAACCCTAAACTATGAGCAAACACAAGAACGCTAACAAGAGGATTTACAAGGTTCGGGGATAACTTGCCCCTACTCCTTGGCGTGCCCTTAAGGTGGGCGATCCCTTGATCGTCGGCAGATCAAGCCCCGGAAGATCCGGATAGAAAGCAACCTCCTTCTCGGTGGAGTAACCTCTCCACAGCGTTTTAATCAAAGATATAGTTTTAAGCACAATAAAACACAAGAAAGATCTTACTTAGCACTTAGCACAGACAAGAACACAGCAAGCTTCTCCCGAGCTCCACCCAGCGACGATCTCACGCAAGAACCCTTCCTTCGTGTCTTCTCGCTGTTGGACTCAAAGCCTCTTGTTCCTTCCTCCAAGCGCTCAAGTAAGGGATGGTTGCTTCACTGATTGCAGTTGCTTGCTCAAGATGATGGAACTTCAGAATGCACAAGCAAAGTGTGGAGAATACAAACGCGCAACAAGAACTCAAGACAGAAATCGCTTCCACGAACTCTACTCTGCTCTTCTCCTCTACGCCCTTTTGTTTCTCCACTGAGCACCAGGTGACACCATCTCACTGCAGCCTCCAGCTGCTCTCCTACAACCACCAGCCACCACTGAGCTTTTTTGGACTCCTTGAGCTTCCCTCAGACCAGCCCCAGTCAGCAGCTCCAGCCGGCGCCAGTGTCCATTGCAACCTGAGATGGAAAACAGACAAACCTGCTCCAAGGAAAGGCCTCCATTGACTCTCCTTGAGTGTTTGAATCCTTCTCTGTCACATACAGCTCAATCAGAGTGTTAGCACAGCATATCAAGCAGAAAATCGTGTATCAGATGTTAAGCGCAGAGAATCGGATACGTTCAGACGCGATCAGAGCGTCTGACAGTGCATTTTGAATTAAAGTGATCGGTCACCGGACCGATCCAGGGCTCGTGGGTCGGTCACCAAACCGATCCACCGCTTTGCTGGGACTCCCAGCTCTCGCAGCGACACAAGCCTGATCGGTCACCAGACCGATCAGAGTGAATCCTGATCGGTCACCAGACTGATCAGGTAGCTCCCTGATCGATCAGGCTCAAGCCTGATCGGTCCACTTCTGAGTGAACAGTAACCGCGGAAATCAAATCCTAGGTCTTTGATCGGTCACCAGACCGTTCAGGTACTGATCAGCGGGGGAACTCAACTCACTATGGGCTCCCTGATCAGTCACCAGACCGATCAGAAGCAAGGCAGTGAGGAAGCTGCCTGCTCCCTGATCGGTCACCGGACCGATCAGGAGCCAAGCAACGAGGCAACGGCCTGCTCCCTGATCAGTCACCAGATCGATCAGGAGCCACACAGTAGATTCCAACCTCACTGTGCGCTCCTTGATCGGTCACCAGACCGATCAGTCATCGCTGGATCGGTCACTGGACCAATCCACGATGGAGCAGTGTGCCAAATTCCCTGATCGGTCACCAGACCGATCCAGGGACTCAAACCTAGCCCTCCAAGCTAGGGTTTCATCCAACCTAGCCCTCCAAGCTAGGACTTTTTCACCTAACCCTCCAAGTTGGGAATTTTCACCTAACCCTCCAAGTTAGGACTTTTCACCTAGCCATCAAAGCTAGGACTTTTGACCCAACTCTTCCGAATTAGGACTTTTCCAAACCTAGCCCTCCAAGCTAGGACCTGACCCTCCAAGCCAGAACATTTTCACCTAACCCTTCAAGTTGGGACTTATCACCCTCCATGTTAGGACTTTTCACCTAGCCCTCCTGTTGGGACCGGGTGCATGTTGACATGGATGCGTGTTCGTAATTTTAAAATTTATTACGTGCAGCGGAAGATTTAGCATAAATAATTTCCCAAATTATTTAACCACACATCTAAGCATGCAACCTTATATTGTGTAGACATGATCATACATTTAAAATTTTGCATAAAGTAAACTAATTTACTTATTACCTCGCGTAACTCGAAGGAAGGGACGAGATCCAACCGTAAGCGTCCCTTAGAAGCTCCGCCTCTATTCGCGTCCACGCTGAGTTTTCTTCGGGATGACTTCGCAAAGCCACGAGTTTCGTGCCGACAAGAACTACTAGATTCTCCAAAGGCACAACAAGAATACCAAGAGAGAGATGGAAAGACTAACCACCAAACGAAGAACGGAATCAAGATTCCGGGAGGAAGGAAGGAGTTGCGCCCGCTTCTTCTTCTTCGTCGGCAGCTGCTTGGTGGTGGCTGAAGCTCACGGCAAAAGGGGTTCCCCCTTTTAGGGCCGGCGGCACTAGAGGAGGGAGAGGGAGAGAAGGAGAGAGAGAGAGGGCTTGTTTCCTTGATCTCTTAGATTAATTTCCAAGCCTTGCCTTGGTTCCTTTATATAGTAGCCTCTCAATCGCCAAGTCTCCTTTTTATAGAATAAATTTTCATAAGAAATTTATCATATAAATTTTTCTATGAATTATTCCATCATGCCAAGTTTTTATCATAATTTAATTTATAATAAAAACAACCATGTCTCCCTTTTTATTATGGAATAAATTTTCACAAGAAATTTATTATATAAATTTTTCTTATCATGGAAAAATCAATTCATAATTGATTTTATAAAATAGAATAAACTATTCAAAGTTTATTTTAATTTCCATGAAAATAATAAACCAAACTTCGGTTTATAAAAATTTATATATATATTATCCATAATTTTATAAAACAAACCACGCTCGGTTTATTTTATAATTTGAGCCAAACAATTTGGTTCTCCCCTTTTAATGTGGCCGGCCAAACAAAGAGGGTGGGGACCCTCTTTGGCCGGCCAAACCCAAGCCTATACCATACGAATTAAACTCATTTAATTCGTTCAATAAGTCTTCAAAAGACTTAGCCATTTTATGCTTCTGATGCGTCTCTGAAAAATTCAGATTCGACTTATCTCTCTTGATCGGAAAATCCAATTTTCAACTCGTTTTAAATCCCTCGGATTACTCGTAGTGCGTGTGACTAAATAGGCGTTCGATTTATGTTGGCTGTCTATAATTAACCAATTATAGAACGATCATGAGTGGCACCTAGTAGTACATCATGATCCCCAATTAATCGAAAGATCAACGGTTGACCTCAGAAATAATTCTGAAACCCTTCAGCAGCTATAATGAATCGTGCCCCATTCCCTTCACCATCTTATACCCACTTGGTTCAGGACACGGTCTATGTGTGTCAGTCCCCACTAGGCTGACTACGTCACACCTAGCCCAAGCAATGTTTTTCTCGTCCTACGGATTCTAGTTACTCTCATGTATCTGAGAGATTCATACTCTGAACATGTGATGCTCTGGCCAGAGGCTTCGAGTAACAATTCGACGATAGGCCTTGGGTATACATCTCCTCGCAAGGAGTGGTGAATCTTTTGTAGGCTGTTCAAACATCTTCGGGCACTTCGGCTTATACCCAACCATCCTGGGTCCACACCTCCTTAGAGATGCTTGCTTAAGATGTCAAAGTATAAGTCTCCATGACCAAGATGACTTGAACACCGTAAGTCAAAGGAACATCGCACTTAAGCTGCAATAAGAACTTCATTGACATATCTATATGTAGATTACCATATGAAGTTTTACAGCCAGTGACTCCAATGAACTAGTTCCCTTAACTAGCATTCATGTTTATCTTCGGACATCCCAATGTCTCCAGCCAGTGAGAATCAACTGATTAGTGAATAACCCATGCTAGTCTCAACAGAATTGATAGTGTCCGTATTTATCAATTCATCGACTAGGGACAATTTCAATACTTCACAATTGCACATGTAGAGATAATCACTAGTTGTGAATTCATCACAAATTCTCTCATGCTGTGAATTGTATTGTGGACATTCAGTAAATGAGTTTAAGATCTCAATCAAATACACAAACATGTATACTCAAATAGTGAATATTCATTTATTAAAATAAATGATTACAATCATAAGGCGATTGCCTTAGGACACTTCTCTCACAATACTAACAAACTCCCACTTGGCCTAATGCCAATCACTACGGTATCCAATACCACAGGCTCTAACATGACCCTCAAACTTGCTTGAGGCAAGGCCTTAGTTAAAGGATCCGCTAAATTCCTTTCAGTGGGAATTTTCTCAATTTGTATATCATTCCTACTTATAATCTTTCTGATCAGATGATAGCGGCGAAGCACATGTTTGGATTGCTGATGAGACCTTGGTTCCTTTGCTTGTGCAATAGCTCCATTGTTGTCACAGTAAACCGGCACTACTTCGTCAATGGTTGGAACCACACCAAGTTCTGAGACAAACTTCTTGATCCAGACTGCTTCCTTTGCTGCTTCCGAAGCTGCAATATATTCCGCTTCCGTGGTAGAATCCGCTACGGTGTCTTGTTTGGAACTTTTCCAACTTATTGCGCCTCCATTCAAGATAAATACGTATCCGGACTGAGATTTGAAGTCATCCTTATCTGTCTGGAAACTGGCATCTGTATACCCACGTATTACCATATCACCTTCTCCATATATTAGGAACACATCCTTAGTTCTTCTTAAGTACTTAAGGATTGTCTTGACAGCCACCCAATGATCTATTCCTGGATCAGACTGGTATCTACTTGTGACGCTCAGAGCATACGATACATCGGGCCTAGTACATAACATAGCATACATGATAGATCCTATCGCGGATGCATAAGGAATCTTATTCATGCAAATCCTCTCATCTTCTGTGCGCGGACACATAGACTTTGAAAGGTTGATCCCATGCCTGATGGGAAGGTAACCTTTCTTGGATTCCGACATGCTAAACCTTTTTAGCACTCGATCTATATATGTAGACTGCGAAAGACCAAGCAACCGTTTTGATCTATCTCTATAGATTCTAATCCCAAGGATATAGGTTGCTTCTCCCAGGTCTTTCATGGAGAAAGTTTTGGACAACCAAATTTTAACCGACTGTAAGACTGATATATCGTTTCCTATAAGTAATATGTCATCGACATATAATACTAGGAATACGACTGCACTCCCACTAACCTTCTTGTACACACAAGGTTCGTCAGGATTTTGTGAGAAATCAAACTCTTTGATTGTCTCATCAAAACGGATGTTCCAGCTCCTGGATGCTTGCTTCAGTCTAAATATGGATCGTCGAAGCTTGCATATTTTGGTTTTATCAACCAATGTGAAACCTTCAGGTTGTATAATGTATACGTCCTCAAGCAGGTTTCCATTAAGGAAAGCTGTTTTCACATCCATTTGCCATATCTCATAATCATAATGAGCTGGTATGGCCAGGAGCATCCGAATGGATTTAAGCATAGCTACTGGCGAATAGGTTTTGTCATAATCAATCACTTGTTTCTGACGATATCCTTTTGCCACTAATCTAGCCTTAAAGGTAACAACATTACCTTCCATGTCGGTTTTCTTCTTGAAAACCCACTTGCACCCTATGGGCTTAATCCCTTCAGGTGGGTTAACCAAGTCCCATACTTGATTTTCGTACATGGAATCCATTTCCGACTTCATGGCTTCAAGCCATTTGTCCCTTTCTGAACTTTTCAGAACATCATCATAACTGATAGGTTCGTCATCGCTAATGAGTAACACGTCATTCGATTCACTTACGAGAAATCCGTATCTCTCTGGAATATTACGTGTCCTATCAGATCTACGAAGAAGTGGTGTTGTTTTAGGTTCAACTGATAGCTCATCATTATGAGTTATTGGTTGTGGGTCTAGACTAGGTGTCTCTGTAATGTCTATTGGAGTTTCTTGAACTTCTTCAAGTTCAATACTACTCCCACTGTCTTCTTGTAAAAGAAATTCTTTTTCTAGAAATACAGCATGCCTTGAAACAAACACCTTTTGTTCCAAGGGATGATAGAATTGGTAACCCTTTGTTTCCTTAGGGTATCCAATAAATAGACATTTATCAGACTTAGCATCCAATTTGTCTGATATAGTCCGCTTTACATAAGCAGGACAACCCCATATCTTTAGGTGAGTTAAATGAGGTTTCTTACTATTCCACGTCTCATATGGAGTAGTAGAGACTACCTTGGTCGGGACTCTGTTTAGCAAGTAAACAGCTGTCTTAAGCGCATAGCCCCAAAAGGATTTTGGAAGAGTTGCATGATTCATCATAGATCTAACCATGTCCATCAAGGTTCGGTTACGCCTCTCAGATACACCATTATGCTGTGGTGTATATGGCGGAGTCCATTGAGACAATATCCCATTGTCCCTAAGATAATCTTGAAACTCTTGACTTAAGTATTCACCACCCCGATCGGATCGAAGTATCTTAATACTTTTGCCAAGCTGTTTCTCTACTTCACTTCTGAACTCTTTGAATTTCTCAAAAGCTTCAGATTTGTGTTTCATTAAGAACACATACCCGAATCGTGAGTGATCATCGATAAAGGTAATGAAGTAGCTATAGCCTCCTTGTGCAAGAGTTGACATTGGTCCACATACATCAGTATGTATTAGACCAAGCAATTCTCCCACTGGTTTACCTTTTCCGGAAAAGGGTAATTTGGCCATCTTGCCTTTTAAGCATGATTCGCATGTATCAAATGAACCAGGTTCAAATGATTTCAGAATTCCACATCGGTGTAATTTGGTCATGCGTTTCTTACTTACATGGCCAAGACGACAATGCCACGTATAGGAGTCTATTTGATTATCTATTCGAGCACGTTTGTTGCTAACTTCGATATTGAAAACGTCACCGGATAAATCTAACGTGTAGATACCATTACATAAAGTTCCAGTCCCATAAAGAACACCATTTAAAGTTATGTAACAACAATTGTTACTAAAAGTTAAATGATAACCCTTTTCATTCAAGCATGAAATAGATACAATGTTCTTTATTAACGAAGGAACAAAATAAAATTATCCAATTCTAAGACATGTCCAGTAGGGAGCTTTAGCAAATATGTTCCGATGGCAACACAGCAATCTTTGCTCCATTTCCAACTCGCAAATTCGCTTCTCCCTTGACGAGTCTTCTTCTATTCCTTAGCCCCTGTATGTCATTACATATATGTGAGCTACACCCAGTATCAAGTACCCAGGCGGTTGAGGAAATAGAGTGACATTCAATAACGAAGATGCCTGAAGAGGATGGGGCATCGGATGCCTTCTTCTTCAAGGACTCAAGATAAACCTTGCAGTTTCTTCGCCAGTGGCCCTCCTTGCCACAGTGATGGCAAGTGCCTTTTGGTGCCTTTTCAGTCTTTAGTTAACTTATTGGTGTCCAAAATGGAACGCAAATTCAGAGAAGACATGATCAAGTGATTATCCTAGAAATACAAATTGAGCTTATGTGAGAAGAATGATAAAGAATGCATCAACATACATTAATTAAATCCTATTTATTTTTCGAATTGAATAACCCTTTTTATCAATTCGGGAGATCGTAGGAACATCTCCAAATAGGTTGATATCCAACCATAGATAAGAACAACCATGGCTATGGCCATCAAGTTATTCTTAGCTATGAAGGTAGGTAATTATACCGATTACATATCACATATATGTAACTATCACTTTATGCTATCAACTAATTGAATGTTTGCATAAATCATTGGGTTGTTAACTCATTAACAAGTATGTAACAATATACATAGCACCAACTGCACCTCTCTTTACATCGACCTTGGCTGTGGCACAACAAATCGATGCTCCAAGCTTAAGGCTGACCCATTAATCAAGAAATAGTTTTAATATGGTTGGAGCTCATTCAACCGTTTAGTCAGGCTTGGATGTGTCCAACAACCAAAACTAAGGATTGACCTCTGACTCCAACTATATTAATCATAAACTAATTCCATGGTTTGAACATGTTGAGGTTCAAGCCGGGCATGAATGTGTCCATCAACCCAAACGAGAAACAAAACTCCGGTTCTAACCATATTAATGGAAGGTGTTGGCCTTAATATTTTGTAAGGGTTTTGGGTCTCATCCTTTTCTTTCTAAGCACATTCATGACATATAATTATGTTATGTACTAACGATTTCCTTAATAAAGTATGTATGTGACTTAATTTATCAAGTCTCATTAATTGAATTAGGAACCGGATTTCCTAATTCTAATTTCATACTTTATTTAAGGAATTGTTTTGGGAAACAATTTCCTAAATTGTCATAATCAATTTCGGAAATAATATGTTTAAGACTTTGATTTCTCTAAATCAAATCTTATTAAATTAAGAGACAGATTTCCTTAATTCAACCACATATTATTTTCATGAAAATCTTATTTAAGGAAATAACTCTATAGGAAACCATTTTCCTAATTAATTTTGGAGACAATAATATGTAAGAAATCAAATAAGGAAATTATCGTTTGAGAATCACCTGAAAAATTTCCAATATTTGATCACATATTTTATTTATGGACTAATTAATTACAACAAATTATTTTCTTGGGTGGCTCCCCGAGGCTCAAATACCCAAAGAAAAGAAATTTGTCGTAAATCTAATTTGGCCCGCTCCCCGAGGCATAGCCAAATCAAACTTGACAATTCTTATTCAAAATAGGAAATTATATTACAACAACTAACTTTAATTTGGGTGGCTCCTGAGGCACTCCCCAAAGTAAAGAATTTTGTTAATAATTTAAAACCAATTTGAATTTAATTGTCAATTAATGATCCATGAATTTGTCTAGACTTTCTTGAAAGAAAGTGCCCAAAATTGCGAGCTTTCCATAATAGGTTTTCAGAATAATTCTAAGTTTCTGGTACAAAGAAAACTTACATATTTCCAAAATAAGAAATTTCCAAAATTGGAATGTTTCCAAAAATGGAAAGTTTTCACAATTATCATAAAATTTCAGAAACTAGGATATTTCAAAAGGTTTGCGAAATTTTATGAGGATTTCCAAACTTTGAAATTCCTAAATCTAAAATTTATCATAATTGGAAAGTTTCCATAATTGGAAAATTTTCCAAAATTGAGATCATGACAAAGTTTTCCGCAAAACAATTATATGATTATGTCAAACACTAACCGGCTCTGATACCACTGTTGGGACCGGGTGCATGTTGACATGGATGCGGGTTCGTAATTTTAAAATTTTTTACGTGCAGCGGAAGATTTAGCATAAATAATTTCCAAATTATTTAACCACACATCTAAGCATGCAACCTTATATTGTGTAGACATGATCATAATTTAAATTTTGCAGAAAGTAAACTAATTTACTTATTACCTCGCGTAACTCGAAGGAAGGGACGAGATCCAACCGTAAGCGTCCCTTGGAAGCTCCGCCTCTATTCCGTCCACGCGAGTTTTCTTCGGGATGACTTCGCAAAGCCACGAGTTTCGTGCCGACAAGAACTACTAGATTCTCCAAAGGCACGACAAGAATACCAAGAGAGAGATGGGAAGACTAACCACCAAACGAAGAACGGAATCAAGATTCCGGGGGAAGGAAGGAGTTGCGCCCGCTTCTTCTTCTTCTTCGGCAGCTGCTTGGTGGTGGTGAAGCTCACGGCAAAAGGGGTCCTCCTTTTAGGGCCGGCGGCACTAGAGGAGGGAGAGGGAGAGAAGGAGAGAGAGAGAGGGCTTTTTCTTGATCTCTTAGATTAATTTCCAAGCCTTGCCTTGGTTCCTTTATATAGTAGTCTCTCAATCGCCAAGTCTCCTTTTTATGGAATAAATTTTCATAAGAAATTTATCATATAAATTTTTCTATGAATTATTCCATCATGCCAAGTTTTTATCATAATTTAATTTATAATAAAAACAACCATGTCTCCCTTTTTATTATGGAATAAATTTTCACAAGAAATTTATTATATAAATTTTTCTTATCATGGAAAAATCAATTCATAATTGATTTTATAAAATAAATAAACTATTCAAAGTTTATTTTAATTTCCATGAAAATAATAAACCAAACTCGGTTTATAAAATTTATATATATTATCCATAATTTTATAAAACAAACCACGCTCGGTTTATTTTATAATTTGAACCAAACAATTTGGTTCTCCCCTTTTAATGTGGCCGGCCAAACAAAGAGGGTGGGGACCCTCTTTGGCCGGCCAAACCCAAGCCTATACCATACGAATTAAACTCATTTAATTCGTCCAATAAGTCTTCAAAAGACTTAGCCATTTTATGCTTCCGATGCGTCTCTGAAAAATTCAGATTCGACTTATCTCTCTTGATCGGAAAATCCAATTTTCAACTCGTTTTAAATCCCTCGGATTACTCGTAGTGCGTGTGACTAAATAGGCTTTCGATTTATGTTGGCCGTCTATAATTAACCAATTATAGAACGATCATGAGTGGCACCTAGTAGTACATCATGATCCCCAATTAATCGAAAGATCAACGGTTGACCTCAGAAATAATTCTGAAACCCTTCAGCAGCTTAATGATCGTGCCCATTCCCTTCACCATCTTATACCCACTTGGTTCAGGACACGGTCTATGTGTGTCAGTCCCCACTAGGCTGACTACGTCACACCTAGCCCAAGCAATGTTTTCTCGTCCTACGGATTCTAGTTACTCTCATGTATCTGAGAGATTCATACTCTGAACATGTGATGCTTGGCCAGAGGCTTCGAGTAACAATCCGACGATAGGCCTTGGGTATACATCTCCTCGCAAGGAGTGGTGATCCTTTGTAGGCTGTTCAAACATCTTCGGCACTTCGGCTTATACCCAACCATCCTGGGTCCACACCTCCTTAGAGATGCTTGCTTAAGATGTCAAAGTATAAGTCTCCATGACCAAGATGACTTGAACACCGCAAGTCAAAGGAACATCGCACTTAAGCTGCAGTAAGAACTTCATTGACATATCTATATGTAGATTACCATATGAAGTTTTACAGCCAGTCACTCCAATGAACTAGTTCCCTTAACTAGCATTCATGTTTATCTCCGGACATCCCAATGTCACCAGCCAGTGAGAATCAGCTGATTAGAGAATAACCCATGCTAGTCTCAACAGAATTGATAGTGTCCGTATTTATCAATTCATCGACTAGGGACAATTTCAATATCACAATTGCACATGTAGAGATAATCACTAGTTGTGAATTCATCACAAATTCTCTCA